>VWZF01005489.1:0-46225 GCA_013396755.1 Sclerurus mexicanus | reverse complement strand
GAGTATTGAAACTATAACAGGGGGGCAAGAAGAGCTGTTTTGATTTTAATGATTTTTGTCTTTTTCAATCTGCATTTCTTTGGTCATATATTAGTTGAGTATGGCTTCTTTTGGTGCACTTACTATTTCTTCTTTTGAAAAAGGAATACTGTACCTTCCCTGTTTTTATTATTGTAGTCAGATCTGCTACATCTTACAATTTTTTTCTAAAGCTTTGCATACCATGAAGGGCGTGTTAACAGAGCTAGGGATGCCTGCAACCTCTATCCTTTTCACCCTTCTTTAAAAGGTATGATTGCTACAGTAGCCATTCTACAGTCATATGATAATACTGGTACTAAAAACTATTAAAATTATTTTAAAATATCACTATTAAAACCAAAATTACTATGACAAAATGCATAGCTTTTCAAGTGGTTCTATTTTGCACAAAGAATATTCTTCTGCCTTTGCCTCAACTCTAGATGTGGCAATCTACACGCTATTTTCCACCAGCTGCACTATCTCCATGCCATCATCTTTACTAAATGCTAAGACAAAATTAGACTTTATTAGGGTTAGTTAAATTGAACAAATTGAACAACAGCATGGGTCAGTTTAAAAGGCTATGGCTTCAATGTGCATTTTACCTCTAACAAAATAATATGCTTGGTCAGCTTGTGTTGACAATGAAAAATCTGATGTTACACTACAGAAATGGATTCTGTACAATTAATTCTATTCAACTTATAAATGATCATCCAATTTTTCTTGTTTTTCTTAAATGAACTGACAAGACTTTAGCTCTATGTTTGTGACACCATAATTCAATGATGACAGAACATTATCAAAAGCTTAAAACAGCATCACATATAACACAGATTTTAGAAAAAGTGTCAAAAAGAGGACCTGAATAGCCATTTAAGATCAAGAAAAGACATCATAAAAATACACTTGTATTTCTTCTATTCACCTAGATGTATAGCTTTCACATAGCCATGTCTATATAATATACATTTCTACTGATTGTTCTATTGAAGTGTTATGCCTAACTTGATCAAAACATTTGAGGTCAAGAATTGCAATGCTATTGAAGACAATCTTCTCTCTCACGAGGCATAACACAAATATTTTGTGTATTGCACACAGTTGTATCTTCTAGTGATGCATTAATTCATCCAACCAGTAAGCAGTAGCATTTACTAGATTTCAAACTGAACCTATGTTGAAACACACAAAGCAGGTTTATGTCCCTTGTTTTAATTGAAATATAGATATGCTATGGTAATATAAAATTTCTTCACAAAGCCTTGAGTACTAGTTTTATGCAGCATTTACTGTGTAACAGACATTAAATCTTTGGAGAGCTCATGGGTATTGTCAATGTGCTCTTTTGGCCTCCATAGAAATACTAACACTCAGACTTGAAGAATTCTTTTGTTTGAATGAGCCTTTCTTGGAAATAAACTGCTCGATCACTAAATGTGATCTGTTGTGTGTTCCTGGGTGAAGTGTGCAGGACCTAGTGCACTCAAAATGACTATTGTTTGGTTGGAACACTGGCCTGGAACATAAGGGTTCTTTCTCTGAATTGATGTTTTGTTTTAATCATTTCATTACTCTTATTGTGACACAGAGCTGCGATGAATTTTCCTAAGGCATTTTTTATTCCCAGATGAAAAATAGCATATGAGAACTTTACATTATTATTAATAGTACTAAAACTGAACATACTGACAGAAAATCATTATTTTTTAGTTAGAAGTATTTCTCTGTTACTCATCCTTCCTAAAAAAAATGTATACTGTGAAGTTTTTTAAAAGTGCATTTTCAAAAACATTTAATGTTACCATTAAGGTTAGCAAAACCATCTTCATGCCTGCAAAACTAACTTAAAGCTGATTAGTTTTGGCACTATAAAGAAAGAACACAGATTAGATTCATATCTCTCAAGACATTCTTCTCAATTACAAGGCAACTTTGGTGGTTGTACTGCAAGTAGATCTTGTCAATACTATTCTGTGACTACACTGTTTTGTAAATGTTGCCATTTTCCACTAAATATGTAATTCAATTAATATTTTCAAGTATTCATACTCATATAAATTATTCAGATAATAATAGCAATATTTTCAAATAATTAATCCTTCCTAGAGTTTAACTAGCTACAGAAAAAGAATGTTTCAGATTATGCAGAACAAGCACAAGCTATCATTATGAGTAATCAAATGCAGGCATTTATATTTATGCTATTTCTTATGAACCTATGAACTTCTCTTACCATGAGTACAATGAAGTTTTCTCTGAAACTTCTTGCAGTTAATAGGAATATTTCCACTGATTTTCATGACCTTTGGATGAGATCCTGGTAGTGCTGATGGTACGCAGAGAGCCAAGTTCAGATTCAGAAACGCATCTAAACAAATGAAAAATGCTAAACATGGACTTGGTTTTAAACAGTCCACTTACAGCATTTCCTAGGAAGAAATGAAACAGGGTTGAAGTTTATTCTAACCTGATAAATACATACTCCATGTGCTACTGTAAAAAATATTTTTTCCTCATGGCTAAATGTAAATTGCTGTATGACCAATCAGAACACCAATAATTTACAGGGCTAACTACACTTGTGTTGTAGAACAAAACTGAGTAAGCCAGGTCACTTAATAGAAATTATCTCTGTTGTCATTTTTTTATCAGAATTAGGCATGGTAAAACAAGTCACGTATTCAAACTCTGTTCTCTAACTGATCCAACGTCAATACAGAAGAACAGAACTTTTAATATCATACTTTTTCAATCACATATAAAAATGTAGATATTTGATGAGAAGTAAACTTCCAGACTCAGATACCTATTACATTGAGGAAAATACCCTCCAACTCAGACCCTCAGCACCCTCCAACTCAGACTCACGTTCCACTCTCCCAACCTCAGTCTGCACCAGCATCCAACTCTCACACAAATTCACTTGAAATAGTAAAGTTGTGGTGACATTCCTGTCTAGGACTTCCTCACATATACACATTTTAGCTTTCATATTTTGATAACTGTTCTTAGCTCCTCATAGAATTGAAAGAATTTGTTCTCTGCATACAATGTCTGAGCCTCTGTACAAGAAACCAGCTAATATATCCTTTAACTGGAGTGCGGTCAGGGTCTTTTCTGCACTCAGCATGAAAGACCTTTTCATCTCACTAAAAACTCCAAACATCATGAAGTGCAAATCAGACCCATATTCATAATCCCACATATAAGGAGGTATGAGAGACCTTATAAAAACTGGTATATTTTCAGCTTGTATCTCAAAATACAGCTTTTCAGATTTTGAGCAATATAAAAAGCATTACTAAAACACCATACCAAGCACCACAAGATCCAACATAAAAATCATAGTTTTTTTGCTGGGTATCATTAACACCCTCTTTTTATTTTCTTGAAAGACTTCCATTTGTCTACCAATTTTATTATTTTCCCATGGAACAAAAGTAGATGCTTGTATTGGAATAAAGCTTTAGTGAATAATTCTAGCTTTAAAGATTACAGACAAATTATCTTTTTCTTCTTTACTACTGAGATTCCTAACTTTTTTAAGTCTCTGGATTTCATCTCTACTATGGGAGAATTTCTCACTTATGAATTTTTAAAGTGTGAAATGCAAGTGCAAGATGAATAGAATTTTGAACACACTATTACACTATGAGCAAATACCCAAAAATTGTAAGGAACACATACTTACCCATTTAAGATGATTGCTAACCCTGTATCTCACAGCTGTTTTTTCCTGATGCTTTATTCTTCATTCTCTCAGTCAGAAGTGAGTTTAATGCATCCTTCTTTTCACTCTACTTGTTTTCTTTCTTGAGAAAGAAGGAAAAAAGAATTCTGTTTGTCCTTTCTGTTTGTCCACCAGTACCATATCTATAGTTTCTATGCTATTTCTTTTTAACTTTTTTTGACTTAAAGTCATTTGAAATGCATATTACATATAAACCCCATTTTCCCTTTATAAACCATAAATATTATACTGAATGTTGGTGAATGGATATAAGAGTTTCTGATATTTTGACCTAAGAAGCAAAAGCACACCTGATAACTTCACAATGTCATTGACTAATTGAGTTATTTAACTATTGGTTCACTTCACTTTGGGAAGGATGCATATGGATCTACATATTAAATAAAATTATTATTGAAGTAGATTACCCTCACATCTCTCTATAAAACTTTGAGAATTCTGTGTTTCTCAGTTTTTATACGTAATGCTTTATTTACATGCAACATATCTGAAATGCAGTTTGCCTATTAAAAATGTAACCCTCATGTAACAATGCAAAGCATGGAGTGAGGTATATTGAAACAAGGTGGTCACCTAGTTCTGTGGTCTTTATAGTTGAAAAATCACCTACTATAAAGCTACGAATGTGTTTACATGTGAATAGAAGAATTAGCTGCACTTTTTCCTCAAAAGAGAACTACAAGCTCTTCAGAAAGGACAGGCAGGGGAGGAGAGGTGGAGGGGTGTCTTCATATGTTAAGAGAGTCTCTTGACTCTGTTGAACTTGAGGTCAGCAATGACAAGGTTGAGTGTCCGTGGACCAGAATCAGGGGGAAGGCCAACAAGGCTGACATCCTGGTGGGAGTCTGTTATAGACTGCCCTACCAGGATGATAAAGGAGATGAATTATTCTACAAGCAGCTGGTGGATGGCTCAAAATCGCCAGCCCTTGTTCTAGTGGGTGACTTTAACCTCCCAGATATCTGCTGGGAGCTCAACACAGCAGAGAAGAGGTGTGGCAGGGGACCTGCAGTATCAGAAATGGAAAAAATCATGTAAGAAGTGGGTCTGTGAAGAAAATTAAGAAGCTAGCCAAAATGCCTTAAAAACTGAAGCTTTTACTGTGTTGTAAAAATGGAGTTCGTTTTTTTTTTTCACTGAGTCACCCTTCTTCTTCACAAAGCCCCCTGATCTCCCCCCTTATCTCTCTAGCTAAGCCTTCAGGAATTCTCCTTGAAGGTCTCTGTTTAAGTTCCCCTATTGGCCCTTAGTTAACCTTTTCCCATTGGTTGTTATCCCTAGATTCTCACTGGTAGTAACTAGAATCCCAATGAAACCTTTAAGTACCTCTGTCTGTGTTAATAAACTCTCTCTCTGCTTCCTCTCCTGTGGCTCTTTCTGGGGCATCTCGGGGATCGTGTAGGGGGGACGAAAGGGGGGAGCATCTCCCACCAGCTGTTGCAAAGACGCAGTCTAGGAATTTCCTAGAGTGTATAGAGGACAATTTCCTTCATCATCCGGTAAATGAGCTTACCGGGGTAAGGCCCCACTAGACCTACTGTTTGCAAACAGAGAGGGGCTGGTGGGAGATGAAGTGGTCGGAGGCTGTCTGGGGCATAGTGATCGTGAAATAATAGAAATTTCCATACTCAGAGATGCAAGGAGAGCCATCAATAAAACCTCTATGCTGGACTTCTGGAGGGCAGATTTTGCCTATTCAAAAGACTCCTTCAGAGCATACCCTGGGAAACAACCCTTGAAAACAAGGGGGTCCAGGAGGGATGGAAGTGCTTCAAGCAGGAAGTTTTGAGTGCACAGGAACAGGCTGTACCAGTATGTTGAAAGGCTAGCCAGCGGGGAAGATGACTGGCTTGGTTAAACAGGGAGATTCTGAAGGAAATCAGGGATAAAAAGAGAGTTTACCAACTGTGGAAAAAAAGGGCTACTTATGAAGAATTTAGGAAGCTAGCTAGGTCATGCAGAAAGAAAATTAGGGAAACAAAAGTGCAATTTGAAGTTCATTTGGCCACTTCTCTTAGGGATAACAAAAAATCCTTCTATAAATACATTAATAAAAAAAGGAGGGGCAAGGAAAACCTCCATTCTCTGTTGCACTTGCAGGGAAACATAGTTGACAGAGATGAGAAGGCTGAGGTACTTAACACCTCCTTTGCCTCAGTTTTACCAGTAAGACAGGTGGCCCCCAGGACAACTGGCTTCTGGAGCTGGTAGACAGAGACAGGAAGCTGAATAGCCCACTTGTATTCCAGGAGGAAATAGTGACTTACTGAGCCATCTGAATCTTCACAAGTCTATGGGACCAGATGGGATCCATCCTAGGGTAATGAGAGAGCTGGCGAAAGAGTTTGCCAAGCCATTCTCCATCATCTTCCAACAGTCCTGGCTCACTGGGGAGGTCCCATATGATTGGAAGTTGGTAAATGTCATGGCAATCCACAAAAAGGGCTGCAAGGACGACCCCGGCAACTACAGGCCTGTCAGCCTGACCTCGGTGCCTTGCAAGGCAGATGGAGCAGATCATCCTGAGTGCTATCACACAGCACCTACAGGATGGACAAGGGATCAGACTCAGCCAGCATGGGTTTGGGAGGGGGAGGTCCTGTCTGACCAAACTGATCTCCTTTTATGATCAGGTGACTCACTTGGTGGATGAGGGGAAGGATGTGGGTGTAGTCTATTTGGACTTCAGCAAAGCCTTTGACACTGTCTTCCATAACATACTCCTGGAAAAGCTGGTTGCCCACAGCTTGGATAGGTGTACTTTCTGTTGGATTAAGAGCTGGCTGGATGGCTGGGCCCAGAGTGTGCTGGTGAATGATGCTGCATCCAGCTGGCAGACAGTCACTAGTGGTGTCCTCTGGGGGTCAGTGTTGGGCCCAGTCCTGTTTAACATCTTTATTGATGATTTAGATGAGGGGATTGAGACCATCATCAATACATTTGCTGATGACACCAAGTTGGGAGGGAGTGTCGATCTGCTGGAAGGCAGGAGGGCTCTGCAGAGGGATCTGGATAGACTGGGGAGATGGGCTGATTGCAATGGGATGAAGTTCAACAAGGCCAAGTTCTGGGTCTGCACTTTGGCCACAACAACCCCATGCAGTGCTACAGGCTGGGGACAGAGTGGCTAGAGAGCAGCCAGGCAGAAAGGAACCTGGGAGTTTGGATTGACAGGAAGCTGAACATGAGCCAGCAGTATGCCTAGGTGGCCAAGAAGGCTGATGGCATCCTGGCCTGTATCAAAAATAGTGTAGCCAGCAAGATAAGGGAAGTGATCCTTCCCTTGTACTCTGCGCTAGAGAGGCCACAAGTTGAGTATCGTGTTCAGTTCTGGGCCCCTCAGTTCAGGAAAGATATTGAGGTGCTGGAGCAGGTTCAGAGAAGAGCAATGAGGCTGGTGAAGGGACTTGAGCACAAGTCCTATGGGGAGAGGATGAGGAGCTAGGGTTGTTTAGTCTGGAGAAGTCTTAGAGATGACCTCATCACTCTCCACAACTACGTGAAGGGAGGTTATAGCCAGGTGGGGTGTGGGAAAACACTCTCTAAAAGAATGTGAAGGGGACCAATCCGAACAATTCTTGAAGTGGACAGAACTTGCTAACCAGAGAACAACACCAGAGAACTGATATCTACCTCGAAATCCAGAAATTCCTGTGTTCGAAGATGTTTTATAGCATAGATAGCCATTTATTGTATTAGTTACATAGTATCTCCCCTATGTCTGTATGGTTTTGGTGGTGGTTACCCAGCTACCCTGTATCACTGTAACCCTATCCCTTCCCTGGCCAAACCCACCTTCACAATGAGAAGCTAGCCACATAGCTCTGCCCATAACTCCACCCCTAACTCCGCCCACAACTCCACCCCTAACACCGCCCCTGAGACCTATACCCCAACCCATGCTCTGATTAAAGTAGTTTCAGTTTTACCCCTACTTCGGCTGGGACTCGTCTCCATTCCTCCCTTCCAGAACGTGATAGTGGGGGTTGGTCTCTTCTCCCTGGCAGTCAGCAGTAGGACAAGGAGGCACGGGCTTAAGCTCTGCCAGGGGAAATTTAGGTTGGATATTAGAAAGAAATTCTTTACAGAGAGAGTAATCAAACATTGGAATGTCCTGCCTGGAGAGGTGGTAGATTCACCATCCCTGGAGGTTTTTAAACTGAGATTGGACATGGCATTTAGTGCCATGATCTAGTAAGCAGAGTGGTGTTGGATCAAAGGTTGGACTTGATGATCTCGGAGGTCCTTTCCAATGCAATCAATTCTATGATTCTATGATTCCAACTCTGCTTGCTAGTCTCTGGGCAATTACAGTTGGTATTTGAAGAAGTTTCTTCCTTCTTAATAGTGAAGAAAAACTAATTCAAAAACTAAAATTGAGACTACAGTCAGGACATATATACTAGCTACAATCTATTGCAATGCCATCTGAAAGTTCTCACATAGGGCTGTTTTGTATGGAACTAAAAAAAAATAAAAATAAAAAAGCACACATAGCAGCCACATCACCTTTAGACTTAGTTGAAAAGATGTATGTAACCTGGGGTGCAGTGAACTATATAACAAAAATTTGGGCTGCTAATCAAGCTCTTTAATGTAAGAATTTCCAAGTGGAATGAGCCCTTATTTTAACATTAGCTCTGCAAAACTAAATTTCAGGTAGTTGAGTGTATGTAATAGCAACCCCTAATTTTGATCAGCCTTCTTCCATTTATTGAGTAGCAGGCGTGAGAGAGAAAGCAAAATGTACTGCCTTGTTTGGAACAATAAAATTCTTAGCAGTGCTGAAACTGATGTACTTTTGCAAGTAAATTGAGTCATGTGGGTAAATTCTAACTCAGCTGCATAATGATTATGCAAGCAGCTGCAGGGGAGTAGACACATAAATATGTGCTCACTAGAGCAACAAAGAGCTTCATGCTTTAACTTTGTTTTTCTTTCCCTTTGGTGTAAGGCTCCTGTAATTTGTAATGTAATACAATTCCAAGCAGACACCAAATGAAAAAAACCCAAACGAATCTGGGCTAACTTAACAGAGCATGAAGTAAAATTTCTTATTCAGCATCGTCCTGACAAGATGGGTTGAGCTAGCACAAACTGCCCAAGGAAGAACTGCAGTGTGCACTATTGCTACACTAGCATGAAGTCTGATGCATAATTAATATTTCCTGCTAGGAAATGCCAATTAAATGCCAAAATATGGTGTTTTCATTTTATTTTGTTTTGATTGGTTGGTTAAGGGTTTTCTGGTTGGTTTTGGTTGGTTGGTTGGTTGGTTTGGTTTGGTTTGGTTTAGTGTTCTTTGGTTGTTTGTTTTTTGTTGTTGTTTTTTTTTTTTAATTCAGTAATTTATCATATGTAGCTCACATCCCAGAATTCTCATGCAGTTGCTGGAATTTACAGGACTGATATTTATTTACGAAAGATGACACAAAAGTGGTTAGTTATTCTGTACACTATCTTACATTGCTTTTAGTCCTGAAGTCCAATTAAAAGCCAGAATTGTCCTTGACTGCAGCAGGAAAAATGCTGCTGTCACAGTGACTACCTCTGTTCCTTCTTATATGTTGATTGCAATATCTGTTGATAATAAGAAAGAGGAATGTGGAACTAAAATTACCACCAAAAAATCGTATTTTTTACTGATACAAAGGCAGTAGCAGCTGTTTTTGCAGCTGTTTTTACAGCTGTGAGAGTTGTAACCGTAGGACCAAACACAGTCACTTCTTGGACATCACAGATTGCTAGAATGAATGAAGAACAGAAAGAAATATTGAAATTAATATTTTCTACTTGTAGATGACAACAGTACTTGCATTCTTCTGATTCTTCTTCCAATCTCTTTGTGTATGTTTTAGTCTGAGAATGTCTTCAAAGCACTTTGATAAAGGACACGCTTTAAAAATGCTAAGATATCTCTGAGATTCTCTGCTTCACTGCTTCCTCTGTGTTCCTTACAAGGTAAGTTCTCAAGGTTATCTATAAACTTCATCTCATGAGCCCAGAATAGTAGAACCACAAATTATGGGAACTTCTCTGGGCATGATGTGAATAGGCAGTGCCACACTTGCTATACAACCAAGCCTGTGTTGTTTTCTTGAATGTGTTTCTCACTGCAGCACCATGAGCACTTGGAAAGTCTCCTCTTCCTTTGACTGTTCCAAACAAGTTACTTCAAAGACTTCAGGCCTCTCCTCTCTGCTCGCATGCTGAATCGTTAGATGGACACATGCTTATACTTATAATGCACTCACAAAGAAGAGGATTGAGAGGGCTAAGAAAGTGGTACCAGCTACAGGTGAAATGCTTTATGGAAGATTTTTTCTATTTGGAGATCACACAGTAACCTTTTGGGCTACCAGTAAAAATAGAGTTGTGGGATAAAATACAAAATTTCAGGCTCTCTTCTGTTGGGAACATCTGGAAACTGTCTACCAATGACAAAGATGTTAACAGCCCAGCTGGCCTTGGAGCTGTGAAGGGAGGAAAGAAACTCTCTTCCCCAAGCCTTGAGAATTCACAGAAGAAGAGATAATTCAAGGCTTGTCTAGTAAATCACTAGCTTAGTTTCAGAGCCCTGATTGTTTTAGGTTTGTAATTAGGTTGTAGTTATCAGTAAGAATTCCTTTGCTTTTCCTTCTGTCTGAACACTATGATATGTAACCACCCAGAGCCCCCCTCCTTGCCCCACACAAATGTTGTCTTGTTACACCTACTACCCCTATATATTGTGAAGCACACTTTCAATAAAGTTTTTCAGTTATTGCCCCCTAACTGGGAACGTCTAGATTTTTAGCTGTTACACTCTTCCCTCCAGGCTGTACATGGAATAGTCTTGACCAGAGTCACCATTGTGTCATATGGACCTGGTCTGAAACAGCTCTAACAAAAACAGAGCCTCGGAGAAGAAAGCAGAAGATAAATCATGGGAATATACCAGACTGAGCCTATAAATTCAGTATCTCTCTTCAGCGAACTGACCATGAAGATGATGAATTTGATTTCTGTCCAGGCTAATTTTCAATCTGATTTGGTCATTGGTTTAGAAATTGTCCTAGTTCAGCAGGTGGGACCAGTTATCACTGTGTGGGGGTGATCAAAGCTATGTATTCTACCCCCCCTCTATTCATTTCCCAAAAAACAATGGACCATTTGCAGCAGCTGCCCAGGGAGTTGTTAGCACCTTCACACTCAGCCTGAGGGAGCGTGGCTGCTAATGGGCCATGAATGGTTCAACAATACCCCATGACTCAGAGTTAATCACCCATTGTGTGAGTCCCTGCCCTGGGGGAGGGACTGGGTGCTCCCTGAAGGTACATAAGCAGGAGTAAGAAGACCCCGGGAACTTGTTGGATCCAGAGAAGCAGCAGGACCTCGATGGGAGGAAACCATCACTCTCGACCAGACCCCAGACATCATCTGCACCAACAGGTTCTTTACATCCTTTTGCTTTGGACTTGGGGGAACCACACGGGTCTCAGCACAAGGGCTAACAAACCCCCTTTGGGCTTGTGCCCCAGGACACTGGGTTATACTGCTGGGTTTTGGTGAGTTGAAAGCAGTTTTCTCTTTGTGTCAGTGTATTTATTGTAATACCTTTCATTAAATTGTAATTCTGATTTATAATCCCTCTTGTGGTGGGTCCATTTCTCCTGCCAGTTTACCCTTAAACCAGCACAGAAATTTAATATTTATTCATTAAAAGATTGATTAAGAAATGGACACATAGATTAGCCAGTCAAGAGAATACATGGTACAAGGTGTACCTCATGGTGTGTGAGACAATGTCCATTGATGGAGAGTTTCATTGAGAATGGCCTTCTATATGAGGTCATTCTTCAACAAACTTCAGATAGTTAAAAACACAGAGTCTATGCACTTAATGCCAGTATCTAGGAGAGGATTTTTCTCCCAGATAGTATTTCATGCTGTACTACCCTTGGAGGCCCTCTAGTCAGTGATATCTTGGCTTGCAAGAGGAAGATGGTCATCCTACTTCATTAGAGCTTCATGAAATCTATTTTGGGTCAGGTGACTGTGTGAAATATGGATAATGCAAAATAATGAAAGAGTTAATGTAGCAATTTAGAAAACAGTAGCTTACTACTGCACCTGTTATCTTCAACATTTCTGGTTCAGGATCCTGTACTTTTGCCTCCAGTCACCCCAGAGAGCACAGTAGACTCGTATGTCCAGAAGAACTGAAAAGCATTTCAGACAAAAGAAGGTAAAATGAGCTTGCTTTGCTTAAAATAAGAATTGATTTAAGTTGACCATGGCTTTATCTATCTAACCACACTGTGGCATATAAAGTTTTGCAGAATCTGCTCAGGAAAATGAAAATCAAAGAAACAGAAAGAGAAAACAGGCCTGTGAAGAGCAGAAGGAATGCACACCAGACAAGAAAAGAAGGATGGCAATAAAAGAGCTGTTGTCTAGCAAAAATTGGAAAAATTGAGTAAGGTCAAAAATCCCAGTTATGTAATAAACTCTGCTGTCCATCCTTCAAAACTTTTAACACTGGATGTGAACTATTTCTGTAATGTACAAAAGCAGTCCTAGATAGGAAGCATGCATCTGATTTTTGAAAAACTATGTCAGAAGCAAAATATCAATCCCAATTTTGCAGTATTTATTTTGCACTTTATGAAGTTCTGTTTGCTTCAGGGTAAGTAGACACTCTAGCATGGTCACAAGAGTCACAATTCTTAGCTGCTTAACCTGCTACCTTAATAAAGAGGAAAAGTAAGTCCCACTTTTTGGTCCCTGTTATTTGGCAATCCTCACACTGCTTTTTATTATCTGAATCCCAAATATGCAGAGTTTGGATTTAACTACATTTTAGCTCCTCATAGAGCCTTGCTATTTGGCAAAGGGGCACTGTAAACCTCTGTAAATTTATAGTTCTCTAAACAGTATATTACTTATAAGGTGCCAAAGCAATCCCACAGTCAACACCAGGAATAGTTCTCTTTTCTGGATGATAAGCAATTCCTTTTAAACCATGTTTCCCAAAGAAAGTGGAGCAGAATCATACCTATTTCTTCCCTTATGGTTTTACTAGTGCTTTCTGACTCTATCATTGTAGGTACCTGTTACTGGTTGGATTTCCTGGCTGAGCCACTGTGACTGCTGGCATCCTGCAGCTGATGTCCACAATAAAATTCCATATTTTTCATCTTATGAACATACGATATTCTGGAATGCATAGATTGTGTTTTATGGTGAATCCTAGTGGAGAAGCTTTGCATCATGCATTGTCCCAGAATCCTTTCCAGGGGGCATCACAGATGAGTTCAGAGCCTTTATGAGCAAAATCAAAGCACAGAGTCTTAGAAAATAGTTGAGGCTGGAAGGGACCTGTGGAGGTCACCTGGTCCAAGCCCCCTGCTCAAGCAGGAGCAACCTACTTGCTTGCCCAGGACCACCTCTGGATATTTTCTGAGTATGTCCGAGGGAACAACTTCTGTAGGCACTGTAAAAAAGTGCTTCCTGATGGTCAGAGGGTACCTTCTGCGTTTCAGTTTGTGCCTCTTGCACTGTCAGCGAGCACCAATGGAAAGCGTTTCACTTCACACTCTTTACACCCTCCTGTCAGGTATTTTCACACATTCATAAATTCCCCTCAGAGCCTTCTTTTCTCCAAGCTAAACAGTTTCCAGCACTCAGTCTTTCTTCATATCAGAGATTCTCCAGTCTCTTCATCATCTTAGCGGTCCTTAAGAGGTGATCCTTTAATATTAAACAGGGTTTTTTTACCTTCTTTAACCTCTGAGGCTTTGACCCTTTAAATCAGCAAAATATTTAAATATTCAAAAGAGGCTTTTAAATTGCCTGAAAATTATCTCCAACTAAAGAAGAATGTCAACAACAAATCAAAAAGCTAGATGAGCAGATGACTCAAATGGGTTCAAAATGTTCTCTCTGGTCTATCTACTTATGGCCTGCAATTAAGAACTAACATGCAAATTTAAGCCCCTCATGGCTGAGGCAATACTCCTGTTTCAGATATTTTTATTCAAAGTATTTACAAATTCATAAAGGATATAACATATAAGTCAAGAAAGGTAGGGAACATGTGACTGTTTCACTACTTGATGGTAATAAATATAAGAGAGGGATGCAAGCTTATTTTATTAGCAAGAAAATTGAGAAATTCGGTATTTTTTCTCCTTGGTACATTTACATCCCTCCATATTTTCAAATTACCACAGACCAGTCGGCTATACAGGAAGTCACTGATGGGGACTTTGTCATCTTAAACCTGGGTGGTTTTGTTTTTGAAGTTTTTTATGCTGACTATATCTCAGCACCCTCAGGAGACAAAGGACTGGCTCATATAATCCTGGAACAAACATGCTATGAAACATCTATCTTGTGACTCAAATGGGAACACAGTGGCATATCTTGACTATTTTTAATTTACAATTTTCTTCACACTAAAGTTAGCAAAGAGAGAACACAGAATGTAATAATAGTACTGCAAAACCAGTTCCTTGTCCTATTCCTTCAAACTTCTCACAGCATTCAAACTGGGTGGAGGCTTTTCAGTTTTTCATTTATTTTTTTCCTTCCCATTAACAGAGGTATATTTCTCAAGATCTTGCAACTTGGTCTTCTGCAATATATATATGAAATTATGCAGTAGCTGCAATAATGTTCTGAGATGTGTTCAAGTCAGGGTGATTTGCAGAGCTTCCAGCAGTAGGTATGTACTTAATGTTCCAAGCAAGTCCATTCTGTTTGCCACTGCTATCAGTTGTACTTTATCTTGCTTATTTGGGCAAGAGTCTTTGTTATGGAAACTTAAAGATCCATAAAAACTTACAGGAGTAAAGTGTAGCAGAGTTTATGAAGATGAGATTTATACACAGAAGGTTTTCAAAAGGGAAGCATGAAGCTGAAAGTCAATCAGATCCTCTACACAAGACATGCGTATGGAGGTCAAGAAACTAAAGCTTGAGGAAAAAAATGATATTTTGCTCCAACCACCAATGGGTTCAGGATTGCAACAGGAAATAACTACTTTCTCAGACTCCTGTGGGATGCAGCCTTTAATTTTTTGTTCTTTTGTTATGTATGTACCTCAAAAATCTGGTTGTATCGCTGAGGGTTGAGAATTCGTTTCACTACAGCTCCTGCTGATTTCCCCAGATAGGAAAGAAGAAAACTGGGAAAGCCCTTGGCCCTGCAGTTTCTTGCTTTTTGATGCATCTGACTGTACTCCTGAGTAAGTGTGATGCTCATGAAGATCGAATGTGCCTGTATTTCTTATTTCTGTTATGACTCAGCACTGCTCAGAGCTGAAAATAATCAGTTGCTACAAAGCATTAAACCACAGAAAACACCAAAAGGTGCAGTACTGCAGATCAGAATATTGCTAAAACTGAAATTCAGAAGGTAGCCTTAAGCAGGTCTAGCTTGCAGAGATTCTATGTACTTCAATGTTCTAATGTGATGAAATTTAGCACATATGAATACTTTGGGGTTTGTTTGGGGTTTGGGCAACCAGCAGCATCATGTTGGCAAAGTAATGCCCCAACTCTCAACCAACCACTTGAGCTACATTTGATCAAACACAACCCCTTCAAACCCTGTCATACCCCTCCATATCCCCCAGAAAAAATACAAACCAAACACCCAACAAACAGAAAAACAAAACAAAAAACAGACAAAAAACCTACCAAACAACCAAACAAAAACTCAACCAACCTAACAAAAAACAAACAAACAAAAAAAACCAAAACACACACACTTTTGGGTATAAGGTTATATTAAGCTTGACAATCAGAATCTGTTTTAAGTATTTCCTCTGCACTTCAGAAAGCCATGCAGTCTTACATTTAAAGCATATATAAATATTTTCTTGCTTGTTTATGGATTTAATCACAGGCTGAAGCCCTTCTACCTCTCACTGGGTTTGAATACACAATTAAAACATAGGCTGAACTCCATTTTGAGTAGCACTTCTACTCTGACTTAAGGCTGTTAGTCTTATTTCAGATGGGATGCATTGCTGAAATATCTGAGGGAAATCTGAGTCAAAACTGTATGACTATATGGGATCTATTCTTAAAGAAATTATAAAGATATTGTTCATGCTGCTACTTGTAACAGCATAATCTTTTTTGACATGTTAAATGCTCTGTTTCCATCACATAGAGAATTCCAAAAGCAGCTTCTAGCTAAAAATCTCAGCTATTTGCAACCAGCTTTATTTTTAACATATCTAAAATTTATAGAGAACTGTGAGCAAGAGACATACAGTGTGTTCTATAAAGAGCAAGCAATTGCTTGCCAAAAGAGTTGTTATGATTAATTGCCAGTTCAACAGAAGGTAGAGTTCTCAAACCCAGAAGGAGGAAAAAAAGTGGTCTGGGAAAATTTAAGAGGGTCAAGCAATTTAACTAGCTTGAAAATTATTTGGTAACCAATTAAGAAACAAAAAAGCATGACAAAAGTGGATTAATTCACAATGCTGGGTGGATAATTACAAGTGATGCACATTTCAGACTATGTAAGGTTTCTTAAATTTCTTCTTTATGCAGGTATGAAGGCGAATAAGGAGACTGGGTAAATCACAATAAACTAAAAGTAACAAGAATTACCTATATTTACCTATAAAAGTAAATGGAAGAGAATTAATATGAAGCTGAAAACAACTTTAAGAAAGCAGTTGTTCTTCAGTTGTTTCAGTTCACACAGACACACATTCATATTAAAAGCACATCTAGCCTAAAATTACAATCTTAATGCATCCCATCCTTACTCCTATGCTCTGTGATCTAGTTTGCCGAAGTATTTTACTTCTTCAGTTTTTTGCTTTTATTTCCTGCACAGGATCTATGATAGCTTTTGAATAAACAGTTACTTAAGACCTGTTCATTCTCCTCAAAGCAGCCCTTAGACTTCAGATCATGGAAAAACTTAGGCTGGAAGAGACCTCAAGTAGTAGTAGTAGTCAAAGCTTCTGCTCAAAACATGTTTAGTTAGATTAAGTTAGTCAGGGTCATGCCATTGAACAAGTCTTGAATATCTGCAGTGATGGAAATGCCAAAACCTCCCAGGGTAGTTGTAGACAACCAGTAAGGTCCCACTGAAACATTTTCTTTTGAAGGCTGAGCAAGTCCAGCTCACTCAAATTCTTGTCACTCATTGTGTTTCAGGCTCCTAACTATTCTGCTGCCCTCCTGAACTCCCTTCTGTATGTCAACAATATCCTTCTTGTGGAGGGAAGGCCTAAACCAGGCACAATATTCCACAGATGCCAAATATCTGGGATAGATGACTTTTCTGGACCTGGCTAATGACTGAATATAAGCAGTTAGCTGTCCTCAAAATGATCTATACTGGCAATTGCATTTGCAGTTTACTCAGGGAAACAATATCTATCTTTCTTACTAATTATTACTAATACCCTAATTATTGGCTTGTTGCACTCTGGGTAGCAATCTGACTTTTGTGGACAGCAACCATTCTTGCCCAGGCTACTGCACATCTTCCACACAGAGATCATCAGTCACCCCTGAGGGTGCACACCTGCTCACACCCTCCTGATGCCTCCTGGCACCCACACTGATGCCACCTGGAGGAGGTGCTGGGTCACACCTTCCACAGGAGAGATCAACACTACTGTCCCAGCCCTTCAAAGAGGTCCAGGCACTCGTTTATGGCCAGACCTGGGCAGGATCAGCAGGCCATGTGAGGCGCTGGCCAGATCGGGGCCTCCGCTGTGCCAAGGGCATCAGCACTGGAGTGTGCACTCCACGGTGAGAGGCTGCACTGCTTTTGGGCCACTGCTCCCTCTTGTCCCTATGGCAGAAGTTATTAATGCTGCAGGCTTAATTTCCACTTGGAATAGGTCGATATTTGTTTCACATGAAGAAACTCCCTGTGAGGCCTCTGCAACATGTCTGTGAGGGGTGTGAGTACCCTCAGCTCCCGCACCCATCACCCCACAGTATAACATGGGGCCAGGTTCTTACTCAGTAGCACTGACACACACTGTTTATATGGAGCATTCAGGATTTACATGCCACAGAATAGTCTTGCTACTACGTGGCACAATTTCCTTGAATAACCCATGTCTGCACACAGTATAATCCATTCGTCAAAATACAGTACAAAATCCTGGTCCCACTGAGCCTTATGGGATTGACTTTTATTGAAAAATTGTCATTTTCCTAATGAGAGGTCCACCTTCAGAAGCTGGTGGGTTGCATCGTAGACAGAGTGCTGGAGTGTGCCTTGTCTTGCAGTTCCTCAGCTCTCTGAATCCAAAGGTAATATTGAAAGAGGAATATGCTCTATTCATTGACAAATTAGATGTTGTAAAAGATTAAATCAATTATTCTGTCATTTAACTGTGATGGCCACATAATTTAGACATTTCTTGCAAAGGAGTACCACATTTAGGAATTGGGAATGAAACTCAACTGCCTCTTCAATTCACTGAAGGTCTTCCTTCTTCAAAAATAGTAGTAATGATTCTAAAGCATTATAACAAAGCAAGGCACACCAGCTGAGGTGGAGCATGAAATTACATTTCTCAAATATCATTATGACTAGGTTAATTTTGTACCACTGGTCATTCCTGACTTTGGTCACTAGATTGGATTCATTTGCTGGCTTCTTGGTCAGTGGGTTAAATTTGGTCATGATGATTTTAATCATTATTTTACTTGAAGGATTGTTATTAGTCAAAGGTGATGGGGCCAGTAAGAATAAATAGCTTATTACTAATTTGTGTCAGTTATATATGAATTCAGTGTTTCCCTTCATTTTCACCGATGTGAACTCTGCTTTCAGCAGGCATGCTCCAATTTGCCATTTAATATGGCTATTCCTCTCTTCTGTCTGCCTTTCTCACAACTGTGCCTTCTTAGCTGCTGGTTTTCTTCCCCTTCTCCTCTGCTGTGTAACACCAGAGATGTATCCATTTTACACATAAGAAGGTAGATTTTTGGAGAAATTCATAATCCTATTCTCCAGTCAGTACTTATCCTCCATTTCAAATTTATCTAATAACTTAGTTTTCTACATTTGCCTTTCTTGTATATATATAGAGTAAAAAACTTCACCCCAACTTACTCTACTATGTAAGTTACACATTCTGCAAACTGATTCTTTAGAGTTGAATAAAAATGTTATTATTTCCTTGTCTAACATATGTCATGGAGAGAACAGATTGCATTTTCATGCAAAATGCTGTCCCTGACAACATTTCAAGGACATAATACTGTTAGTAAAGGCAGCACTTAACAACATGAAGGTTTTACCAGATTAATTGGAGGATTTTTCATCACTTAGGAAGTCTAATGTGTGGTTTTTTTAAACCACTAGATAGTGAATAAAGTGTCCAGTTAACATTATCGAGCCTGAAATTTGCAGAAGGCCAGACATACTACTTGCAGTCATGTTCCTGGACTGAAAATGTCCACTTCTAAACAAATAACAGGACTGCACATACAAAGCAGGAAAAGAACAATTCTTACCATGATTATATGTATATTAGACTTCTGAGTGATGAGAAAAGTTGCTGTATTTTTTCTTCAGTTTTGTTAGGAAGATAACAACAGTTGAAAAAGTTTTCTAAGAGAATTAACATTTTCAAAGAAAAATTTTTCCCATAGCCAAAGAAATCATCAGCTAGTACAGAACAATGGATATTATTTTCTTAGTAAATGTACAAGTCTTTGAACTCCAGGCCTCTTGTCACAGACAGCTAAACATATTCTCACAGTGCTCTATTTTAATTTGTTATGGATTCATATGAGTGAACACTGAATATTTCTATCCATTTCATCTTATTTAGGTAGGAAAGAAGAACCTAGGCACTTTGCTTGTAAGTCAGATAAGATTAAATTCAAAACTGTTTTCAGATCTGACAAATTTTAGCAAATATTCTCTATTTCTAATTTTGAATGGGCTTAGGTTCAGAAACACAAGCATAGTACATGACATCTAATTTTCCTACTCAGCTTATCTCTCTGAAACTATGGAACACTACAATTTTAGATCAGAAGCCTAAGAACACAATATCAGCCTGGTTTTTTCCCAGTTCTGTTTAAAGAACTCTTTGAAAAGCAGTTAACTTCTGTTTCATATGTTAATACTGTATTAAATTGCCTTATTGCTTTGTGATGTACAGAAACTTTGACGTTGGCTTCTCTATTTTATTACAAGAATTCTTTTTTCTTGTAAGCTTGAAAAAAGACCCTTCCACTTAAATAGTTGATTGCAAGCAGTTTCAGTAATTGAATCCCTAGATATTTGTCTTTGTGCTGGGAGGTTTCATTTAACTTTTAATGGATTTTTAATGCTGAAACAGTTTCATCTTAAACTGTTGTCATAAAACATTTTAAAATTTTCTATTTCTGTTGCAAGATTTTTCCCAAAAAACTTTTTCTAAAAGCTGAGGTTTAAGATGACATTATTGCAAGAAATAACATAAAACATTCTGAGAAATCAGAATGATTTCTACAAGACAGAACTGCTAAGGCTATCATGCTGTCAATCTCTTGTAGAGTGTTCACCTAAAATAAAGGGTTTACATTTAAATAATATTACTAATAACTGGAGTGCATTTTCAGTGGGAAGAGAAATACTTTGCGACTAAAATGTAAACCAAAGGCTTGTCTACCACAAAGTTAAGAATTCAGTGGCTGTCCAGCTGTGTTGAAGTCCTGTCATCAGATCGCCTTACCTAGACTCAGTACCCATTAAAGAGGGATAACAAACTTCTGCTCCTTTCTTGCTGTAAAACTTATCCCATCTCACCCTCCTGTGTTCCCTGTTGTGGGATCAGCAGGATGCAGACAGCATCCCCCTGTGTTGTGAATTGAGGTCTAATGGGCAAGCAGTTTGCAGAGGGGCAGGAAGGGTAGCAGGGATAACAACACCCCTCTGCAAGCCTGGGGTGCACTAAGTCTAAGGATAGTTTGGCCCCCTAAGGAAGCATTTGAGAACCAAAAGGTGCTGGTGAGGGCTCATGCACAGGGTTGTGCTCCATTGCCTGTGAGGGGAAGAGGTTTGATGACTTTGTTCATTCAGATGAGTGCATTATAAATTTATATATCCAAGAAGTACTACTTGAACATATTTTCTGGGTGCAGAGAGCAGGAATATAGTTGGTGGTCCTAAGCCATTGAGTTTAATAAGATATTACCTGTCAGCTGAGCTATGGTAAAAACAGCAATATTCTAGTCAGTGTAATTTTGAAAGCAATTTGGATAGGTAAGTATATTCTGACAATGTTTTAAGAACAGAACAAGCCTTCCATGACTATCTCTTCTAAATAGTCATTCAGACAGATCATCTCTTTGACATACGCTGACAAAATTTTTAATTTTTCCCAAGATATGGGACAAGTGACTGGATCATAATAGTACAGTTAGTGCAGATTCAGATAGGTAAATACCCAAAATACCTGAGGTATCACAAAACTGAAGTTTTGTTCCTCAGAAAGCAATCACAGAAACAAAAAAATAACAATAAGGAAGTCAGTGGTTTTGCTACTTACTCATATAATCTGGTCCTTAAAAAATATCTCCTATTTTCATCATTGCTGCAGTGAAATATTTTGTTCTCTTTATAAATCTTCCAAACTCTCATACATCAATGAATAAAGATCAGAGGATCCAAGGATCATATAAAGTGGAAAAATCATTAAATCAGGACTTACACACACCTATTGACAGGGATTTTTTTTCTGATTTCTTTTTAAAGTAAATAAGTAATTTCTAGAAGGCTCTCCACTCTTTTTAAGCAAATTTCCCCTGAAAGTAGTCCACGTTAAGACATTTGACATCACACAGAATGCCTTCTTAAGTTACTGTATTCTGTTCATTCTTTGTCTTACTTCTACATCATAGGAAAATTGTTAAACAGGAAGAAAACCTGTTTTAGCTCTTGCTTATACCATTCAGCTAATCCTGTGATCATACTCAGGAAGATCCTCCTTGGAAGTTAGAGAACAGGTACAATGAAATAAGAATTCTGGATTTGGCTTCATTGTGAACATTTGAATAGTGTGTCTGGAAGATGACTAAGCCAGACTTATCCTTACAATGATGCATACCCATTCTCAGACAGTTCAGCATAAAACATTATTCCAAAATCTTTTGAAAATACCATCTTTGGGACACCCATAAGATTTTTAACAAAGAACTCTCTGAATGCATTTTAAAATATCTTAAGCCTTATACCACTAAAAAGGAGACCTGAAAAATTAAGTCACTGTGACTTGACCATGAGGGCATACATTTATTTCTGACATATACTGTTATTCCCATGTAAATCATAAATACTGCAGACAACTAGCTGGTTGACCAATCATTGCATAGTTTAGTTTCTTTTATAATCTAGGGGTTTAAAATTAGGATTCGAAAAATAAAAACTTTTTAAACATTATTATTTTGTCGTCTTCAAAATGAAAACCATGTACCCCACGGTGTTCTGGTCCATCCAGTGAACAGTTCCTTAAAGGGCAATGACTTCAATTGCAACTAACCAGTTCTATATTATTACAGATTAATGTTGAACATCTTTATTACCTTGGCCATATAATTTCCTTCAACCTGTTTTGGGATGTATCATTTAATCATTCAAGGCCATCACAGCCATTTTGTCTTCCGCAGCAATGAATCCCACAGTTTATTAGTTCTTGTCATTTATATTTCCCAATACTTCTAAAATGTGCTCTTTTTTTTTTCTTTCTTTTCATTTACACTGCTAAATTCATTCACACAGTAAAAGGACTTCTAAACTTTATTTTTCCTGCTACCATTTTAGCTAGTCATTCTATCTTAAAAATCAATAACAAGACTTTTGCAAAGCCAGTCAGATGCAACAATAGCATTGAAGAGTATAAAGATGTCATGGGTTTGATTTTCCTCCACTCATTAAAAAATATGTTGTCTGTATTCACTTCTCATGGAGGCTGAGCAGAAATTGATACTGCTATTTATGTTTGCTCCTATAGAAATATTCTGCCTACTGACCAGTGCTTGTGATCAGTAATTGATGTATGGGATTATTTTAAGCTAATATGTGCTTATTTACTTCAACTTTAATTTCCATTCTACTACTTCTCTTTCCTTCTGAAGTATTACATAGTCCTCCATAATTTTCACCATCTCTCCTGACATGCTTTTCTCCAATAGTATTACTCTGTCCTGTTTTTGTCTTCTTTCTTCACATCAGATGTCTGGGTTTATTTGGTTTTATATTAGAAGTTCAATTTTTAGCTCATGTGGATTTGGACCATTATATCCAGTTCTGAGACAGAGTCATGTGGCTTTTGTGATAAGCAGTCCCGTCTCACAAATGTGTAGTTTCTGGAAGAAGTTGAGAGTGATGTTGATACGGGCTTGACTATTGCTTTTCCAGAAATGTTTTGACAAGATTCTTCACCAAATGCTCTGAAGAAAATTAAGACAGTATAAGAAGAAAGACACTTGCATGGGTAAATAATTGGGTAAAAGACACAAAAGAGAAGGTAAATCTTCAGTGAGTGGTGAGAAATTTGTTCATCACCTTTAGAAGCAACTGAAGAGCAGGTATCAATAAGAGGTGAGGTATCACTGTTTACAAATAATTCAGGATGCAGCAACTGTAGTTTTATTTGCCTCATTTCAAAAAGACAGAACTGTAAAAAGTTCATAAAAGCACAAAAAAGATCACGGATGTGGATTATCTTTCATATAAAAATTACTGTGCGAAGCAGGACTCTTCATCCTAGAAAAGATCGTATATATGACAGAGGCACATAAAACCATAAATAACTCAAGAAAATTTTTGTTTCTTTCCCAGTGGATTGACTAGGGTTCATCAAATGAAGCTCACAGGAAGCAAGTTCACACTGAATGAAAGAGAGTGAATCTTTTTACAATATATATAGTGAACTTGGTGGAAACCCTTACTATAGGATGCTATGAATGCTAACTATTTACATCATCTCAAGTAGATGCTGTATAAAATTATGGACAAGAATTCCAGTTGAACTATTAAATACAAAGTTTTATCTAGATCTCTCTGGAGAAGTCCATAAGCTGCAAATTCTTGGCAAGAGTGCATACCAGCAGGTGTCTCTGGAGACTTGCATGCCTGTGCACCTTCTGTTGGCCACCACTGGTAGAGTGGACACAGGATTAGGCACAGCACAGCCATTCTTTCTGTTTTACTCCCTTCAAGCAGTCGAGTGGCTTCCAGCCCCTGAGACAGCTTTTGTTGTTAAGTGACAATGGATGAATGTTGTGCCTAACTGATTATATTGAAGTCATTGAAGTTATGAAAAGACCCAGCAGCTGCATATTGAAGCTAAGAAAGTTCAAAGACACGGTTTTTAAACTCATAAGGTCATTTATGTTTGGAAACCCTTAGTAAAGCCAGAGCACACTCTTGGTCATTGATAGTTTTCGAAGAAACCTGCAGTTTTTCTCAAAACCCAGTCTTGTGTGCAGACACCACAAGGAAGTTCCACTGAAAGGTTACAGGTTGAATGTGAAATTACCAACAAGATACATTTGCTAGATTAGTCTAGAGTCTGGACTGAACTTCAGTCTGAAGAGGCCCTGAAGACTCTGAACCCCCATCCTAATGTTGATGAAAGACACTTTAGAAATTGCCAGCATCATAAATTGCATTCAGATATGCCCTTCCAGTGGGAGTCATGTCTATGTCTTTAGGATATTAGGGTAACTATTTGAAATATTAAGTGCAAATTCAATGCTTGTATGTTAAAATCAATCATATAATTCTTCACCAAGAGTTGGCAAACCTAACTTGGATTTCTGAGCAGAGCAATTTTTTAATTTTTAGTTTTTCAGATACTAGTAATTTTGAAAGTGGCATTTATTTAGACTCCTCTCCATAATGAGAACCAATATGTATAGTTACAAGTCTATCTTTGTAGGTCTTAGTCAGAGCAAAATCAAAAAGACTGTGTGTAGAACAGATAGAACTTCATATGAGTAAGGGTAGAAATGTGTTGCATTTTTTAGTCCTAGAAAAAAAAGCAGGTTCAGATTCTGAAGAGTTCAAACCATGACATTTCCCAAAGAGCTGAGAATTAAGAACTCTTTTAGCAAAGTTATAGCAATTCCAACATCAGCATAACTGAAATTTTACACTATCCAGAGAAATCAAACTGTTCTAACTTTGCAGAGCCAAATTGTTGGAAGACAACTTCTAAGTATATTGCCGCGAACCGGAGGGAGGAAAGGGCCATGGTCCCAGCCGATGTTGGGTGAAGGCTAGAACTCTCTTTATTCAGGGAGCATGGGATGGATATAGGTCTCAGGGAGAAGCTTGGAAGGTGGGAGGAGTTAGGGGCGGAGTTAGGGCCATATCGCGGCAAGTAGGGGAAGGGCTAAGAGGGCAGGAGGGGAGTACAGATGGGGCGTGGCTAGCTTCACATGATGAAGCTGTGTTTGGCATCACAGCCCAGCCAGTAAAAGAATAGGGAATACACAACAGGTAACTGGGTAGCCAACACCATAAACATACAGATACAGGGGAATAACTATCTCTCTAATACAATAAATCACTATCTATGCTACGAAGCATCTTTTAAAACAGGAGCTACTGAGTTTTGAGGCAGCTGTCAGTTTCTGGTGTTGTTCACTGGTTTGTCAGCTCCGTCCACTCCAGGAAATGGTCACATTGGCTACCTTCACAGTCTCTCAGGCAATGTTTTCCCACAGTATATTTTTGTCACAAAGATGCTTTAATCTCCTAAATGTCATATTTTTTCTTTTGAAAAATAATAAGCAGAACATAGCTACAGAGAAAGAACACGCTTTCATTCATTGAAACAAATTATTGTAAAGCTTTGCACTTGAAAATGTGTGTTATTGGGAACTTGGTGATGTTACATTCTAAATGAGTTTAATAATTCTAGCACCTCAGTATAAATACAGAATTATTTATAATAGTCCCAGTGAAGTACAGATCACTGCCAGACTATTATTTAATTCTTGTTTCACAGTATACTGCATTGGCAAAATTGTGATCTCAGTGAACTAACGGAATCTGTTTTGAAATACGGCCTTGATTTTGTGAACAGCTAGCCAGTGCTGAAATCTTACAAAATCAAATCCAGTCTCTCTGTCTGTAACAAGAGGATAATGATTTACTTCACAGGAGCGGTATAAGGATGGGACTGATCCAGTCGGTTTCTATATCTGTGACTTGTTCTATAGTCAGAGGAGTTCAGTACCTGGAGTAATGCATGGCTGAGCCCAGTGTTAGCAAGAGATGAAGCATAAAGTGCTATTTTTAAAAGATACATTATTGAGCCTTCAACTGTGAAATCCCTGCTGCTATGTAAAGAAAACATTAATTTTTGTCCTTTAAAAGAACAGTGTGTGGGTTAAACATTTCTGGTGGCAGGACTATGCACAGCATGAGGGCTTTAAATATTCATATGAAACCTAACCTAGAATGCTGTTTCTCATGTAGTGAGAATACTTGTACTCTTTGGTTGAGCTAAACACTTACAATGAACTTTGAAGTTCATATTTACAAATACGCCTCGACATCTCACTCCCTTTGCAACCAGTGGGCATCAAGCACTTAAATACCTCACAGGAGCTAGACCTTAAGTTTTGTGGTTGTTGCTCAACTGTGATGTAAATTTAGTTGACCAAATCCACAATCCACAGAAATAATTCAACTTCTGTCTAACTCTGAAAGTGTTTTAGGTCCTGGTGAGTTTGATTTTTAACAGTGGAACTTCAAGAAGACCTCCAGGCATGTTCAGAAATTTCTCCTTATTGTAACCAACTAACTCATTATTCTCCACACAAATTCCAGCCATGTCCCCAAACAGCATGCCACTTTTTTTCCCTTTACTAATCCTGCAAACAACACCAAATGAATCATCTCATATTGCATTAAATATAAGCTTTAGGACAAAGCCAAAGGAAGACAGATGGTTTTGTCCCCCATGTCATCAATTTATATATCAGTTCTATTTTTAAAGCTTTTATACAGGAAGACCACAATTCAGTCCTTCCCATCTGGTGTGGTCAAGTCCACCTCCTCTGATTTCAGTAATCAGCCAGAATATTATGTGCAGTAAGGAACAGTTTTCTCAATATTTCCATAGAAATTATACTTACACAATAACTAGTTAATTGGGGCGGTGTCTCTCTAACCCAATACTAAAGACATGTACTTGGAGGGGGACGTTCTGGATGCCTGTTTCATTTCCATGGACAATGTCTATATTTCATTTGTACATTGTAAAATGCACTAATCATTAGGTCTGGTCTAGTGGAAGGTGTCTCTGCCCATGGCAGTGGGGATTGGAACTAGATGATCTTTAAGATTTCTTCCAACCCAAACCATTCTCAGTAAACCCCTTTCTTTACTAAATAGCTGTCTTATATCTGGACATGCTGGTTTCCTTTTCTGCTAATTCAGTGAACTCCTGCCCCACTAAACCTTCACCCTGTATTTATTCTTATCATAGAAGACCATCTCTCAGTATGAAATCCAGTTCTGTCATCATTTTTGACTGGCTAAGGAAGAGGAAAACCAACTGTAATGTTAATTTTCTTCTGTTATCAGGTTGACTCACTTCCAGTTATAATGATATCACTGACTTCAGAGAAAGGCAAAAAAATAGCAATGTAAGAGCACATTTACATTTCATGAATACAGTCACCCAAAAAGTTTACATCCACTGCAGACAACCAACAGCTCTTTTCAGCAGAGAAAAATCATGATTTGAACCACTGTGGTTACGTTGCTGTTTCTATGAGATCTATCCTGCCAAAATTGCGTCCCCAGGTGATCCTGCCTCTGGCCATCACATTACTTTTTTCAGCCCATAAAGACTGGGTTTTTTTCAAATATGAATTTTTAAATTATTGAAAGGCAAAATGCAATCAAATTTTCAATCAGCTCATTCTTCTTCCACTGTTTTGTTTTGTACATCCATGTTATACTTGAACTGGAAGTGACCTGCCACTGTCTATTGTTAAATTAATGACTGTGTTATCTCTTCTTCTTTGGTCAAATAGTGTTCCTCTGTCTCAGACTTTGATTATTGTGCTGTAATTTCGCCATAGGTGCCACTCATCTGACAGCATGCATTCAAATTGCATTTCACTTTCTTTTGAATGAAAAAAAATAATCTTGAGTCACATCAAATATTCATGTCACAATCTCTGCAAAAGTAATTGTATCCTTAAAGTTCAGACATCACCTCACCCCTGGGGGTTGTATATACCAGTTTAGGTGGTATACACTCTTTTTAGGCACT
Organism: Sclerurus mexicanus; assembly: GCA_013396755.1. Lineage (NCBI taxonomy): Eukaryota > Metazoa > Chordata > Aves > Passeriformes > Furnariidae > Sclerurus > Sclerurus mexicanus. The sequence goes on along the minus strand of VWZF01005489.1, from coordinate 18,176 downwards.
GCTGTGAATCAAACACAACTGTTGGTTTTATTTCTGAGCACTGTAACTGTATACCATGTGAATATGTAGCAGCAATGTAAATTGTCTGAAAAACCAGTATAGCTGAACTCATTACATAAAAAGGGCTTCTTTTTTATTAAGGGAATGATAGAAAATCTAAATGACTAGAAAGCTTTCTTAAGAGCTGTCAGGCAATCACTGTACTCATAAGGAAGCTAGTACACAGTCTTCTTTCTGTGAAAATCACTCCTTTTAAATACGTCTTACCAATGTAGCTGGTGTGGAAACACACATAGCTACCTGGAACTGCAACGTGATCCAACTTCACCAAATCCAACAGTAGTGATCTCCAGACCTGTGAGAGACTGGACTGTTAATGGTTAATGACTCAAACATTGACCACTTGCAGTAACTGCCCAGGTGTAGACAGGGTGCACAAAATATGAAGAAGGAGTCTGCTGAAAATGTTGAATCAAGAATTAAATAGTATTGACACAATTAGAGCCCAGTGGGGTGTCATTCTTTATCCAACACCTATGAATAACAGATACCTTTAATTCATGTCCCTGGTTTCTAACTATTCCTTATCCATCCTAATAATGTATTACCTCACCCATATTTAGAGAATTTTTACAATAATCTATCAAGGGAAACTGTGTCAAATAGCTTTTTACAAATCCAGACATATTAGATCTATTAATTTAATTTAATAGCTGTTCCATGCTGTAAAAGCAATCACTTCCTTTTTCTCTAACGGTGAGAGAAAAAAAAAAATGCTTCAAGTCATTACATTAGCCTCATTCTGCTCAGATTATATGATGTGACTCCTTCAAAGAATATTGTTTTAAGAAAAACTGCCAATTTGCACTTTCAAAATAAACGTGCTTTGGTGTTTAGTGTCCTTACCTCCTACAATACACATTCCTATTGAAGCTTCAAGCCCATCACCTTAAATATCTCCTTAACACCAAAAAGAAAAAATGATGAAGAAAAAAAATATCATTATCTCTCCCTTCTTCTGTGTGCCAGAGAGATCAAACTGAGGGAGCTCATGGATCACTCTCCTTTTTTTTCTCAAAGTACAACCCCAGCAGTAAAAATCTGGTATTTTATTAAAAAAAAACAACACTCAAAGTATATGCAGCTGCAGAGCAAAGTTTTAACATACTATTCATATGTGTTCAGAATATGAATAAATTTAAATTCTTTATGTTTCTCAAAACTTAGGTGTATGGAAATAGGTCTTGTGTTTAATCAGCTGAACAATGGTATTTTTCATGAAACAGGAATGACAGTTGAGATAGTTGGTTTGAAGAGGACAACTAATCTATCCTTGAAGAACAGTATTTGCCTCAGCTGAATATTTGGTCAGTGTGTATTAAAAAGGTAGTATCTTGCATCTTTTTATATAAAGCCATTTATTTTGTGATTCTGGAGTTAGCAGACTCAGTACTGCTGGCAAGTGAGAACTGAAAATTACATCAAGCCTTGTAATACTGTTAAGAAGGCTTGATACATATTATGTTGAAAAATATCTTAATTCTTGTTCTCTGGTTAAAGTGAGAAAGCTTAAGGCCAAAGCGGCTCCTCTTTAACCTTGAAAAACCTGCTGTACACCTTTTGTATTATATACTTGTAATACTTGACTACTGCTAATCCAGAGTTCTTCCCCCAAAGAAGCTAGTACAGTGATTAAATTTTCAGAAATCAGAGCAAACACTCTTTACTTTGTGCTGTGTGATTTGGCATACTATTTATACAGTACTTGTTCAACATAACTTGATAAGCATTAGTCACTAAATTTGCCAAAGCCTTAGGTTGCAAGCTATGAACTTTCACTGGATATTTTGAACTTTGACCTAGTCAAGTAAGAGAAGACCCCAGAGACGGTTCAAAACACCATATAAGCAAGCTACGTTCATTAACAGAAGCTGCAACCCTAGAGGTAAGAAATGTCCCATCTAGAGACAATGAAGGGACCCAATGAAGAACAGAAAGACCATCTCAGACTCTGGTATTCCTACTGTTCCAAACTGTCACATAAGAAGTGGGGAATTTAGATTGTAAGGATATAATTGCCATGGAGTTTCTTTGTTCAAGGTGACTCTTCAGAAGCACACAACTTGAACTGTAGTGCTACTAATAAAAAGGACTTTATCAGAGGGTCTGTTTTCAACTTATTGATTCAGCAGAAATCTAAAGTTGAACTCTGTTATGGTGGTTGGCATGTGTAATTTCCATAACATAAAATGTTAAGAGGTGTCAGCCTAATTTCTGACAAATTAAAGCAGCTGATGTTTGAAAATGTGGTGTGGAAATGGCTGGCTGGCTGCTCACATCAGCTATCAAACTTGAAGACATTTTAGTGGCTCTAATGTTTGAATGTTGACTGTTACATGAAAAAAAAATCTTGATTTTTAATGTGCTTCTAATGGTTTGGCTAGGAGTTTTATTATATCTCATAAATTCATGCAATCAGATTAGGTTATGAAAAATGAACTATTAGATTAAATTAGTTTTGATGTAGTAAATCCACCTGAAGTCAGTGGAGTAAAATAAGATACAGTTAGGGCTAGGTTTACAGACCTGTTCTTTATTTTACCTTCTTTTTTTATTCTGACAAAGAATTATGGATAGGACTTTCTATATATAAAATATCACTGTTATAATACATGAATTTCTAATCTTTTTCTGTTACTATTATTAAATGAACTCTCAGAAACCATTCATAGTTTTCCATGATAGAGTCTTGTGCTGATTTAAAGGTAAACCAGTAGGAGAAATTAAACCAACTCCAAAAGAGATTACAAGTCAGAAATACAATTTAATAAAAGGATCACAACAAGTACAATTATGCAGAGGAAAAATCTGTTTGACCCACAAAAACAGATGTGCAACTCAGCATTGTGAAGCACAAACAGAATGGAGCTCACCAGCCCCTGTGCTGAGCACCATGTGGCCCCCCCAAGTACAAAGTAAAAGGAAAGAAGAAACCTGTTGGTGAGATTGATAGTCACAGTCTGGTCGAGAGTGGCAGTTACAGTCCTGTTGAGGTTCTGGCCCTTCTCTGGATTCAATGAGGGGTACCAGAAGTCTCAAATCCCCAAGATTACATGTGCTTTGGCTCAGATGGGAATGCCCAGTACCTCCCCCAGGGTGAGGAGCTCCACAATGAGTGATTCAACTCTGTGAGTTATGGGATATTTTAGGAATCTTTGATGGCCCATTAGCAGACATGACCCCTCAGGCTGGGTGTGAAGGTGCTAATGAGACTCACCAGAGGGGAGTTATCACACCTGAGTCATTGGTGTTAAGGCAGGAAACTTCCCTATCTCACATGGTTCTTTAACATCCAGTTTGTAGCCTGAGGTGTCAGGTGTGCCCTGGGCAGCTGCTGCCAACAATCCATTATTAATTGTTCATGAGAAATGACATAGAGGATGTAGAATACACGGCCCTGGCCAGACCCACACAGTGACAAACTGGTCCTGGCCACTATAACCAGGACAAGCGTAATTAAAACTATACTGGTATGTTTTATTAGGTATGTTTATTTATCCTACAGATGACTTTTCCCTCTATCTCAAAAAACCACAATTTCTAGGATTTAAAGGAACACTGTTGACATTTTTCTTTTCCTTTAAAAATTTAATAAATTTCAGAATGCAACATTATATATGTGTAACTCTTAATGGGTTTATAGCATCATTAATTTTCTTCCAACAGGTTGAATGGAACTTTATATATCCTTATTGTTATGAACTACCCAAAAGAGTTCTGGGAGTTCAACCAAACCTCATATATGCAGACCTTCTCCTAGAGCCTACGGTAGTTTGTCTTGATTCAGGAATGGAAACAAGACAGGAAATTCACATGGCAAAATGAAGAAGCATTTGAAGAGGAATTTTCTTGCACTTGTGCTCTATGACTGACTAAATCTTGAGAGTTTTTGTAACAACTACTGATTTTACTTTGGGCAAATAACTTAAGAAGTTTTCATGCTGGTGTTTTCCCTCTTATCAAATAGTAGCATAGTGCTTCCAATCAGCTACCTTTTGTCTCTGGTTCCCTTGTTAGGGTGTTAATTCTTAGGACTCATGGCTGTATGGCCAGAGGAAAATAAAGACCTTGATCTTAATCAGAGCCTCTAACTAGTATCTGAAATGCCAATAATTTTGAAGTGGGAATCCTTGGATTATTTTTTTTTTTTTTAAGTATTGAGGTCACGTTCAAGATCATTCTTACATTACCTTAATAACTGTGATGGGTTGGCCATGGCTGAATGCCAGGTGCTGGCCAAAGCTGTTCTCTTACTTACCTTCTCAACTAGACAGAAGAAAGAAATTATAATGAAAGGTTTGTGGGTCAAGATAAGATTGGGGAGAGATAACTCACCAAATAACATCACAGGAAAAACCGACTTCACTTGGGGAAATTAATTGAATTTATTACCAATCAAATTAGAGTATGATAATGAGAAATAAATCCACATCTTTAAAAAATCCTTCCCTCCACCTTTCCTTTCTTCCCAAGCCCAACTTTATTCCTGAATTCTATCTCTCCTTCTCTCCCAGTGGCACAAGAGGATAGGGAATGGGGGTTGTGGTCAGTTCATCACATGACGTCTTTGCCACTCCTTCCATCTCAGGGGGAGGACTCCTCCCACTCTTCCCCTGCTCTGGCACATGGTCTCTCCCACACAAAACAGTCCTTTATGAATTTCTCCAACATGAGTCCTTCCCATGGGCTGTAGTTCTTCATGAACTGCTTCAGTGTGGGCCCCTTCCACAAGGTACTGTGTTTTGGGAACAGGCTGTTCCAGTGTGGGTCCCCCACAGGACCACAAGTCCTGTCAGCACACCTGCTCCAGAAGGCCACAGATCCTGCCAGAAGCCTGCTCCAACATGGATTTTCCATGGGGTCACAGCTGTCTTTGGGTATCTACCTACTCTTGCATGGGGCTCCTCCATGGGCTGCAGGTGGATCTTTGCTCCACTATGGACCTCCATGGGCTGCAGAGGCACAGCTGCCTCACCATGGGCTGCACCACGGGCTGCAGGGGAATCTCAGCTCCAGCACCTGAAGCATCTCTTCCATCTCCTTCTTCACTGACCTTGGTTGTCTGCAGGGCTGTTTCGTTTACATATTCTCACTCTTCTGTTCTCTGGCTGTACTACTCTTGCACCTTTTCTCTTTCTTAAATATATTATCACAGAGGTACTACCATTGTCACCGACGCGCTCAGCCCTGGCCAGCAAAGGGTCTGTCTTGGAACCAGCTGGCATTGGCTATGTCAAACACAGGGGAAGATTCTAACAGTTTCTCGGAGAAGCCACCTTTACCCACTCCAGCAACCAAAACCTGGCCATGCAAACGAAATACCATGATTTTACATGGTTTTTAGTTCCAGTTATGTCTGAAAAATATTTGGCACTGTAGTCTTTAAGGTTGCTCACTGGGGTGTTCTGAGAGCATTATGAGGCTGAATATACCCTAACTTCAAGAAAATAACATAAACATTTTTAAAAAAATTATTATTCTTTCCCTTTTTCTGTGTTTAGAAGAGAATATTTCTCAACTGTGTCTTTCATTTGTATTTTTCAACTTCAGGCTTAGCAAGCTCTTTCATTTAATAGGCCAAACTCAATGTATTTTAATTAAAACAATCTTATTTTTGTGTGAAATACATATCTCAATTCTATGTTATCCTACAATACAGCTGAAAAATTGAAAGTTTACAACTTAGAAGAATTATGTGTTTTTATTGATTTTTCATTCTTATTCTTTCATTAACTGTGAAAGGAAAATAAGCAAGAGGTACCTGATAGGACAAAGAGGAGGTTTATGTATTTGGGGCATCAGAAAAAATGCTCTCCTTTTTGCCACTTACAATTTCTGGTCCCTCAGGTTTTAAAGTGCATACAAGTCTCCGTTATAAATCAAGGTTTCTGCCTTGTGATTTAGCATTATCATAAATGCAATTTGTTTGCAAGAACAAACTTCTTAGGCCACAAGTGCATGTAGCTCTGTATCACTTCCAGGAAAGGAGAGGGGTTTTTTTTAACAGCTACTCTTTGACACCTAAATTAGGATATTGGTCTTTTTTGTTTTATGGATGGAGTAGAGATGACATCTATTCAGATTCAATTTGGACCATCCTCTGAATCTCTTCTTGCAGTAGACCCATTTTAGACACTGTATAAACAGAAGCCCTATGGTATCCAGGTAGCTAAGATACATAACTAAATTAGGTATCCTGTAAAGTGTTCAACCTGAGCATAAGCTAGTGTTGCAGGAAATCAAGCTGTCAGAGGAAACAAGTGCTCTCAGACATCATTGCTGAATGAAAGTGTAAACTTGCTACAGAAAATATAATTGCTTGGTTCCAAAGTACAACTATGAAAAATATTTTTTAGAGAAAATAGGAAGGAACTTAAATGGGGAACAGAGAAAGGCCACAACAGAGCTAAATTTATATTACATTTTTTACCATAACAGAAGAGTCACAAAGAGTAGAGATGATTTTCTCTCAAGTCTCCCTTTAAAAGAAATAAAACTCCCACACTTTCTGAAAGATCAAACAGCTTATTTTAGTCTTAAAATCCAAAGATCCCAGTCATATCTTTCATAGGAGGCCATACATGATGCTTCACAGGATGACTAAATTTAATCCCCAGAGGGAATTTTTTCCCATAACATTCAGAATTATTGGGCTAGGTTATGTTTGAAGACTTCACCTTTACAACCTATAGAAATAGTTTATCTTTTGCTTCATTCTCTTATAGCGCTATACTTCTTCTGGGACCAGAATCAATACAAATGATAATAGTACAAGAACCTGAAACTAGGCTGGCTGGATAAATTTTAAGTACTAGTAAATTATGCAAAAACTCTTCAGATTTCCAGATTAATGCACTAACAGGAAAGCACAAGCTTCTCCAGTTTTTGGGTTTTTATTTCCAAACCAAAAGTTTGCACTCTTTTCCTTATCCACCTTGCTCTGCTTTGTATCACCAAGTTAAGCAAGAAAGCAGCATAGTAACATTTCTTTGCTATTTTCAGCAGTAGAATCACATTAGCGATTTTAAAGTTATGTTTTTAGCAGATGCTCTTTCCTGTTAGATTAATTCTGATAGCAGAGTATCAAGGGTGCCATGTTAGCAAAACTTTGCTATTTTACTAAATGTCAAAAACATATCAGCAGAAGCTATGGCAACAATCCTTTGTCTGATCATGAAAGCTGGGGATTGTTTTGACAGAACAAGGTGGAAAGTTAAGGAAAACACTGTTGTTTTAGTTTCTACTCTTTCTCTTCTCTGTTGAAGTTAAATTACATCTTTGTATTTAATTTTTTATTGTTATTTAGTAAAAATTAACTAATTAAGGCAAAAAAACTACTCAGATTTTTGGAGTTGAATTCCAGAGACATGAGGATAGAAAGAAATTAACCAGCAAGTAAGAGATTTTCAGCACTTGTGCACTGATTAAAGTCAACAGGCACTTTTGCTGAACTATTCTCATGCAGAACTCACCCGCAACAACATCAGCCAGATCACACAGACATGCTCATGCACACACACCCACACACACACATGAATTCACAAACATACAAATAGCTTAAGGCAGAATTACAACCCCTGCAAAGGGGCCTAGGACTGGTATTCACATAAAAATTGACCTCTCTTGAAGAGGTTGTTGTCCTAATTGGCTGTCATTACTTTGCATTATGCTGTGACAGTAAAGCCTTCTTATTTATCCATCCAATCACCCATCTGCATGGGTCGAAAACTTCAAATATCCCCCTTTTTACGTCTGTAGCTCCTGTACAAATAAACTTGTAAAATGCAGTCCCACACAGAACTCTTGCCACAACAACAACAAACAAAAAAAAAGCACATGGGAAAGACATATACAAGTAAAATTTGAAGCTTCAGATTGAATTACTGTAACTCAGACTATGGGAAAACTCACTTTTATTCCCTGCCTAATAAGTCAGTTCAAGCTTCAATGTACAATTACACATGGGTAATCAGAAGGCTAAACCATGGACTTCCAAGCAAGAAAGGAAGTTTACTTTGGGACACTACACAGCTGCCAGAACTCACAGCTGGGTGGCAAGAAACACACACACAGGTAGCAGGTCTTCTTGGCTGTATATATTGGAGGGTTTTAGATATGCGCAGTACTGCCTTCTGAGCCCTTTCCTTTCCCTCCTTCTCTTCCCTTCCCCCACTTGTGAGAAAGGGAATGCTTCTTTTCAGATAAGAGTTAGTTGTCTTATCTAGTTTAGCCGAGAAACAGCTCTGAGCAAAAGACAGAGTAGTTGTTCTCACACATCCTGTCAAGGTATGTTTCTTTTAGCCACAACAGGTTTCTTGAGGAAAGAGAAGTTTCCAAACCATTTACCTCCTTGACCATTTCTTGTGCAGGGCCTCCTCAACCCCCACAGCCATATTGTCTACCAAGTCTAAGAGGGGTAAAAAGAAAACAGAGAAAAGCAAACAGAAATCTTTGTGGTACTTGTCTGTGGTTTTTGGAAAGAAAAGCTGCTGAATTCCCTCCTGGAGCTCATGTATTTCTGTAAATATACTAGTATTTTTTACTGCTTGCTAATGAAAAGGTTACTGTTCATCATGAACCAGAACTGTTTTTGAGAAAACAGAACACAGACATAGAAATTAGGAATTTCTACTTCACTCCAACAGGAATTTAAACCTAGAGAAAGCATTTCTAATATAAAAGAACTAATCAAACAAGTAGTCTGACCTTGCATGGCAGAAGACATGTGAAGAAAAATCATTTTAAGATCTGTCATGGGTTTCTCTGATTAGGTTTTATTTTTTTTTATAAGAGGAAGATTGGCTTCTGTTAGAAGCCTCTGGAAGTTTCCCTCCATCCTATAGAGCAGAGCTAATGAGGGCCAGCTCCGAGGAAAACTTCCTGCTTTTGAATCATTAAGTTACGCCCCTGTGAAAACATATTTAAGAAGTTGTTGCGCAGTTGGAAATTGGCAGCCATGGATTAACAACATCACAACGCAGACATCAAGGTCAGTGCAGGAGGAGAAGAGAAGAAGGAGGGAAGGGACCCCATGGATCAGGGAGAGGACTTAAAACTATTGTTCCCTGACTGCATTGGTGATGACCATGGTGATTACGAGCTGTCCCCTCGAAGCTCATGGGATCCATTGGGGTGCAAAGACCCCCCTGCCAGAGCAGGATGAGGTATGAAAGAAGCTGTTGCTTAGCAGGAAGCCTCCTAGGTGGAGTGGTGCCCTGCAAAGATTTGAGACCGAGACCCATGGAGAGAGAAGACCATGCTAAGCAGAAGGCCCCCAAGGTGGAGCACAGTCTTGCAAAGATTTGTGGCCGAGACCCATGGACGGAGAAGCCCACATGAAGCAGGTACAGCCAGCTTTTCATGAGAGACTGCACCCCATGGAATGACCCATGAGAGAGTAGAGGATCCCCACAGAATGTAGGGGAAAGACTCAAGAGTTATGATTTCCCTGTGACCACAGTGATGACTGTGGTGAAGCAAGCTGTCCCCTTTGCAGCACACAGGAAAACCCCCTGAGACAGAACTGCTGCTTAAGTCTTGGACTTACATCTGAGAATGGCTGACCCAATAACAACTGACTGTAAACCTTCCACTCCCCATCCCCCACACCATCAGGGGAAGGAGGGGGACATGGACAGACTGAGGGGTGATGGTGTAGAAGTGTTTCTAACCTGTTTCTATTTCTTATTTTCAGTTTTTAGTTTGTTAACAATAAATTTAAGCATTATTCTAAGTTCTGCTTTGCCTGTGGTATTAATCAAAGCTCTTCTTTTCGTTGTTATCTCTAGCCATAAATTCCTAGCTCTTTTTTTTCCCCTTCCCTCTGGAAGGTGAAAAGGGAAAAAGGGAGAAAGGCCTTGAAACAGTTTTGCTGGACACCAGGCATTTATCCAGGGTCAAACCACCACAAGATCCTTGACTAAGACAATTAATTTGCTATCCTGCTCTTCCTGTGGTTTTTGGGTTTCTTTGCTTTTTTGATGGTTTTTTTGTTTGTTAGTTTGGTTTTGGTTGGTAGGGGTTTTTTTGTTGTTTTTGTTTTTGGTTTGTTTGTTTTTTGAGATGCACTTTCTTGTAAAAAATTTGGGGCCAGACAATAAAGAAAAAAAGATATCCATAATCTAGTAATCCTTTAATCAAAGCACATGTATTTTTCTATCACAGATGCAGAATTCCACTTGACATTCTATCACGAATGGAAGAAAGAGAACTTCACTGTCTTTGGTCCACCCAATTATAGACAACAAATGATTCAGCACTTAAACTTGACACAAAGAGCAATTCACATCTCTCAGTCATTCAAGTCCTTCTCTGATGAGCCTTTGAAAAGAGGACAAATATATTTTTTACCAAGAAAGGCCATACAAATATTTAAGGTTCAGTTTGCATTGACATTTTGCAACATGAATGTAAAATTACAGATTTTTTTTCTCTTTCAGCAGATGAGTCCTGGGGAACATCAGTGAGGGAGTAGCAGTTAACTAGGAAACTGCGCTGTAGTACTTAACGGAGACATAAAAGAAGGATACCAGGTCAGCCAAGATTCATCCTTGCACAGAGATTTTAGTACTGATGCAGCAAGGAAGCTTGTTCTAGGTTTCAGGTTGGTTAATAGAAAATGATTATTTAGGTTACAGTTTCAGTAGAGATCTCACCCCTAAGTAAAGCTGTATTGTATCAAGCATTGTAATACAATATGGTGTTCCTGTTCAGAGTACTTGCTGTGAGTGGGTACTGAGGTATTAAGTAAATCACTATAAATCACATAGCACAGCTGATGCAGACACTAGTTCTCCAGAGTCACAGTTCAGTGTCCCATCCAGTGGCCTGCTCAGGCTTGTGCAAACATTTGGGTTTGCTGGGATTTTTAGTTCTTTTAGTCTCTTAGGATATTTCCAAAGGCTGAGCTTGTGCTTATTAAAAGTTTAAAAGAAGAGCGTTCATGTGAGCTGAACAATGAACTTGTTGGTCAGTGTACCATTGCAAGATTCATTCCTATGTGCAAATAAGTTTCCCATATAGATCCAATTATGTAATGTCATGGTTATTAAACACCTACTGAGTTAGATATACAAGTAAGTGGTACTGAAATAAACCCCTCCACCATTTCCTTTTCATCACCTTCAACCACACGTGGCTGTTACTGCAGCTTATAAATACTGAGGAAGGGATACCAGTTAGAAATACATTTGCTGTTGCAATTTCCAGACTTAAAAATAAACAAACAAAAAATCCCACAACAAATTCTCTAGCAATAAAGAAATTAATATTTTCCATTATATATGCCATAATAAATAAGAATGTAACGATATGATAGAAATAAGCAAAATTTAAGTTTGTAAGTTTAGATCAAATATTGTGGATCAACATAAAATTGAATTCTACAAATAATTTAGTGTATGCCCACACTGTCATTTTAGTCTATTCCTCTGTTCCCCTGCTCCCACAGGGAGTGAATCAGCTGCCTGGTGCAGCAAGACACAGAGGTACATAGTCCGTGGTGGGCTGCTCTCTGCTCCAATTGGTACGCTGCAGACCTCTGGCTCCCAGTGGTGCTAATCTTGAAAGGTACAAAAGCAAGCTGACCCCTGTTAACTGGCTTTAATATCAGTGTTTAGATTTGACATAGCTAACTAATATGGCATAAGTAACCATAAACATGCACAGACTTCACTAAGTGACAGCACAATTATCTCTTTACATAATGGCTTCAGGATAATAAATCCCCTAAAGTATCAATTTTGGGGTTTTTTTAATGAATAATAATCTACAAGAAAACTCTCTGTGAAAGGGAAAATGACACACAAATAGCTAAGGAGTAAATGGAACATGTCCTGTACTCCTAAGGCCGTATCCATAGTTGACATGAAGAGCTTCATGCTGAAGCCAGACTCTGACAACACTCAACTCCAGAAAAGGACTGCACTGTGGTTAACATTCAGTATAACTTTTAGGACCATTGCTGCCTAATTTACCTTCATTCCCAAGGTAGTCCTCAAAACTTTTTAAATACAGGGATATTGAGATACAATTTACCAGATATTATACATGGCAAGGGCAAGGGGGATGTCAAATATGGACAGTGGTAATATGGCAGTGCAGTGGTCTAAAACACACACTGACTTTCAGCATGAGGGTCAGATCCCAGAAAGTACATGGGTGTTTGCAGTAGGAAGAAAATAAATGTCTAAGAAGAAATGAGATTGAAGGGGGTGGGAGGAGCAAGTCTCTGAAGAGCCACAGGTACCCACATTTTCCTCCAGTTAAGTTACACAGTAGGCAAATTTCTGGTGCTGATCAGACACAGCGATGTTTCTTTGTTTGACCTATGGTTAGTTTTTCTTCTCTACCTTAGATATTTGCAGTTCAGGTACCAGCCATTTACATATCCTAAACCTACTAGGGATAGACCATAGAGTAGGAAAAAACATATACAATGGGAATTTTTTTTTCTGTGCTTTTTTTTTTCAGTGTGGTAGTAGTCTTACAGTTTCTGGTGATGGCAGTCCTTTCATAGGACACCAATTTTGTGGAATAAAATGTTATTCTTTGCACAGGCATCCCCTCGTGTTAATTCTGTTGTTAATCCAACATGATTCCAAACTGGGAAGAGTTTGTCTTTGTCCGTCATGTCTGTTTACACACTTTTGTCTGCTAAGTATTTAATGGATTTTTCTCTATTTGTCTCCTGTAACTGTCCTTCCTAACAGTCATGTGTCAATTATTAAAGTTACAATAGGGAATGCTGCACCCTTGTACAGCAGATATAAAACACAATGCAAGTTCAACATTCTTTACAAAGAAAATCAATAGATCTCCTAACAAAGGAAAACCTTCTGCAGTTTCTTATCCAACTCACAAACCACTTTGGTTCAGCAGGTACAAGATAAAGGACAGATAGCACTGAGCTAATTTCAAGAAAACAGCCCCAAAACAATATCCTCAAATGGCCTGTTATTCCTTAAATCACTGCATTTACACATTCATTTGTCATTATATGTGGGGCTGTGTTGTATAAGGTTAGGACTGTTATTCTACTACTAAACAGTAGATCTATTAAGCCATCTAATGCATCATTATCAAAGCCTAACCTTGCAAGCATGTTAAAATACTGGCATTAATACATTCCAAATTAATTATTATTTTAATGGGACAGTAGTTTATATATGTACTTATTTCCCAGGCAATCCACACCTTCCTTTTTGTTTCTTTCCTCCAGTTTGTTTTATTGCTCCAGTAATAAAAGTATGTACTCCCACCCAAGTCCACACTGACTCATTGCACTGTCACCTTAGACTTATCTATATAAGAAGCATTAATTAAATAACTTTATTAAGATTGATTGCTTTCTACTTACATGTGTATAAGCTCTAGTGCTGGCAAAATTGGGTGGTATGGGTAGAAGTTTTAAAATATTACACTATGTCAGTCTCCCAGTATATTTCAATAGTTAAGAGAATTCCAGACCACAAATTTCCTCATAAGGACCTGAAGCTAAATTTTACCATAATTTCTTGTGTCTTCTGATAACTTCTTCTTCATTTACATATTTCCACTACTTTGCTAGTAGATTGCAAAAACTGCTTATTGTAGTATTATAGAGGAAGGCTTCACTATAATTTCGAAATCTGTTTTCTTATGAAATAACTTTTTTAATCCCTGTGGTAAAGGTGAAGTAAAGCTGATACTGATATGCTCACTTCAACGAGATAGATATAAATTCTTTCTTAGATGAGTACTCACAACTAGAAGTTATATGTGAATCTAGCCAGCATAAATCACTGAGACTAGATTCAGCAAGAATGGCAGTATCATGAAGAGAGGATGCCAAAGGAAGTTCTCACTTTCACTGCATAGCAGAGAACTATGGCTAATATAGCAAGAAGTCATGAAGTAAAACAGATTGAAGAAACATTTTGAGTGTCAGGGAGGAAGAGACAACAGTCTAGTAGTAAAGGGAAGTGAATTATTTTGCATGAGCAGTCAGCATTCTGATCAGATTTATGGGTCAGATTTTATAAATATTCATTTTCCAATCCTATCTCTCTTACTATTAAGCCATCACTTAATTACATCAGAGAAATTAGGTCTGAGAGTGGGTGTTTATCATTTGTCTGGTTAAATTAAAACATGAACTTTTAAAAAAAAACCCAATTGTTTGGGGTTTTTTTGTTGTTATTGGTTTTGTGGGTTTTTTCCTTTCAATCAATTTTCCACAAAGAAGAAAAGAAAGCCTAGTAAGTCTACATGGAAGACAGATGTGGCTTGACCTATATGATTGCAGAAGGGGTGAACCAGACAGAAGGCTCTTAGTCCTGTTAATTCCTGTGCAAAGAAGATGTCTAGCAAGAGGTTGGAATAATCAGAGGTTGATCATTCACTAACTCCATCCACAATGTTGAAGAGTCCTATGGTATTATACTAGTAACATATGACTGCAGTAACTATAAATTTAGCACAATGGTTGTAACACTACCATGTTCATTAACCAAAGGATAATCACCTTTTCTAATTCTTCAATAGGTGATCAAGACTTTAGTGTTCTTTATCCAGATTATAAAATCAGTATGGCAAGTTGTAATAGTATTGGATCTTATGAAAATGAAAATCACAAGTATCTGTAATAGTGCTGTAGTAACAAAGGATAGTTTGAAAATGTTCTTATAAATCTTTTTATAAGCCCCAAATTAGTCAAGAATATATAATATCTACTCATTTGACATGAAGACTTAGGATGACAGTTTATTTTTAAATTGTTTTATCTTCATTTAGCCTGTCACTTGCACCTTTTGTGGCTATCTGCCTGAATTATAGCCAAGAAAACTTAGCAAAGGTTGATAGATTATTTGATTTTTTTTTTCTGAGCATCAAACACTTCCAAGTTTAATTTGAAATTACTTATCTATGACCACTACAAAATTCCTCTCAGATAATATCTGCATACAATGGCATCAAGAATCAAGGAGAGAAATACAGATCTGAACTGAGACCTACTCGACTGCTAGGACCTGATATAGCAAAACCTTTAAAGTGCTATATTTGAATGGATGAAAATTTTTGTGTTTAATGTGCTGGAGATGATGACACATTTATCTGTCTATTTAAGAATGCGAAGAACATCAGAAACCAGGTTTCTGGGACTGCCTGTAAGCTTTACAGTCTTGCTGATTCAAGGACTTTAGGACTTCTTCTGTCTCCCCATCCCAGATAACTAAGAATTTATCCACTGATTTAAATGGATCCATATGTGAACAGACTAGTAATGAGCACACACATTCAGTTGGAGGGAGCACCTTACTGAGTGGAGCCTCTGTCTGGATTTTCTTACAAAGACTTTTATTATCTGTTTTGCTGTTTGTGCAGACTCCTGCACTGTTCCAATTGCCAACTAGTGCAGCAGAAAAGGCAAGGAAAAATTAGTCTTAATGCTCTATGAGTTGACAGAGCTACTAGGCCTAGAACGTTTGAGGCACTAGGTCAACAGCATCTACAGGTTTTAGGCAGAAGCATGTTGAAACATAGGAAGGTAGGAGCCACTTAGCTCCTTCACTGTATTGCAGTGCTGTTAAATAGTCTCCAGCGGGACTGCTAAATGTTTCAGCAGGTAGCAGTCACAAACCCCAGCTGCTGACTCCCATGTAATAGCAAGGACATGATGTTCCCTTACCTAAAGGTTCTCTCATGCCTACCATAACAACTCGGCAAAGATTCAAGTGCCAATTTGGCAGGGTGAATGCATGTGGACTTGAAAAAGAGCCTTCGTCTGCTTTTTCAGAATGTGAAAAAATGTAAATTATGCTGTCCTGTTTCAAAGTCTATGAGAAGGTAGCAATGATGTATGGTTCAACCTAGCACCTTTCACAGTGACTAATATGCAGCTTTCCTGCTGTTCACTAAGATGGCTGGTGATCATGATAATGATGAATATCCATACAAAATATCTGAGGTTTTTGTAAAATGGTTCCCTTAAACTCATTAAGTACACAGGTTTCACCAGCAAGATAATGTGTCAAAAGCTATTTCTGAAGAACACAAGCTACTACTTCTTTTAAACAGTTCAAGATAATTCTGAAATGACTGAATATGCCTGGGGATTGCAAATGTAAACTGAAAGTAAATTTTCCCTTCTTTAAACTTGGCTTTACATCAGCCAAGAAAACATTAGGATTACTCTCACTGATGTCATATCTCAATTTTATACTCTTAAAATTCTGTAGTAATAATACGTTTTTTGAAAAATCAGTATCCGCCAGTACAAAGAACTGCAGCTGATGTGCTAAATGCATACAGAGAGAACCATGTCAGTTTACTTGTCGCATTTAACCTGAAAGTGTAAGAAATAAAGTAACTCATTCACTGTGTAACCTGACATAAACCAAAATACACGCAAAATAGTAATACAAAATCAAACAGGTACAAGAAGCAGCAGGTGGATGTGATTGACTCTAAACTGAATTAATGCACAGGCTGCCTACTTCACTGAATGGAATCAGATGGCAGACAGTTAACTTCAGGCATGATGCATCTCAAATATATTAAAGCTTGAAATATAATGGAATGAGTAATTGGCATTTACCCAAGCAATGTCTGTGTTAAATGGCTGCTCAGTAGAAGGAAGTAGTATAAAGCAGGCATAAAAGCTAGCAATGCCTAGGTGATGCTGTTTTCTCCTAGGGAACTGTAAGAATTTGGACTAAAAATGAATAAGCAGAATAAAAGCATAGAAGAGCCAATGTAACAAATCTCGAATAAAGGCAGAGGGTGGGAGGGAGGGGAGTTGTTGTGGAAAGAAAGGAACAAAAAAGAAAATAGAGAAAAAAATAATTTCTACATTAATAATTGTGAAAAAAAACATCTTTTCTCTAAATGGAGTTGATTGTATCAAGCCATTAATCTTCTGACATTGTCAACACATACTTCTGCCTCTGTCTTCAAATAGCTTCTTTAATATTTATGAAGTGCCACTGTCATTTTCGCCCTCTGCTTTTCTGGTTCCATCTTTTATGACTGACTGCTTGTTGCTAATGTCAGTGTCCTGAGGGAGAGAAATCATCCCTCCAACCCCCTGCTAGAGTTCTCGTCTGAGGCCAATGAGCATGAAGAGAGATGGCAGTTTGAGGGACTCTGCAGAATGAAAACATGTCTAGCACAAAAAGAGAAGGGCAGCTCAGTAATCAGCTCTTTGGTTTTTTTACTTCCAGTTTGTTAGGGAGATATACTAGTGCTTACATTTCCCCCTAAATGGGAAAATAAAGTGTTATCTCACCTCATTTTAATTGTGTCAAACAGAAAAAGAATACCAAAATATGTTGTGATATTCTTGGAATTAAAAAGACCACATTTATAGTGCATTTTACATTCATCATCATCATGGCTAGGCTTCGAGAATGAAGATTTGGGAAGGGCTCTACCCATGCTTGCTGCAAGTGCGCCGATGGCTAAAAGGTCAATGTGAGATAGACAAGAACAGTTGCAAAAGGCACTGCGAAAAGTCTCCAAGGGCGGTATTGGAGAGGCACAGTTCTTCCTGCATTGACTTTTCTCATCAAGACTGATTCTGCCTGTGTTCTCAAAGGAAGTAGCAGCATTATGGATGGTGTGTTTCCATGTCTCCTGATTGGAGGCCAGAGTGGACCATTGATGGTAGTCAATATGGCCAAGGCTGAGGTACTGTTTCAGTGAGTCCTTGTATCTCATCTTTGGGACTCCTCTCTTGCGGCAGTCGGTGATGAGTTCACCATAGAGCACAATCTTAGGGAGGCGGTGATCCTCCATCCTGGAGATGTGCCCTCCCCAGCGCAGCTGCATTCTCAGCAGCATGGCCTCAATAGTGGTGATCTCTGCCTGTTCAAGAACAGAAACATTAGTCACATAATCAGTCCAGTGGAGGTTTAGGATTGTGCGGAGGCAGCGTTGATGGAAGCTTTTGAGTAGTCACAGCTGGTGGAGGTAGATGACCCATGCTTCAGACCCATATAGAAGAGAAGGCAGTACAATGGCTCTGTAGACACTAATCTTTGTACTTGTCTTTGGGTGTTTATTGCGCCAGACTCTTTTATGGAGTTTTCATAAAACTCAGAGAGTGCATTGTCCTATCTGACTTGGCCATGCTGATC
>VWZF01005487.1:0-15989 GCA_013396755.1 Sclerurus mexicanus | reverse complement strand
CCAGGTGGGAAACCCTTGCCTTTATGAACCGAGTGTGGGGGCTGCAAAACTGCTGCCCAAAGCCAAGCCCAATGCCCTCCTTCCCTGCCATCTCCTCTGCTTAGAGCTTCCTTCTAGATGACGGGGAGGCTGAAAGGCATCGCTGGGTGACCAGAGCTTTGCCTTACTCTCCTTGAGCGTGGATCAGCTCTGGTAATTGCCCTGATGAGCATCCAACTCTAAAGGCACTCCATGGCAGCTGTAAGATGCAGCAATGATGCAGTGAAGGCAGGCAAAGGATCCTTAGGGCTACTGCCCAATGCCACAGCCTTGATCCCTTGTCCTTTGGGAAATCCTGAGGTCACTGCTGGCACTGCCCGCACAGAGCACCTATTCTATTCTAAGTCGGAATATTTCCAAGTCTTTGGTCCTCTACGTGATTAATATTGTTTTGGAATATTTGATTTTGCTTTGCATTTTCAGCAAGTCGGCAATGACCATCAAATCATCATTGGTGGAGATTCCCAGGTCTCTTTTGGTGGTGGCGACTCCCACATTTCCATCTCTGGTGTCTCACAAAGCTTGAATATCAACAGTCAAAGACAGGAGGCAATAATCGAGCAAAAGGGCAACCAATTGTCATGGAAAACCATCTGGAACTACAACACGGTGAGTGGCAGGGAGCTTTTGCCGGAGCTGTGTCAGGAGGATGGCTCCTCATCCAGCTGACCAAGGCACTGGTGTTGGGTCTTCCTTCTTCACCTTTTCACTCCACTCTTTGGGCTGAGAACCATGGGCATTGCTGCCTGTTTTCATGCAGACTTTCTCCCAGCCTCAACGGTTGCAAGACCCAATTGCGAGTGGTCATCAACTTTGTCTTCCAGGGCGTCATTGCAACCAAAGTGATGCCAAAGGACACCTGCTACATTTCCATCATGAACAGAACTGAGATGCCCAGCTTTGATGCCCTGATCAAAATGGCTGCACAGGGCGGGGTAAGTGTATAACAGAGGAATTGCTTGGAATATTGTGCAATAATTGAAAATTAACTAATGGCCAAGATAATGCTTTCAAATCATTCTAAACAATAATGTCTTTAAAAGGTATTCGGATGACACCATTGACAATGCAGTTCTATTTAATGCAGTGATATTTTATACTTTTCTTTAAAGTTTTCAAAAATTATAACACCCTTATTCAGTTGCTTTTATTGGAGTTTTCTTCATGAAATATCAATATTGCAGATATCTAAGGGAATTTTTATATTGTTTACAATAATATTCACAGTGCCTTCTTTTTAATCCTCTGATATGCTCCAAGAGTACTCTTTATAATCTCCCATTCTTTGCATACTGAAAAACTTTTGAGGAGATCTGGTTTATTAAGAAGAAATATTTCAGTAAGGAGGAAAGTTTTTAAATGCTCTCAAAACCTTGTCAAATGAGTAAGCAACGTATTAGCATGAGTTGAGGCCACTGAAATCGCACTGACGTTTAAAAAATGATCTCAGCATTCAGCACATTCACTGTTGGTAGACACTAATTTCACTTGAACTCAGAGAACTGAGTCCTTAGGAAAATCATGCCTTCAAAGGTTCAGAAGGCCTGGTGGGCAAGAAAAAGGGAAGAGTGAACCAAGTACAGGCTTGAGCAAAAATGTCCAGCTTTAATGACAATTTCAAGCTTGCTTATCCTAAGGTGCATCTCTGAGCCCCTTCCAGCTGATTTCAACTCCTTGCTTGCCCATGGGAAGGAAGCCCAGTGCCCTGGGCTGTCAGAAGCCCTTTGCTCATATTCCACTGTCATTTGGAAAGCCTCGAGCAATCCCAGCCATCCCTGCCAAGTGTGTCTTCCCACTGGAGTTCATCGAGCTGTTTGTTAACTGTGCTTTTTCCTCCTGGAGAGGATGAGCTTGTCCCAAGTGACAGGACCGTCTTTCTGTCCCCAGGAATTGTGACAGCCAACTCCACTTCCTCGGAGAGGGTTGAGCTCTGTTGTAGCTGAGGAATGAACTTGAGAGCAGTGGGAAGCCAAGATTGTAGGAGGAAAGAGAGGCACCCTGGGGCTTTGCCCCGGGGACAAAGCATTTGAGGAGGAAAACTTCTCCACCCATGCCTCCAGCCTGAGTAGGTCTGGGTGGGAAGGGGACAGTCACTGAGCAAATGCTCTGTTAGGTTTGCCTTAACACACTGGCTGCACTCTTCTGTTCCTGCTCAGCATTTGCCCTGAGCTGCCAGTTCTCCCTGGGCTCCCTGCACCTTGACTCCCTTACAAACACCTGCCTAAGGAGCTGTCTTCAAGGCTTGCTAGTGCTCCCAGAGCCCCAGGGCATTAAAAAGCAGCCCTAGAGGCAGGTGGCACTCAAAGACCAAGCCCTGAGTGGTCCTTGCACAACTAGGGATATGGCCAGCATGAAATGTGTCACAGCACTGATCATGCTGAATGCTGTTCTTTAATATTTAGAACCTGATCAGTCTTGGAAGACCTACAAAGACAATCACCTTTGTCACCAGTGAATTGACTGAGAACATCGAGTTCTATGGAACAAGCGCCACCCTCATGTGCAGTGGAGTCAACACCTACAAGGCTATTGAAGTTCATGGTGAGTGCAAGCCAATGAATTCTGTCTCTCTCTGTCCTGGCATTTCTTTCCCTTGGGGAATCACTACTGCACCAATGCTGCACTTCCAACCCGCCATGGAAAGAAACCATGAGCTTCTGTTTATGTACAAAGAGTTTGGCATCTCTGCAGATCAGGACAGGACCAGGGTTGAGTCACAGCCTCCACAACCTACCTTAGTACCAAACCCTTACTACCTCTTTCTGTGAATTTTAAGGTGCCTTAGGTTTCAGCCCAGCATTTTGCCGGCTGACCTCTTGTCAAAGCCCAGGCTAAGAAGAGGGGTGATTCTAAGAACCACTATTGTCTCATCCCAGCAATGGTTTGTGACTCCAAAATGAATCCTTCATTCGTATTTTAAAACATTTCTATTGCAGCAATTATTCACCACCTTGCTTGCTCCTAGTGACAGAAAAGCACCATCAGAGATTACCTGCCAATATCTTAGCTATTAACTTATGGTAACTTGTTTTTTTTTTTTTTAAAGGACCCAGTAACATCTACAATCCACAGTCATGCATTGCACTTCATGTCCTGCGACTTGTGGAGCTGAGATACTGCAACAGCAATGGCCAGAATATCCAGGTCCAGAGCCCTTAGGTTCCTTGAATCAAGTGTAGGGGCTCCAGAGCTGCTGCCCAAAGACAACCCTGATGCCCTCCTTCCCTGGCATCTCTTCTTTCAAGAGTTTTGTTCTTGATGGTTCAGATGCTGAAACAGATCAATGGTGACCAAAGCTTTCAAATAAAAACCTTGTGCATAGATCATCTCTGGCTTGTTTGTCATTACTATGTGCCTTTTTTGAAATTCCATCTTTGAAATTCCAGAAAAAGCATTTTGATTGTCTCTGTTCTAACGCGTTTGAGCCCTTCAAATGCTCTTTTCCTTCCTAGCTCTCAGCACAGGGCACACCCAGAGAGCTGGGCAAGCCTTGGGGTGTGCACATTGCAAACAGGGCTTTCAGAGTTACGACCTTCCTTTCCCTGTTCAGGGGAAGATGTCTCACATTAAAAATCTTGATTCAGGTGGCACAAAAGGCAGAAAGAAGGAAGGGCATAGCAATGAATTTGCCTTTGTTAGTGGAAGAGGAGTCTCCTCTCTGGGATTTACTGAGTTGTTCTTTACCTACATCAGGCCCTCTCTTTTGTGCTGCATAGCAAGGACTGGCACCACGTTGAACACTGAAGTGGATGAAAATGTCCTTCAAAGATGCACACACAATATAAACACAACTGTTGATCACGTGAGACAGTGCAGGATTCCCAGGCAATTCCTTCCAAATGCCTCTATCTCAGCTGTGAACATGCAAAAACCAAACCAAAACCACAAAACCCCCCAAACCAATCAACAAACAAACAAACCAAAACCGAGACTTGCTCCATTTTTGCTGCCAGGAACATGTGTCTTTCCTGATATCTAGTTCCAGCATTGCCTTAAATTCTAGGGAAAATCTTTCCAAGACAACATTATCTGGAGAAGGTCGAGAGGAGTTCTTTACTTGCAGGGTTTTAGGGGTACAAAGTATAGAAAGCACACAGAGAGACACGAGCCCTTCCCTCAATACCATCCTCGTGTTCTCTCTAGCATAGGGGTCTTACCAATTTTATAACACTACTTATTTATCCTATCTAAAGGTCACATCCAATCTAATAATTGTCCACCCCTAGAAACTCCCCCAACATTCCTCCTCTGAAATTGAGTTGGAGGTCTCAGGACCCCTTGGACTTCATCATCTTCATTATCTTCGCATTATGTCTTCTTTTTGGAGCTTCTCCAAGGTTTCTGGGCCTTCTTGTTTTGGCTTAAATGATATCTTATTATCCTAGTTTTGGTACATGAGCTTCAGGCAAGACGTTCTAACTGTTATTTTCCCCATGACACAGAGATCCAGGAATGTGACACAGAGATTAAAAGCTTTTAGCTGCTACTTCAGAATGTAGGAAACTATACATCTAANCCTAGAAACTCCCCCAACATTCCTCCTCTGAAATTGAGTTGGAGGTCTCAGGACCCCTTGTACTTCAGCATCTTCATTATCTTCGCATTACACTTTCTTTTTGGAGCTTCTCCAGGGTTTCTGGGCCTTCTTGTTTTGACTTAAATGATATCTTATTATCCTAGTTTTGGTACATGAGCTTCAGGCAAGACGTTCTAACTGTTATTTTCCCCATGACACAGAGATCCAGGAATGTGACACAGAGATTAAAAGCTTTTAGCTGCTACTTCAGAATGTAGGAAACTATACATCTAAATAAAAATCTACAAATACATGAAATCCTAAGGCAACACCAGGTTCTCTCAATGCCCAGTCTCCCACAGTATGAATTAGACACGAATAAAGCAAGGAAACATACGGTCATGTTTCTGCTGAGCTAAAGAGAGCATCTGACAGTGTCAGTCCCATCTACTCTGACCCAGAATAAAGTTTGTTGCTACAAAGTTCTGTCTTGTTTTGTTATTTTGGGGGGTTTTTTGAACAAGTGGAACTAGAGGGATGTATTTGTCTTGAACTCCTGTCACCCAAGAGGAATGTTCCCCTCCTCACTCCTTCAGGAGAACACCTGAACTCAAACTTCTTATATGGTCAAGCCACGGTCAGAGAGAAAAATCAAGGAAAGTGAGAAGCCAAACCAAAACACTCAAATTGAGAATTTCACAGGGGAATCAGAGTACAATTCTTTTTATTTTTAGCAAGACGTGGTACCTGTTGCTCAGAATTTTGAAATCACCTAGTCTCTAACAAAAGTGGCAGGATGTTCTGGGTTATCCAGGTGAATGCAAATCTGTCTCTGGCACAAATACCAGCCATGTGAAGTCCCTCAGTTTTTGGCCCCCTCTCCCTGGCCCCAGAGGTTTCATTGTGGAGTGGGTTGAAAACATGCAGAGTTCACTGAGGTCCCTCTCAGGCAAAAGCATCTGAATGGGCTGGTGAGCACAGAGCAGTCCCAGAGGAGACACACAGGCAGGAGTTTGTTGCTCCTTTTTGGTATGACTGAAGTTCTTTTTAATTCCCTCACAGACCATAAGTTCTCTTTTTGAGGACACTGCAGAGTGACAGAAATAGGCTAGAAACAAAGCTTAGGAGGGATTTAGTACCTTAAGACAATTTCTCAGCTCTTGTCATGCCCTACTTTGCCTTCTATTTAGCATTTCTCAAACTCCTTTTCTAGTAGGGACTGAAAAGAAACTTCTTAGTAGTTGCACCTGTGTTTTAATACTAACATACACGAGTGAAGGAAAAAGGAACTTCAGCCATCTCATGAACCAAAACAACTTCTCAGCAGTCTGATTAGAGGAACTCTAAGTCTTTTTCTTTAGTAGTTTATTACTTTCATGCACCAAAACTAACATCTTGATGTCCCAGTTACAGCTGCCAGCACCAGTTTATCATGTGTGGGTGTCACCAAAGCTGTGTATTCTACCCCCTCTGTCATTTCTGATGGACTGTCCATAATGGATCGTTGGCAGCAGCTGCCCAGGGCACCCCTGAGCCCTCAGGGTACAGGGTGGGTGTTAAAGAGCCCTGTGGGACAGGGGAGTGTTTCTGTCCTCACCCCAGTGACTGAGCTGGGATAACTCCCCTCTGGGGAGGCAGCAGCACCTTCACACCCACCTGAGGGGTCATGTCTGCTCATGGGCCATCAAGGATTCCAAAATAACCCAGGACTCACAGAGTTAAATCACCCACTGTGGAACTCTCCACCCGGGGGAGGTGCTGGGCATTCCCACCTGAACCTGAGCATATTTGATATTGGAGTTTGGGGACTTCTGGCACCACTCGTGGGATCCAGAGGAGAAGCAGAACCTCAGCAGGATTGTGATCATCATCCCCACCAACAGGTTTCCTTTCCCTTCACTCTGCACTCAGGGACTCACGTGGGGCTCAGCACAGGGGTTCACAAACACCGTCCTGTTCATGTCCCGGGGTGCTGGGTTACATATCTGGGTTTGTGAGTTAAAATAATTTTTTCTCTTTTTTAGTAAATTGTAACTGTAACTTGGAATCTCTCTGCACTCAAGGATCCAACCAAGACACCAGTCGAGTCACAAAAAGTTTCAGTTTAAGTGCCTTTGAAGTGAAGCTTATTTTAACTTTCCCTTAGTCCTTATGCCTTCACATACTCGTTTCTTTTGAAAAACACCTGAGAAACACGAGCTGCTGCTTTCCTAAGCATCGCTGTGCCTCGACACAGGTAAGGGCAGAGCCACCTGGGAGATCCACAGTCATTCACTGCGAGACAACTTCAGCAACAGCCACACCCTCACAGTGTTCACCTCCCATTGGACTGGCTGAGTTCTGCTCATCCCATCAGACAAGGATGACAATTAAAGATTAATTTCTAATAAGCGTTTGACTAATTAATAGGATTGCAAGAGAGAGCACAGTCCGAGTTGGTTGTCTCAGGCAAAGCCTGGATATACTTCCAATAGGAAAGCCTTGCTTTTTGCCCTCAGTTTATCACACATCTGCCAGGAACACACCTGAAATCAGCACACACATGCTCGGAACCAAGCACTAGAGTCCTCATGGCACCTTCTGTATGAAGTAGCTGAAGGAAGGAGCAGCATAAGAAGGGCTGTAAGCCCTCTAATTTCACTTTCTGCAGTCCTCAGGCAGAGGGTAGTTTAGCTTAGAAAGCCATGACTCCAAACCTCTTGGTGAACATGACAGGTCACAATGATGCCACATTCTCAAAGCAGTCCTTGTGCCTTCCATACTTCTCATTTAAGTGAAGCCTCTTAAACTTTTCCCCCATAAATCCCCCTTTCCTCAGCTGTTACACTTTGAAAAACAGGCAGAACAAGTAATATGTTGTTACAACGCAGCACCATTTATCATCACCTATTTTCTCTGTTAATTTCATAAGGCAAAATAATTTCAAATACATTCTAATTTACCCTGATGAGTCACAGAATGGGTCAGGTTGGAAGGCACCACAGTGGGTCATCTGGTCCAGCCTCTCCACTTCAGGAACATCATCCCAGAGCACTTGGCACAGGGTTGTGTTCGAATGGTTCTGGAGTGAGGGAGACTCTGAAACCTCCCCTGGCAGTCTGTTCCAGTGCTTGGTCACTGCCCTGGAAAGTTCTTCCTCATATTCAGGTGGAGCTTCCCAGCTATCAGCTTCTGCCCATTGTCTTTTGTCCTGTTGCTGGGCACCACTGAGAAGAGCCTGGTCCATCCTCTGGCACCTCCCTGCAGATACCCACAGGCATTGATGTGGTCCCTTCTCAGTTGCCTCTTCTCCAGGTTGAACAAGCCCGACTCTCTCAAGCCTGTTCTTGTGAGAGAGGTGTTCCAGTCCCCTCATCATCTTCATAGCCTCCCCTGGACCTGCTCCAGGAGCTCCATGTCTCTTCTGTACTGAGGAGCCCAGAACTGGACACAGCACTCCACATGTGGCCTCATTAGGGTTGAGTAGAGGGGCAGAATCACCTCCCTCGACTTGCTGGAAATACTCTGCCTAATGCACTCCAGAATACCATTGGATTTCTTGCCCACAGGGCACACTGCTGGCTCAGGGACAACTTGTTATAACCACCAGGACCCCCAGGTCCTTCTCCACAGAGCTGCCCTCCAGCAGGTCACTCCCAGCCTGTTTTGGTGCTTGGGGTTATTTTCCTCAGGTGCAGGACCTGCATTTGCTCCTGTTGAATTTCAGACAGCTCTTCTCTGCCCATCTCTCCAACCTGTCAAGGTCCCTCTGAAGGGCTGCCTGGCACTCTGGGGGATTGGCCACTCCTCCTGGCTTTGTGTTAGCAGTGAACTTGCTGAGGAGGCATCTACCACCCCTTCATCCAAGTCACTGATGAGTAAATTAAATAATACCAGGCCCACTATTGAACCTGGGGGGACACCACTAGTGACAGGCTCCCAAACAGACCCTGTGCCTCTGATTATGATCCCCCGAGATCTGTCATTCAGCCACTTCTCAATCCACCTCACTGTGCACACATCTCGTGCGCGCTTCCTGAGTTTGCCTATGAGGATGTTGTGAGAGACACAGTCGAAAGCCTTGCTGAAGCTGAGGTTGAGAGTATCCACCAATACTCCATTCATCGACAACATCCACCCCTCATCCATCAGCGTCATTGTTTCATCATAGAAGACAATCAGTTTGGTCAAGCATGATGCACCTTTAGTGAATCCATTGTGGCTTCTCCTCATCACCTTCCTGTCCTCCATGTGGACAGAGACGGCCTCCAGAAAGAGGTGTTCCATCACCTTTCCAGGGATGGAGGGCAGACTGACTGGCCAGTAGTTCCCTGGCTCTCCTTCTTGCTCTTTTTGAAGACTGGGGTGGCATTTGCTTTCTTCCAGTCCCCAAGCACCTCTCCTTATCACCAAAACCTTTCAAAGATGGTTGTGAGCGGTGTCACTAGCTGTGGTGTCCACCACCTCTCAGCACTCATGGATGCATCTTGACAGGGCCCATGGACTTGTGGATATCAAATTTGCCCAGGTGTTCTCTAACCCAATCCTTCTTACCAAGGGAAAGCCTTTCTTCCAAGCAGGTCTCTGGGGTCTTAGATCCCTGAGGGCTGGTCTTATCAGTGCAGACCAGTGCAAAGAAGGCATCCAGTAACTCTGCCTTCTCTGTGTCCTCTGTCACCAGGGTCCCCTCTTCATTAACTAATGGGCCCATATTAGCCCTGGTTTTCCCTTTGGTTTTGATATGTTTAAAGAAACCCATCTTGTTGTCCTTGACATCCTTGGCCAGATTTAATTCCAGATGGGCCTTGGTCTTCCTTATCTCATTTCTACTTACTCTGACAACCTCTCTATATTCACTCCAAGTGGCCTGACCCTGCTTCCATATCCATATCCTGATCCCTCTTCCATTCCTGCTTATTCTTGAGTAATAACAGTTCTTTATTCGTTCATGAAGGTCTCTTGCCCCCTTTGCCTGATTCCTTCTCATTGAGATGCAGCTCTCCCGAGCCTGGAGGAAGTGATCCTCGAATATCAACCAACTCTCTTCGACCCTTCTTCCCTGCACAACCTGTTTCGACAGGATTCTTTCAAGACGATCCCTAAAGAGGCTAAAGGCTCTTGGACTGTTTCTGCTTCACTGTGTTGCTTCTCCAGCAGATGTCAGGGTAGTCAAAGTTCTCCTCAAGAACCAGTGCCTGTCACTTTGACACTGCCTTCACCCACTTTTTGCTCCTCTTGATCAGGCAACCAGCAACAAACACTCACAATGATGTGACTCTTACCAGTCTTCCCTTTTATCCAACCCATAAACTGTCCACTTGCTCATCACCCACCCCAAGCAGAGCTCAATACATTCCAAGCAGAGGGCAAATAACCCCAAGTACAGGGCAAAATCCCCTCAAACAGAGGGCAGCTCCACCACCGTGCCCTCCTGCCTTCCGCGTTCTCTCCTAAATGGATGTGTTCTCTCATGATGACATTCCAGCTGTGCCAGCTGTCCCAACACTTCTCCACAATGGAAATGAGATCAAAGGCCGGGGACTGCACACAGATCTCTGTTCCTCCTCCTTGTTCCCCACGTTGTGTGTGTTGGTCTACAGGCACTTTATAGAGGTATTTGAGGTGTCAACAGCCCAGCAGGGGTGCGAAGGGATGCCCCATAACCCTGTCTTGTGGTTATGGCTTTGGATGTTTGTTGTCACTGGAGGAATCCCCTCTTGAGGCTCCTTCTGCTACTGGGGTGGTCACTATAGTTGTCCCCTTCCCGTATCTTATCCCTGTCAAGTTTGGCTCTGTCCTCACCTCCTTCCAGTCTAGTTCAAAGCTCTCTCTAAAGCTCCCTGCTAACACCTGAGCTAAGATCCTTTTTCCGCTTTGAGACAGGCAGATCCCATTTGTTGCCAGCAGGTTTGGTGTCATATAAACTGATCCATGACCAAACCTCCAAAATTCCCTGGGTGACATCATTAAGATACAGAATTGATCCTAGTCAAAGCAAAATTGCCTGAATTTGACCCAGTATTTGACACTGTCATCCACTAGAAAACATTGAAACCAAAGAACCCTGAGCATCAAGTGAAAAGAATAATTGCACCATTTCAGTTCAAGTGGGAGTGCTAAGAGAATTTTAACATTGAAAGGAGAAGGATTCAGTCAAGTCAAGGGGAGATTATATAGGCACAATAAAGTATTCTGGTGACTCACAGGGCTTTTCTCCAGGTACTTTTCATAAATATTTGCTTTATCAGGGAGTGAGGAGATAGTGGGAGAAAAGTAAAGAGTGAAGCAACACCTCAAAAAAACAACCTAACTCCTCATTTGCACTTGGGTGGGCCACACTCTGGATAAAGGTGGGGTGACATTGCCTGGAAAACTCTGTCGCTCAAGGACAGGTCAAGTACAATTAATTATGTTCCATGGTTACAAAAAAGTAAAAAACACAAAAAAAGAAGCTCAAGCTTCCAGGATGAAACCAGGAATTATTTCAGCAGATTTACTCTTGCTGGACAGTAAGGAGCAAGTTTATGGTGCCTTTCTCAAATCAGCCCTTAGTCCGTAACCAGGTGCTATTTCCATGAAGAGGCTCTGTGAAGATACAGGGGCCATGTCTGTCAACCAGAAAGCAGATCCTGACTGAACAAAGGAAGGTCCACAACAGAACTCAGGAATTTCTATGATTTAAAACCAACCTCATGATCTCTGGGGACTGACTACATTTTTAACACAGCAACACATCTCAGTTTAAAAGAAACCAAGATGTCTATTAAGGAAAGTGAGGAATCCTTCTAGACTAGAAAAGAGGCCTCACCTCAAAAGCCACCACAACCTTTGAAATTAAGAGACTTCAATGAGAAAATGTAGAGGAAAAGGGTAACAGTTCTTTACTACAAATATATATATGTATAACCAAAAAAAAAAAAATAGAAAAAAATGCAGAACAGAACAGCAACACCATAACTAAAACTTTTAAACAAATCAGGTCCTATCTCTGCCCCTTGGGTGCAATTGCATTCAGACAGCAGGAGGTGATGCCTCGGGAGGCAGAGGCTGCCAAAGTCAGTCTGGTGAGGCAAAGACAGGGGTAGGGAGAGGAGCTGGTTCCGAGGCTCACGTGGGAATGGTGGTCACAGGGATGGGCTGAAAGTTTTCCCGTGGGCAGTGCAAGGACCCTTTCACTGTCTTCGTCAGAAAAGCTCGGGGTGGGGTGGGGGGAAGGACAANGGTGAGGCAAAGACAGGGGTAGGGAGAGGAGCTGGTTCCGAAGCTCACGTGGGAATGGTGGTCACAGGGATGGGCTGAAAGTTTTCCCGTGGGCAGTGCAAGGACCCTTTCACTGTCTTCGTCAGAAAAGCTCGGGGTGGGGTGGGGGGAAGGACAACAACTCCTCTGCAGATGGCACCAGCCCCTCGAGGAGTCTGTAGCAAATCCAGGCTGCGGTGATTGCTCTCTCAGAAGAACAGCACAGGCCACGTGGAGTCAGTGGGGAGAGCCAGGACCACCCCCCCAGTGCTGCCACCAGCCCAGCAAACAGAGGTTGGGCAACCAAACAGATGGAGGACCAAATTGTCCCGAGCACCAGGAAACCTCTCCCCCCACATCAACCCCATGCTCTCCCCAGCCATCACATTGGAACACAAAGCTATTGGCTGAACCTCTGTTTAGGCTTTAGACACTTAGCTGGCTCTGGAAGCAGGCAGTGAGAGGGCTGGGCTTCAACGAGCCATCTCGTCCTGGCCTCCAAGTCCCAAACTGCTGTGTTGGTAAGGGACAAAAAACAAACAAAAAAAAACCATAAAAAAATACACAAAAGACTTTGAAAATATAACACAAGATTACCACCTGCCTTGATTTGAATGGTGGTTTTGGTTATGGGTACAGCTTGAGGCTGAAACATTTACCACATAGGCACAAAGTGTCACTGCAAGTTTACTGGAAATCTGTGCTTTGCTTCTGACTATTATTTTTTCCATTTAAAGTTGCTGTTAAATACACTGGACTCACCAGCACAAGTTNACCAAATTGTCCCGAGCACCAGGAAACCTCTCCCCCCACATCAACCCCATGCTCTCCCCAGCCATCACATTGGAACACAAAGCTATTGGCTGAACCTCTGTTTAGGCTTTAGACACTTAGCTGGCTCTGGAAGCAGGCAGTGAGAGGGCTGGGCTTCAACGAGCCATCTCGNAATCACTTGCTCATAAAACTCTTGAGGCTGGACAGTTGGAAATGGTTTGGAGTCTTTCTTGGCACGCAGTGAACTCTCAGTGATTTATGCAGGGCTCACTGAGTGAAAATGCCAAAGGGGTGGGGACTGCGTGGGTGCAGTGTCCCTTTGGCAGGGATGTCACTCCATGTGTGCTCAGACAGGAGAGGGAGAAGTGCTCTGTCACAGGAGCCACACTCACACATGAGATGTTAAAGCTTATCCATCTTCATAAGGTGGGTGCATCAGGAACATGAAAGCCAGGTTGGGATAAAGCCTGAATGTAAGGTCTGACACAACAGCACTAAGGGCTTCCCACCTTCCCTCTGAGCCCAGAAATTTGCTTCCCATTGATATCATCTCCAAAAGAACACATTTACCCAAAGAGGTAACAACTGAAAGGACAAATGTTTTTCTTCCCCTATGACTGTTCACACTGTACAGAGCCTTTCCTTCAACCAGTGCCTCTCTCTAGCAATCCATTTCTCTTTCCCTGGATATGGTTTGCTGCAAAAAGGGGTTTTTTGTGTAATTTTAACAGGGCTACGTTGCAACCAAGGTGCTTTCCAAGAACACCTGCATCATTGCTTTGACAGGCAGGACGTTCTGGATTGAGAAATGGTTTCCTCAAAGGTAGGATGAAAGTGGTGTGAAAGCCAATTGACTGAGAAAAGGCTCTGAGAACCTTCTCAGCAGGGCTGAGTCGCTCTCAAAGCTCTTTCAGGAGTTGCGTTGTCCATGACCAACCCCTTCCCTGTTACCAAAGATATGTGTGCAGGTCCTGAACTCCACTCTTGGTTTCCTTAAACGCTCTTCTCTGGGTTTGTCTCTTTGGGGCTTCATCAAGTGCCACCCAGAGAGAATCACTTTGTCATTTCGAGGAACAGACTCCAAAGCTTGAGCCAATATGGAAAATACACCCAAGCTCTGTGCAGAGGAATCCTCTCTTCCCTGACTTACCCAGCTCTGCCACTGGCAGCCCTTGTGTTCCAAAACAACCAGGCTCTTGCAGTACACATTTAGAAAGATGCAGCAAAGTTTCTAAGTGACTTTTCCTGGTACATTTCCAACACTAAGCTGGAAAAATTTCAGCTTCATTGTTCTCTTATTTTCTCAGTCCAAATCTAATCAGTTTTTCCTTTTCTTTCAGGATCAAACTTCTTATCGTGATCAAACATCTTATTGGGACCAGACTTCTTAGAGCACAATATTTCATGCTTGGAAGTTCAGATTAATGAACTGCTTGACTATTACTGCACTCTACCTACTGCACCAGCCACAGAAGATAACGTGGTCTGAAGTCTGGATTTATAGCCATCGATGTAACTGAGTTATTTTTACTTTAACTTCTTACTAATATCCTAAGAATTAAAAAGTTTATTTTAAAAATAAGCATTGCCAAGCACTATGGCCAGTTGCAAATAGACAGATCCACTATTGCTCTGATCAAACTAGAAATCCAGGTGTGAAGGACAGAATTAAGAAGTGTATTCAATGCAGTCTGGAGCTGAAAACAGAAATTTATTAAGAATGTTTCATAAAGGTTTGACACAGGGAGCAAAGAAGCATCCCCCAGTCAACTGGAAGTCTTATCCTGCGAAGAGCTTAAATTCACAGTAGCATTACAAAGTTTACACAAAGTGTGGAACTACTACTGAACCAAGGAAGGAAAGGGGTTGCTCTTTCCAGACCCCAGGAATTTCATTCTAATATGACAGCCTGTCAGGTTTCTTGCCTTAATTGGGATGTCATTACATCTTCAATAGTCCAATTTAGATTGATTCAGGTTTCGATCAATTGTGAAGAGAACAAGACTGAAAACAAGATCTCTAAATAGAAACATGACAGCAAAGGGTCCAGAGAACCTGAGGAGACAACACTGTGACTCTCAAAATGCCCATGTAAGTACAGAGATATAAAAATATACTTAATAGTTCAGGAGATTGGAGTTGTTTTCCTTGCCAAAAAATTATCCTTCTCAACAAGGATGAGGCCTGAGTTTTATTTAAATTAAAATCCAGAGGGTAACCTATCAGCACGCTGCATCAGCATTACCCAAAGTGCCTTCCCTCACAAATCCACACCTCGCTGCCCCTTGTCAAGAACCAGGAATGCAGGAGGACACATCAAAAATGTCCTTTTGGACTCGCAGGTTCAAGAAGTAAAACTGAGACCAGAATTCAGTTTCACCTTGCATGGTTACAGTGGTTAGAAGTCATTTTTATGTACAAAGCCCTCCCCTCACCCTGTGCTCACACACTGCCTTTTAAAACGAGGTGCAGGATTGCAGATGAAGAGAAGTTTCGGTGCCACAGACTCGGGTTGTCACAGAGTGAAGCTGAATGACCCAGTGTTGGGCTACGAGGATGGGGAAGGGTCTGGGGTGTCACGGGAGGAGCAGCCGAGGGCACTGGGTTTGTCCTGACAGAGGGGAGACTCTCTGGGCTCTGCATCTTCATCCCAAGGGCAGCAGAGGGGCAGCTCCCATCTCTGCTCTCTCTGGCAGTGACACGACCCAAGACAAGGGAGATTTGGGATGGATCTCAGGGAAAGGCTCTTCCCCCAGAGGGTGGTGGGCACTGCCCAGGCTCCCCAGGGTTTGGGCACAGCCCCAAGGCTGCCAGAGCTCCAGGAGGGTTTGGACAAGGATCTGAGGGACAGGGTGGGATTGTTGGGGTGTCCGTGCAGGGCCAGGGGTTGCAAACTCCATGGTCCTGGTGGGTCTCTTCCAACTCAGGATATTCCATAACATAAAAAAGAAACTATTCAAAAACCTCCCCCTTAAATACTCAATGACTGCTTCTATATAAGCATTTCTGTCACCACAGAACATAAACTGAGGTAAAGTTAAAGCAAACACTGTTGCCACCTAAAATCGAAAAGGGACCTCCATAGCCTTGCACATACAATATGTAATATTTCAGCTTGAATTCCATATGTCTTGTAAAACAGTTTTCACTGGCCACGTTGTATTTGGGGCACGTATTTTGAAGGGTGCTATGGTTACAGGAAACATACAGTGCATTTGGAAGGTACAGAGGCTCTTATTTATTTTGCCTAATGTAAAGCTTTTTTTTTTTTTTCCTTCTTTCTCCTGGTTTAAACTTTAGGCTATCTCTGGTGTTAAATTTGATGTGAATTTTCAGAAGCCATTAATACTTGTCAGAGAAATACTCTAAAACATATTTAATTTCTGACTACAAATGGAGCCTTATCTGATAATTCTCAAGTCAAATTTTGCAGTACAATCCC
>VWZF01005482.1:1303-53248 GCA_013396755.1 Sclerurus mexicanus | reverse complement strand
CATGGAACTCAGCTCTGATCACTGTAGATAGAAAAGCTCAGTTAAGGCACTGATGTGTTGTACTGTTTTCTTCTTTCTTGTGCACAAAAATCAGTTGTTACATGCAGGAGGAATATCACTTCTCTTTGGTATTTTACTTTTGGAGAAAGATCTGGACTGAGAACTGTGCAGAAGATAGTTACTTAGAAGCTCTTTTGAATGCAGAATTTGGAATTAAGCAACTAATGCTATTTTTCACCTTGTTGTTACAGCAGATGTTTGCAATGGTGCACTTTAGGTGCCCTTAATCATGGAATTTATATAGGGCTGCTAATGGTGTTCTACATTAAATAAGAGATTGAATAGGTTTAACTTTGTGATTTGTTATAGCTATTTTCTGTAACTGAAAATTATGGATTATTAAGATGACTGTAAAACTTTTTGTGGAAATACTTTATGAATTCTAGAAGAGAAGCAGCAAAGCACTCTTACTGAATGGTGTTCTGCTCAAGAAAATAATAGCAAACTGGAACCTCAGAGACCAAAATCTGTCCCAAGGGCAACTGAAGAGTATAGTCTGTTGAGTGACAGTGGTGACACAGTATTCAATCAACTGGTAAGCTTTTCTTTTGCTGGGAGGTGTGTTTAAATCTGCATTAAAAACTGTTTTCTAAAGATACTACCCCTGTAGAATTTTTTGAACGATAAAGATTTTTTTTTGGTTACCATAAACTGCTCTAACTGAAGTGTGCTTTTCAGTGATAATTACAGTGATAGCACATAACTTTTCCTCAGATTAAATGGCTGAACAGCCATTGTTTGACGTACTTGCATATTGTGCTGTAAATGCTGTAACTGGTACTGAATGCTGAGTTGCTGATTGTTACTTGAAAAACTAACTGTTCAAATTTTTTGTGTGTAATATGTAAGAATAAAGACAACTCTTGAAAGACTTGAATCTTAAAATACTCTGTTTTCAGACTGAAAAAGATGTGAATTGCCTTGAACCCTGGCTAGTAAAAGAAATGGATTCTTGTCTTTCTGACATCTGGTTGCATAAGGATATTGATTCCTTTGCTCAGGTGTTCCACCTCATTTTAACTGAAAATGTCAGCGGTAAGTTTCTCATCTTATTACATAAGAAAAAAACTAATATGAAAATTCCTTGAATTTCTGTAACTATCTCTAGTTTCTAATGTTGCTACCCTTGAATTCTGATGCCTCTTGAAAAAGCGAATATAATGAGCAGAAGTAATGAATTGTTTTAGTATTAACAGATGTTACAATGTGTTTCTAAACAGTGTTAAATTCACATGAACTGAGTGGTGGAATGAAGTGAGGAAACAAATTCTCTCTGACCTGGATTTTAGAAGTTTTATAAGTCATACTCACATTTAGAAAAAAATGAGAAAAAATAAGAATGTTCTTGTTTTATTTACTGATCTATCTATTTATCTGTCTGTTTATTTTGTACTTCTCAGTTGATTATCGACACAGTGAAACCAGTGCAACTGCACTAATGATTGCTTCAGGGAGAGGCTTTTTGACTCAAGTGGAACAGCTGATCAGTATGGGAGCAAGTATCCACTGCAGATCATCTAATGGCTGGTAAAAAAAACAGATAAACTGAAATACAGATTTATTTGTCAATATACAAAAAAAAGGTCTATATTTGTCATTATATACAAATATATAGAGAGAAATTTCTTTAACATTTAAACTAATTGCTAACTTACCAGACTCCTGTAAGCAGTAATAGGTTATGACAGTCTGAATAATTTCTAACTAACTTCTGTTCATTACTTTGTATTCTGTAAATTCTAAATTCTTAATTACACAGTCTTGATGATAGGCTATGTGTCTTTCTTTTGAAGTTAGAAATTTCATTAAGATTTTTATGTAACTCTTTCAGGATGGCTGTGGACTGGGCGAAGCGCTTTGGACAGACTGAGGTTGTTGACCTGTTGGAATCCTACAGGTAAGCTATAACTACTTTGCAGAAAAGGTTTTATAGTGTGGTGAGGGGAAATTTATGTTTTGTCTTCTTTTAATCAGAACAGTTTTTAGCTTTTTATTCTTTATAATCTGGCCTAAATAACAATATTTATTTGGAATTAGGAATGTTTCATGAACTTGTTTTTTTTTTTTTTCTTTTAAAAAGGAATGTGTCATAGTGATTATGTTTGCACAACTTCTAGGATAATTATAATTGTAGTGGTGTAGGACTTCTTTTATATTATTAGGTTTTATCATTTTGATGTGGACATTAGTTATATCTAGGCAGGATGTGATTGTAATAACTTAAATAAATATGCAGAGATGCTGATTCTACCATGCACCGTTTTAATTTTAGATACTTATTTTGAGAACAAATCTGTTGTGTGTTTTTTTCTGCACCATGTTGATACAAAGAGCCATATTAAAGAAACTTTATAGGAGTAACATATATACTAGGCCATTCAATAATTTGTTTTTGATTAATGGATGACTTACTGTAATTTTGTTACCATTTTGTAGAGACCTGTATTAGAACTCTTAGTGTAGTTCCTGTTGGTGTATACCTGCATGTGGAAAATATGTTTCTTTTCAATATTTTTCCTTCAACAGATCAAAAGTGGTGTCTTTAATCTTGAGTTCTGACACCTTTGCTTATGATGGTGTTTCAGTGCAGTGTAAGAAAATTAAACCTAACGCTAAAAAAATGTAGTTGCATGCTTTACCAGGTTAGCACTTAAGTCAGTGAACAGTAATGGTATTTTGGGGGTGCTGTTCTGCTACACTTTAAAATTTAAATTCAAAAGGAGTAATGTTACTGGTCTTGATCTAATTTGGAGTTTGTGGCTGAATGCGAACTGAGGGAAACAACCTTGACTCTGGTCTTTGTCTGTTTTAGTGCTTCAGCAGGATTTGGAAATCTGGATGAAAGTTCCCTGGTGCAAACAAGTGGTAGTGACCTTAGTGCAGAGGACAGAGAGCTGTTGACAGCTTATCATCACAGTTTTGATGATGAAAAAGTGGATCTGGACCTCATTATGCACTTACTTTATAACATCTGTCATAGTTGTGAGGCTGGTAGGTATATACAGACACTCCCAATAAGTTCCTGTGGATTCAGCTTTTGATAAATCATGCCTATTTTTCACAAATACCAAATAGGTAAAACCTTTCAAGTGCTAATCTATACAGTACTGACATATATTTAAAGTGAATTTTCTGGTTAACTCTGCAAACCCGCTTCTTTTTTAGGAGCAATTTTAATATTTCTTCCTGGATATGATGAGATAGTGAGCCTGAGGGACCGCATTCTTTATGATGACAGGAGATTTGCTGATAACGCTCATAGGTAAAGCTCCTAGTTTTTATGGTTGAAGTTTTTATTTCTTCTTTTAAAGATATTTAAAATGTTCTCTTTGTCTTCCATTAGATACCAAGTTTTCATGCTCCATTCAAATATGCAGACTTTGGATCAGAAGAAAGTACTTAAAAGTCCACCTTTGGGTGTCCGCAAAATAGTAAGTGTCAGAGGACTTCATCAGTTATTATATTGATCTGTTTTGTGTTTGTTTTTAACTATAGTTTTGGTTGTGTCTTATTTTAATTGCAGATTCTTTCTACAAATATTGCAGAAACCAGCATAACAGTCAATGATGTTGTATTTGTTATTGACTCAGGCAAGGTGAAAGAGGTATGATTGGCTTAAAATTTCTTTGGGTAGTAAACTTCTTAGAGCTATTCTAAAATGCATATTACATGAATTTTGGAGAACTATATTTTTTATAGTAGTCTGAGAGCTAGTGCATGTCAAGCATCTAAGGTCATTGAGTAGTTATGACATCCATTTGTTTTATGACAAATACCGTAAATACCTAGCTGTCTGAAACCCCTCTAAAAACTATTGTAGGCTGATATAGTGATATATCTTTTTTTCTTAAGCTTAGTATTTGTTTGATTTTTTTAAAACAAGTTCATCAGTTTAGACTGCCAGCTTCCTGACACTTAGAGAATACTGGAGTTCCCTTTGTCCAGTTATTATATTGAGTCCAAATCTAATCCATTAAGTTTTTAATCATTTGTAAGGAAAAGTGAGATAGCATAATGAGGTAGTTTAAGACCTAATATATGGTTTTGAAAATCAAGTTGGATTTCATAGGTAATATACACGTCAAATTTCCAAAGTTTTCATAGTAATACAGTTTTTCTGTAATTATGCATCAAATACAGGAAAATAAGGATGTAATTTCCAGGTGAGACAAAAGCTTAATAAGTATAATAACATACTTTTTTCTTTGTTTGTGACAATTTACAATACAATCCCTGTATTTTATTGACTTACAATTACCTATTGACTAGAAAACTTTTATTTCGAAAACTCTATAATAAAAGGATACTGCACAGGACATAGCATAAATTCACTTGAAACTAGGTACTTTAGAACCTTTGTGCTAGAAGCTGCTGGTGTTTGTTAATTTTTTATTTTTAAAGAACTTCTGTTGATAAATCATTACTGACTTTTATTTCACGTACCTTATTAAATCATGGTGTTTTTGTTCCCTACTTTGCTTTTGTAGAAGTCTTTTGATGCACTGAGTTGTGTTACAATGCTAAAAATGGTGTGGATTTCAAAAGCCAGTGCTATCCAGAGAAAAGGCAGGTAATAAATGCTTCATACTGATTTTTATTTTGCATATATCCAATGTCCTGGATGTTAAGACTAAAGTACATAGTAACAGCCACAGTGGATAGGTAATATTTCTAGCCTGATCCAGTATGATGGCAAACGCTCATGCTCTGCATTTCCCAAGTTGTAGAGAAGTGACACTTGGGAATATCCCAGAACTTAACAATAGGTCTAGGATGTTGTTGCCCCATGAACTTATTCTTCCTCTTTCTCTCATGTAGCACCAACAGCTGCAGTACCCAATCGGGTGTTTCACAACTTGTCTGTGGGCAAAAGACTGCCTGCTGCTAGTATTTAGTTGATGCCCTGGCATACCTTTGTTAGAGGAGACTGAACAGTAATATGTTACAGTCTCCAAACTATTCATGACTTAACGGGCCTCGAACATGTTCTTCCCAACACTGTGAGTGAAGGCTGAGAATTTGAGTATGTAGCAACAGATTGTTTGCATTAACCTACAGGTATTTGTGAATGTGAGCATTTCCTCTCTCTGTCCCTTCACTCTCAAGTTGTTTGGTCTTCATTCTACCTTTTGCTCCTAGAGTAACTTCTAACTTGCTGGGAGATGTGAAGAAGAAATGAAGTTTGCAACTTATATTCCTTATGGCAAAGGATGGATGAGATTTGGATTGATCTTAAGTTAGCAAAAAACCTACAGCACTGTAATTAGATAGGCCTTACTCTTGTTTCTCTAGGTTTTTCAGTGTAGAGTTAAAATTCTAATACTAAATTTCCATAGTATCAAAAATAATTAACGTGCTGGAAAACTCTTTAACTTTTTGTGTGCAGTTTCCTCTTAACAACAGAATTATCTTGCTCTTAGACTTGCTTCGATGTTTGCATTCTGAGTGTGTGTGAATTGGTTTTTTTGGTTGTGTTTTTTATAAAAAAAGAAATTCTGAATTTCATATCTTCCCATATTTTATTTTCCAGGGCTGGGCGCTGTCAGCCTGGAGTGTGTTTTCGTCTCTTCAGCAGGCTCCGATTTCAGAAGATGTTGGAATTTCAGACTCCGGAGCTTCTAAGAATGCCACTTCAGGTGCATGTTCAGTTAGAAATTACGACTTTTAAAAAATGTGTTATCATCAAGCCATGCTGTTAATTCCAAAATAGAGTGTATTTGTTTTGTTTTTCCCAGACCTTAACAATATTTTTCTGCTTTTTAACTTACAGGAGCTTTGTTTGCACACAAAACTTCTGGCTCCAATTAATTGTTCAATTGTTGACTTTCTTATGAAAGCTCCTGATCCTCCACCAGCTCTAATAGTGAGAAATGCACTTCAAATGCTCAAGGTCAGCGGAGGAATAGATCTAAATGGCAGTTGTGTATGGTCTGTATTTGTAGTGTGGTAACATACCTCACTGACATTTGTCTGTAGTGAAAATGTTATTCAGTTACTTAAGGATGCTTTGAATTGTAATTTGTTTTCTGTTTTCTTTTTGTGTGTGTGGATGTATTTTTCCATGTTAAAGGGAGAGTGTGCCTTAAGATCTGGCCTTGAACTATTAGTTATTAGTTTGGCTTGCTTTTTTAGTGTTTGGGAGCAAGTCTAGGTAATGTGCAATATTCATATCCTTTCTGCACTCACTGTAAATTAATTTTGTTCACTTTTCTCCTCACCTGCATTTTTTCTTTTTTTAAACAGGCTATAGATGCCATGGACCCGTGGGAAGATCTCACTGAACTTGGTTATCATCTCACTGAATTGCCAGTAGAGCCACACCTTGGCAAAATGGTGTTGTGTGCCGTAGCTTTGAAGTGCCTGGATCCCGTTCTTACCATTGCTTGTGCTCTTGCCTATCGAGACCCCTTTGTCCTACCCACGCTGGCCTCTCAAAAGCGTGCAGCCATGCTCTGCAGGAAACGTTTCACTGCAGGAACATTCAGTGACCACATGGTGCTTCTCAGGGCTTTCCAGGTACTACTTCATTTCAGAAAGAGTGCTAATGACAGTAGCTCACACAACAAAGTAAATGATGTACCAATCAAGTTGGATATAGAATGGTAGACTATGATTAAGTCCTTAGAGAAGAAACATTATTTTTGCCTAGTGTCTTTCCGGTATATTGTACTTATAAATTTGTGAGGGAACAATTTTTGTCTGACCTTTTGGTGATATTTGCAAACCTGTTTAAAATCTGAATGCTCCAGCAGAATGCCACTTTATATCCTGCTACATGGGGAACTTAAAATAATGATCTCAACATAATGATATTTATAATAACTTATAATGAACTTTAATAATAATAACATATTGGTCATTATCTTCGGGAATGGATAAAGAGAATCTAGTATTTAAACAGAAAAAAAATGGTTTGACACATTTGCTTTCTTTCAGAGTGGTTTTTGCCTTAATTTTATTGATATAAAATGTAATATTTTTAAAAAATGCATTTTTAAAACTTGTATAATCCAATTAATAGGCAAATTTTGAAAAATTATTCTTTATAGGCATGGCAAAAGGCACGCAGTGATGGCTGGGAGAGAGCCTTCTGTGAGAAGAACTTCCTGTCTCAGGCCACGATGGAAATCATAGTAGGAATGAGAACACAGTTGCTTGGCCAGCTTAGAGCCTCAGGTAATACCTTGAAAAAAGTTTTAACATAGTTTTGGAGTCAAGTTTATACAAATTGTAAGAAGAGTAGTGTTCACTTGTGTGATTTTCCTTCCTTAATTTGAAATAGTAATACCTTGATTGTTCAGCATGCCACTGGCTTTCCATGTGAAATATGTTTCTTTAGATTTTCACAGTTTTACATTCACACAGTAAATTTTTTCCATAGGAAGTTGTTAAAGCACAGCTCAAGCTGGGTGTCCCTGCAGAAATCCCTGGGCCTTTATACCCTTACAGTCTGTGCATACAATCTTCACATGCCCTGCATGTACCTCACACACTCCTCTTGGTCCAGTTTATGGTCTGGGGTTTTCTAACACCTCATTGGATTCTTTCTCCATGTCCATGTCATTAACTGCTCTTATTTTCCAGCTTGGGGCCCTCTAGGATCTAAACCCTTTTCCAAAGGTATCTCATCTTTCTTTGTTTCTTCCCCTGCTTAGCTGTTCATGCTAACGAACAGTTCATTTAACGTTCACCTAAACTAGATTTTGAGCAGGCCCCACTCAGGCTAAGCTATCAGCAAGTTACAATTAAATTTAAACCTAAACAATTTATTTCTAATACTCTACGAGTGTTGTTTTAATTCCCAAAGGAAAGGTCTTAGGGTTGTATTGTAAAAAGTGATTATATTCTAAAAACCCTT
Organism: Sclerurus mexicanus; assembly: GCA_013396755.1. Lineage (NCBI taxonomy): Eukaryota > Metazoa > Chordata > Aves > Passeriformes > Furnariidae > Sclerurus > Sclerurus mexicanus. The sequence continues at coordinate 45,330 of VWZF01005482.1, read as the reverse complement.
ACCAGGAAGGATTTCAGTGTAGTGGTTTCTTCTTGGTGTTATTAAAGTTGGCAGTCATGAAAAATGGAACTGATTTCACTCTTTTTTTTTTTTTTTCAGATTCCTTTTGAGAAGCGAAAAAGTACATCTTAAGTGCAAGCAAATATAACACAGTTTTGACTCTTCTTTCTTCAGGTTTTGTTAGAGCCAGAGGAGGAGCTGATATTAGAGATGTTAATACCAACTCTGAAAACTGGGCTGTAGTTAAAGCTGCCTTAGTGTCTGGGATGTATCCCAATCTTGTGCATGTAGACAGAGAAAGCCTGGTTTTGACTGGACCAAAGGAAAAGAAAGTGCGATTTCATCCTACCTCTGTGCTTAGTCAAACTCAATATAAAAAGGTAAAATCACTTAACTTTTTAAAAATTATTTTTTCCTGTCAGGTGAAGTAGAGTTGGTTTATTTTTCCAATATTTCAGTTACTCCTTCCAGATGGAACACAACAAAATATTAAAAATAGAAAGCTAGTTATAAAAGTTTTTTGAAGATGTAACAATACCTGCTTGTAATACCAGGAGGAAGTTCTGCTCAGAAATTGTATTTTTTTAGATCTTTTTTATAGCAAAATATTTTGTTTCAAAGTGATAAGATAATTTAGTAGTATGGTAGAATTTCCTTGTGATTTTTTTTTTTATTTGTGTGAATATAAAAATGTGTTTATGTCTACATATATGAAATAACCATTACTTTAAAATTTGTTTTAACTAAAGACAGAGGATAAAATAGCCTAGCTTTATTTGCTCATGTGCAGATTCCCCCAGCAAATGGCCAAACTGCAGCTGTTCAGGCACTCCCTACAGACTGGGTTATATACGATGAAATGACGAGAGCTCACAGGATAGCAAACATCAGGTGCTGTTCTGTTGTAACACCTGTCACTGTGGCACTCTTCTGTGGACCAGCTAGATTGCCAAGTAATGCTTTGCAGACAACTTCATCCTTTCGAGGTATTCTGGATCTGGATTTGGAATGTTACCATTGGTATATACTAATATGTGGTGTGGAAGGCTTGTTTTTCATGCATATTTTCTGCATGTATTGGCTTATCCTTAAAACAACAGACCTATAGTTTCTGTATCTGTTCAAAAATAGGTTATAGGCTCTGTAATAAATGTCTTTGTTTTGTGAATCCCTGTACATTTGTGTCTATAAATTATAGTTAGTTCTGGAGTCCCAGAAAGCACAGTACAGTTTGTACAGAAATAAAAAAATGCAAGCAAAATGTCTAGTGACAGTAGTAATGTTGAGAAGTGTACTGTAGTATGTATGGTTTTTTTCTGCAGCCTAGTTTATTTGATACTTTGAACCAGATTACTCAAGCTGAATAATTCAGCTACAATCAGTATGTCAAATAGTCATGTTGCATTTTAAAGATTCTTTTCTGCTGGTAACTTTTAATGATAATTAGCCATACTATTAACTAGAAGCAATAGAGAATAGATTGAAATTTCCTTTTTTTTTCATGTTTAAGTGGAGTGCTGTAGAAACAGAAGCAAAAATAATCTATCCTGCCCTCAGTTCTGTAGAAATACTAGTTTAAAGTGAAGTAAGAGTCCAAGTTATTTTTGAAACTTTCCTGTCTTGCTCTTAAACTGTTACCCTTAAAATAGTGTTAATGCTAATTGTATTGCACTTTGGGGAAAAAAATAAATCCTAAATAGATAACCATGTGCATATATAATTTTTTCCTTAGTGGATTTTTAAATATGCTGTTTTACTGGGAAATAAAGCGTAGAGCAGTGTGTGGTTTTACAAACAACTTCAGGCAAAAGTTTGATAATGGCTTGTTGATACTGATGAACATCAGTGAGTCAGATGACATCGATACAGGTGTTTATGTAGTAGGACTCTCAGCAGGTCTGGCTACTTCTGCTAACTGAAGCAGAGACTTTCACTGAGGCTCATTTGCAGAAATTAAAAAGTATGTTTACAAATGTTTACAGTTTAAAATGAAATTTAGGAAGAAAATTAGTTTTTTGCTGCTAACACAGTAGTGTTCAAGTTTTTGTATGTAAGTGTAAATAATATAGAAATGTTAATGCATCTTTTATATTTACTTCAGGGGATGGGATATCTAATGATAGTAGTGACAGTGAGATGGAGGACAAAGCAACTGCTAATTTATCACTACTGAAGCTAGATGAATGGCTTCATCTCAAACTGGACCCTGAAGTAAGTAATGTATCATTTCCATGCTTGTTTCATGTGGAAGTGTATTTATGTCAACTCATTCTAAAAAGATTGTGAAACATTTCAGTCAACAAGAATTTTCTTTAAGAATGGCTGTCATGGTCCATGTGACTCTCTCAAATTTACATGACAAGGTACCCTGTGAGGTAACCTTTATTTCGTGAGTTGGTTAAGAAATATAAGCAATAGACAAACAAGGGGTCAATCCCTTTTTGCCGAGTCTGTTGTGTGAGTTCATGTATTCAACATCCAAGTTGTAAACTTCCTAATTTACAGCCCGTAACTCTCAATTCTTGCACCTATGAGCAAAAAAGAAAACATTAGTTACCTAGCCAACAGTGAGAGTGCTCATCCTTCTCCTCTGTCATGATGTGTGTGTTCCCTGTATCACACCAGGAAACAGGGAAGCCTCAGCAGAGCTGCTGTTGGTTCTGTGTCAAAAGTGCTTTGGATAAATGGATGTTTTATACCTTACAGGTTGGCAGTTTGGTCCATTTCCACAAGATAGCAGATTCTAAAAAACTGCTAGACAAAAGATAATGTCTGCAGGGAACAGCAAGCTGCAGGTGGTAGTGACTGCGTAATGGCCCTTCTGCTCTTTCTGGCCCCCTGTATTGCCTGTGAGGTGCTCACAGCACACATCAGGCCTTAGCATGAGCTGGGTTAGCTGAAATCTGAGCAGGAGTTGAGAGAACAGTCCCAATGGCATACTGTATATTTCCTTCTCTGAGAGGATGACTAAAGTTGGATCAAAATGGAGCACCTGAAACTGAAATTGCTAAAAGAAAATTTTTGTGAGATTTTTAGGAAAAGGAATAAAAAACCCCAGCCTCTGAAGACAGAAGTTTTCAGATCATTGAGAAGTTCAGATCACTGGCTGTGGTAGGAGGTAGAGTAACTCAAAACTCTTCTCCGTAAGGTATGACTGAAGAGTACTGCAATGCAGACTGCATTGACAGGAAGGGCATGAGACATGAAAAGATTGTTTTTTTTTTTTAAAAAGATAAATTTTTAAAGTAAAAAATAAAAAATCCTCTGTGTTTGCAATACGATTTTAAGTTATGTGCAGAGCTACATGAAGTGTTTTAAAAATCATCTAGCACTTGTCGAAAGAGAACAGCTTAGTTTAAATGTGGGGTTTTTTCCCCCGTGCCTGGGACCGTAGTCTTGCTTCTCAATCTGCCAGAATGCCAGCTGCTGCCTGAGAAAGACTTAGGGGACCTTTTGGCTATCTGATTTTTAAACATAAATAAAATCTGTAATTTTTATTAGTCTTTTAACAGAATTGAAATTCCTTACAGACTGCTGGTTTGCTGTTCCAACTTAGACAGAAGTGGCATAGCTTGTTTCTCCGTCGTATGAGAGCTCCTTCTAAATCGTGGTCTCAAGTTGATGAAGCAACTCTAAGAACAATTGTAGCTGTTTTAACTGCTGAAGAACAATCTGCAGGTTTGCAGCAGCCTTCAGGAATTGGTCAGAGACCAAGACCTGTGGCTTCTGAAGAACTTTCTTTAGTATCTACATGGAGGTCAACCAACAGCAGAAAAAGTACAGCAGAAACTGAATTCTCTGATTCTTCTAATGCTGAAAAGTAAGCTGTTGAGATCTTCTAGAGACTGTAGATTGTCATTTATTTACCTATAAAAGCATCACTTGAATGTATGTTGGAATTAAGAAGGAAGAAACAATATAAATGCAGCAGAGAACTTTGATACTATCCTATACTTTGTTGGAGTTGTGATTTCATTGAGAAGTATTTTATGTGTGTGCCTGCTGTTTGAGAGAGCAGTCAAGAATGTTGTCCATGAGTTGTTCTCTTTGGGAGGTAGCAGAAGAGGCTTAACTGTAACATTCAAAAATCAGTGCATGATTAGTATGTTTTTTTAGTTAGTGTTTAATATGTTTTGGAATTGCTGTAATACATATGTGTAACACTCCAGCTGCAGAACTTCAAGCTCATGGGCTAAGCTAAGAGTTTTATGTTTTTATATATATATATATATATGGTTCTTTAAAACCTTGAGAGAATGTCAAGAGAATAAGCCATGGACTTGTTCCCAAGGGGTTTCTTTATTAATTTAGGGGAGAAAATAAGGGAACTTGGCAAAGTTTCAAAAAAAAGGGCACTACACAAGCTAGTCAAAATGTTCCACTACGATACCAACTCAGCACGTATTAACGTACAACATCCAAGTTAGTATTCAGTCAGTTCACCACACTTAAGTCAAATCCCATCCTTCCAGTTCCAAGCCACCCANCACACACACACAAGGTGGTTCTGACCAAGTAACTGATCTGGTGTGTAACACTATGGTCATGCGACAGGCTGATATAAATTATTCCGTGACTACTTGTGAAACCTTGTGGAGTGCCTTGTGTCTGCCTTTGCTTTTTAGAGTTTTAATGAAATCTACACCTCCTGCACTTCACCAGCCAAAGAAGTACAAACGAAAAAATACTTTGCACTCCAAACAAACTTCAGATGACAGGTCAGATCGATCATCAGTGAAGTCTGCAGACAGCAGTAGCTATCCTAGCCCCTGTGCTAGTCCTTGTTCTCCAATATCTGGAAAGGTAAAGTTCTCATAAACATTACCTCACTCTTCAAAATTAACAGAACTTCTTGCAAATATCTTTCACCAACTATCAGGGTTTGTATTGATAAATTATGAACCCAACTTCAGTTTTCATTGTTAACAACTACATAATATTTTTTTCTGGCAATTAAGAATAAATATCCTTGTTACACCAGCTTAATACAGTAAAAATATTCTTTGCAGACTTCTGAGGTAAAGCTATCCAAAGCTGGGAAAAAACCCCATATATTTTTTATTTCTTTTTTTGAAACTAAACTTCACCAAACAGTGAAGGTGTATACAGTACATGCATTTCTGAACTCTGGATTGTGCCTTTTTATGTTTCTGTAATAGCATATATTGATACTGATTCTACAGGTTTTCTTTTATGTGCCTTATCACAGCTACTTGGGCCTTTTGGTTTTTGTTTTTGGTTTGTTTTTTTTTTTTAATGATTATTGTAAAAAAGTACAAATTTTTAATGAGGTCATCATTCTCTCTATATACTTGAATAGTGAACTGCAGTAATATTAAACAAATCACTGAGGAGAAAGTCCATTGTTCTTTTCAGCATGGACTCATTGGAGGATTTAGTAATGCTTAAGTCTTTCAGTTTTTAAATTCTGGTAATATAAAGGAGAAAAACCTTAATGTTTCCTGAAAATGGAAATGTGAATAGTGTGCTGCAGGCTACAGTTCAGGATGATTAATTTTGTGTCAAACTGAAGGTGTGTCAGACTTCAAAGAACTGTAATTAATCACTGAACTATTCATGTCTGTTCTGCTATACTTGTTTCCTGCCCCTCAGGAATGAATTGCTATTTTGAAAAATGCTTAAAAATGTAAAATAGATATGACAGACATTTTAATATCAATTGAGACCAGAACAACTGATAGATTCTGTTTCTTGTATAATCTGAAAGAGGAGAGGAGGAGTGCGGTAAAGGGATTTTTGTCTTCATGTGTGTAAAACTTTAGAACTAAAGCCTGGTTCATTGTATTTATTAATTTAATTTAATTTTCCAGTGTTCCAAATCTCCTTCACCAAGACAAAATATGCCAGTTCGGTACTTTATAATGAAAAGTAACAACTTGCAGAACATTGATATTTCTCAACAGAAGGGTATATGGTCCACTACACCAAGTAATGAACGAAAACTGAATGGAGCCTTTTGGGAGAGCAGCGTGGTTTACTTAATATTTTCTGTTCAAGGGTCTGGACATTTTCAGGTGAGTTCTTAGCTAATACTCAATATTGGCTGTGGTTAATGGTTTAAGAGAGTGCAGCAAATGACTGTGTAGTATGTGGAGGGCTTTGTTTATGACTCCTGACCTTCTGATGAGTAGCATGCCAGTGTCTCTGGTTGTTGAGGAGAGAGTACTTCATGTTCTACATAAATGCTTTCAAACAACTACAATGAATTAAAGAAATAATGCAGATGTAGTATTGTAAACTAATTTTCAGCATGGCAGTTTATAGTGAAAATAGGCTGTTGTATCAGTGCTCTTAGGCAAGGAAGCTGGGAGGGGAAGACACACTGAAGTCAGGATGTGGGTGGTTGATATTGCCTTGCCCTTCTGCTTTTGACAGTGTACTGGACCTTCATGGGAACGTGAGATTAACTTTTCTAATAATATTCTCTTGTCCCAGGTGTCTCTTTTCTTTCTGCCTTTATTTTTCCTCTGTTGCTTTCATTAATTTTCATTTAAGTCTGGCTTGAGCTGTCAAGAACTGTATGTCTTACAACAGCAGTGTGTGCTGATAACTTACATAGTACACTGCATCTCTTGGACTCTTAAGTCATGGCTGGCATAAATTTGCCTAAATTGTTGATATGTTGTGTGTGGCCTGGGTTTATTTTTGGTTTTGTTTGGCGGTGTGTATGTATTTAAGGGGTGTCCTTAAATAAGTTACAGGCAATCTTGGATTTGTAGTTTCTTCCATTTTCTTTCTGAATACTTTTCTTTTTGGAAATTCTTTCCGCTTCTTTGAAGTAGGAACTAAAAGCAGCTATGACTTCTTTCTTTGAAGAACAGCTGCACCCTTTTAATTCTATATGAAAGTTTGTTAACAGAGGGGGAACAAGGAAAGGAAGGAATGGATTTCTGCAAGAAGTATCTACAAGTAGCAAGGAATTGCTAATGGACTGTTCTGTAGTAGAACATTCATCTCGATTCCTTGCACTTTAAATGTTTTTACAACAACTTTTCAGTCTCAGTTACAAAGTTTGAAAAAATCTCTAGTGGTAGTTCGGAGAGATGAATTGAGAGACAGTCTTTGTGGTCAAACTCTAGAAAGTGTATTTTAAGACGAAAAAACAAATTATACTTATTTCTTAATGTAAACATTTTAGAAATCGACTCAATTAATTGCAACATGAATAAATATACTGTCATTATGCCTGTTCTTTCATATTTAAATTTTTGTTCCAGGGTTTTGCTAGAATGGGTTCGGCAGTTGGGTGTGAGAGAAGTCAAGACTGGGGATCTGCTGGTTCTGGAGGTGTTTTTAAGGTGGAGTGGATCCGAAAAGAAAGCATTCCTTTTCAGTTTGCACACCATTTGCTCAACCCTTGGAATGACAATAAGAAAGTACAAATCAGCAGAGACGGCCAGGTAATGTCATTCTTTTTTAAAGTCTTCTCTACTTCGTAGAACTGTGTGTTGTTCAGCCTTGAGTTTCATCTCAACTGTTCTCATGTATTTATTAATTTGAATCACAGTTCATCAGTGCACATTATGCCTTTTGCTAATGGAGACTCAGTGGTGAACTAGTGAAAACATTTAATAAAATCAAAGCAGTTTATGGCTTAATTTGTGTTTTTAAAAAAAAATTAAAAATTATTATTTAAAGCTGGATATTTCCACAAATGAATGTTTAAGGGTTTTTTAATTTCTGGAAGTTTGTTCCCTGTTTGGTTTAGTTGTGTTCCCCTAGATAGTCTGTCACACTCAAATAACTGTTCATAATTAAAGCTTCTGTAGAGCCTGAAGAGAATCTTCATATTGGAGGTAAAATAAGGCTTAGGACTGTTGTCTGATTTGTTAAATGTAAATTCAACTACATAAAGCCAGAAAAGAATTGGCACAAGAGTTCTCTGGCAGTTTCTTTGTTCTCCTCAGTCTCCTCCCAAAACATCTCCTTGATACAACATTCTAGAGCTAAACTTCTTGTAGTGTCCTCTCACTGCTTCCCCAAAACCTCTCCAATTGTAAGAATGGGGAAAGATGCATACTGCAAGAACAAGGAAAGGAATGTACCATGAACTGTAGTTGACAGTGCTTCTCTTGTAAGTGGCTCTTAAGACCTAAAGAATCTCAACAATCTTAAAAGCAAGGAATTTATATTAGTGTATGTGATTCTACGAAGAGCCACTGTGACCTGCCTTTCCACATTCTCCACCACACTTGATGGAATTAAACTTAAAAGACGTGATCTTTGGTTAATAAGAAAGTGACCTGTGGAAGGTACAAATTATGTGTTGCTTCTCTTCTTGTATATGATGGTGGTGTGTTCACTGGCAATTCTCTTTGCAAGAGCTGACACCTTGCAGTGAAGGAAAAAAAAACAACAAAAAACCAGCCTGCAGGCCAAAGTTGCTTATGGAAGTTTTTAATCTGCTCCTGAACCTTTCCTGTGTGGGAAGTTCTAGAGTATGACTCAATAGCAAAAGTAATAACCTTTTTCAGAAAGGTTGAAAACATTCACCAGCAACCTCTTCTAAGAATTTTGTAATTAATAGTTTCTCTATGTCAGTAGTAGCAGTGCTAATAACTTCTCTAATTTCCTGATTTCATTTCTAGGAGCTGGAACCACAAGTTGGAGAGCAGTTGCTGCAGCTTTGGGACCATATTCCTTTGGCAGGAAAAAGCTCAACTGATTAAGCATGTCAGATAATGTGATAGAGGTAGTTATTTCATGCATTGCTTTCTGGTTTTATGATAGAGGAAAAGCTGTCTACATACAGTATATCATTGTACTACTGCCTTTCCTTTGTAGCTTGTAGAAGAGCAGTTACACTTAGGACTAAATATTCTCTTCCTTTTGATTTTTTTAGCTGTGGTTGTTGAAACATCAGCTCTAACCACTAGAACCAGCAACATGTCTACAAAATGAAAATGAGGAAGAAGGTGGCTCAACAAACTCCTGAAGCTGCTGGTCATAATGTGCAGCTAGCAGTGGAAGAATAAGAGGGAATTATGTTGGTTTCAGTGTTTCCTTGTCTTAACAAGTGTCAATAACATTCACCGACCTGGTTTTGACTGAATAATTTTTTCTACAGTAGTGTGCAGTTGATATTTAAAAACATGATAAAGTTCAAAACTAAGTTTGAAACAATGCACTACATGTAAGTTATTTGTGGTTTAAAATAGCACAGCAGTCAGTTTAAATATGCAGTTTGCATTTAAAGAGTTCTTCAGTAAAGTCCAGTAAAATGTGTGAAAGAAACCAGTGTAATATTAATTAATCAATCTTGCAGTTTATGTAAAAAAAAAAAAAAAAAAGAGAATTCCGTAAATGTTTGTTGAACTTCTACATGCACAGTGTAAGAGAGCAGGATATATTCATACAATTAGACAGCTGGAGAATATTAATTTTTAATTTATATTTGCAAGGGAAGGGAACATGAGACTTCTGAGTGTGGGTTGGTCGACTGGTGTTTTCCAGTTTTAATTATCTTTTGCCTGTAAAAAGTACTCACACTTGGACAAGCTGGAACAGTCTTTCAGAGGCCTGTGGCCAAAGGGTACTCTAACAGTTCTGTAACTTGGGCACTCTTAGAAGATTTTTACTTCTTTTATAAAAAATAAAAAATAATTACCACTACAACTTCCATCATCTTTCAGTGTAATCTGCATGCTTTCTTTCTATACCTCATCTTTCAAGTTCGTTCCTTCTGTACTACTGTTGTTTTGGTTTATTTCGCTTCTCCTTAGTCATTAACATACTGTACTATAAAATTGATGTAAATTCAGTCTGCTCACTGTCAGCACTATGTTTGTGGTTATTCTTAGGTTAAACTGAGATCTTTTCCTGCGTCTGAGCCTCTACTTGGTTTCTCATGTCTTCTCAGGATGTTCTTAGAGTTCAGATTGCCCTGTGTATTCATTCTTCCATTCTGTGTAGTGACTTTCATATGTAAGCTGTAAGTTTTAGTAGGCCAAGACTAACTGGGTCCTTGTAAGGCTGGTAATGGCTAATATGGTGTTTCTGGAGATGGTGCACACAAGGCAGTTGTGAGGCTGGTGTTGCCTTATACTGTACTTTCAGACCTGTGCCCACAAAGGAATGTGTGGCGTATTGCCTTGTACAGGACTAAGTGTCCCTATACACTCCAAGGACAGAGCTGGCACAGAAGGGGAGCAGGGACAGGGTGTGATGTTTGGTTAACCATCCCAAAGAGTGCTTCTGCAGCTTGATGATAAGAAGACAGGCCAGGTAAAGACTTGGCATTCCCCAAGGGCATTTTCTTGTCCAAGTCGCTTGTCTGGAGAAGAGATCGTGCTGCCTGTGTGACAGCCATGGTCATGTATTTTTTTTGCATGCCTAGATGTTAGGTCTAGCACAGTCTTGGAGGATTATTTGATTTTTCTCTTATTGCAACCCAGATGATTGTACTACCGATCTGCATTTTTGCCTATGCTGTTATTTTGAGATGGACTGTTTGTCCCTGAAGCTGTTGGTCTGGTGTTTGTTACTGTCGCCTGTAACTCGGCATGGCTGCCTTAAGAGCCCCTATTCTCTGGTGTTAGAAGTGGAGTGTGGTATATCATGTTGCATCATGGCTAGCCCTGACCCTGTGGCAGGTGCCTCAGTTGATTATTTTGTGACTTTGCCCTGCCCATGGATGTCGCATTCTACTTTGATGAGAGAAAGCCAGACAGATGGAAATACAAAGGAAGAGTTACCCTGATTATATTTCTTGACTCGTTGCCTTAGAGATGCTGAGTAGTGTTTGAAGCTATGCAAACCTGAGTTTACTACTTATGGAGCAATCCAGCCCACACCCAGCAGTCCACACAGGCTGCAACAGAGAAGGCTTCAGCCCCTGCCTATGTTAAAAGCCATCAGGCTTAATGTGGAGAGCAATGCATAATCCTCCACATAGCAGTATCTACCTGAGAAACATTTGACCATTGTCTGGAATTTGTGGCAAAGGGAATTTCTTTATGTAGAGACGCAGAATCTGATTCAGATTCAGACAATGCTGTATCAAGTTTCTCCCTACCTGAGGACTTCGTAATCTGACCATTGTTAAAACAGTATATGATGCTTGACAAGTGGCACTACATGCTCTTTCACAGGCACCGATGCAGCTGAAGTAAGCAGGTGCTGTCACAAATGTATTACTGTAAACTATTTAACCTGGCTGGCAAATACAGCAGACAGGGGACACCCTCTGAGTTTCAGACTGGTAAGCCTGTAGTTTCACTAGGGTCTGGGATCCAACTACAGTTTCCTATAGGAAGTGTGGACACTGTCTTCAGGCAGCACTAGGACATGTTCAGAGAAGTACCCTGAGATGACTGAATACCCCTGGCTGTTACCTGGCCTTGTCCCACAGGTTTGAAACTGAGCTTTGCTAGGCTGGTTGTCAGTCGTGCTTTAGCAGTAGCCCCTGTGGTAGAGGGACATTGTCCCACGTGTCCCATAGGTGCCTACTAATCAAGCAGGGTCCTGATCCACATGGAGTCCATTGGAATAGGCACTGGCCTTACATGCACTCAATGCCACTTGGGCCCAGCTCTAACAAAAGGTAGATTCCTGTGTGCCCATTCATACCATGTGTCCAGGGTGTTAAAAATGTCTGTGTGTATGAAGAAATGTGTGAAGTAGTGTGTGGGAGTTAATTATGTATTAAGATGCTTTTAAGTGCACTTGAAACTACTTTCCTCTTCTGTGATTTGTCAGTATTTTCTTGGTGATCAGACTTCATAGAGTTGGTTTCATTTTAGCAGATATTTTAGCAAGTATTTTAAAACAAGTTTCATGTGATCTTGTTTCACATTTTCAGCATTTTATAATTTTAATGTTGACAAAACCAGGGTAAATCCAGGTTGATGGTGTGGAGGGCTTCTTGGTGTAGTCTTTTTGGTTCTAGCAAACTAAAAATTTGTTTTTCAGTTGTACATTGTCTTCCTTTTCTGTTTGTATTTTCTGTTTTTCCCATGAAGTTGCACATAATTTCAGGGATATGCATTCAGGATTGCTGTTAGCATCTAAACTAAGGAAGGACTGTATCAGAAACAATGTCTGAAGAACAGATCTAGCAGACTTTTCTTGATGCTACAGAAGGATCTGTATGATGATACTGTAAGGACATAATTCTGTTGGCTTTTAAATGATTATTTAAAGGATAAAAACCCAAAACATCAACAAGTTTCCCTCTGATCTCTCATTGCATGCTCAGCATTATGATGATCTTGCTTTCTCAGGTAGACTCCTTTATTTTCTGCACTGTCATGCATACAAATTTTGTAGTTTGCATCTAGTAGAAATAATGGCATCTTTATGTCCAGCCATCACTTCACTTAAATCCTTGCAAAATGTCTGTACAGTTACTTCATTGTGCAGCAATGGTTTTCTGCAGAATTCTCTGCTCTGGTTTCATATTGTGTCTGTAGGACCACAGCTTTGGATGTTTTGGAAAACCATTCCTTACAGACACCAAGCACATTCCCATTTCCTAACCTTGTGTACTGGCATTCTCTGTTTTCGCTTTGTATCACCCTGGTCTCCAAAGAGAGAGTTATCTTGGTAAACATGTGTGTGAAGATACCAGCAACATCATCAGTCTGTGGAAGAACTCCAGTGCTGCAGCTCTATACCAGGATTTTTAGAGACGCCCCATCTGCCCGAATGTGGTTATATACACTCAGTGAAGTGAAAACTAAAGCAGGATGAAGGGCAGGGCGGTGAATATATCTGAAAAGGCATCTTTTATCTGCAATGGCAAATGGGAGAAATAGTCCATCACCATCTTCTCTGCAACAGTAAAAATCCCTGTAAGCCAGGAGTGATTTACTTTGCTTTGCAGTAAATGAAGTCCTTGCAAGATAGACCATTGTCCATAAGCATTAGTGTATGCTCCAAATATGCACAGAGGTAACCAGAATGCTAAGCCATGGACTTTCAAGCCTTAAGGAAGTTTGTTCCAGGAACACCACACAGCTGCAGGAACTTAGAACTGGGATGTGAAAAACACCACACACAGAAGAGCTTCTTGGCCATACATATCAAAGGGGCCAGGCATGCACAGTACTACCCTCTGAGCTGTTCCTTCTCCCTTCCCTTCCCTCCATCTGTGGGAAAGAAATGCTTCTCTGCCCCTTACAAAACACCTTTTCAGATAGGGGTTGCCTGTTTTGTCTGTCTTGGCAAAAAAAAAAGACAAAACGTGGTTGTTCTCACACATTCTCTCAAACTTACGTTTCTTTAGCTATGACAGGTTTCTTGATCAAAGAGAGATCTCCAGACCAATTCATCTTGCCCATTTTGTACAGGGTCCCCTCAGCCCCCATGGCAAGAGTGAGGAGAAAGGGAACAAATAGAGTTATGGAGGTCAGCCACATGTTAGCAAAGTTTTTTTATGCATAAAAATTTAGCAGCACTGATTCAGGTCAACTCTTGTCACGTTTCTCAACACGGTGTGTAAGAGATTTGCCAGTGGCTCATGACAAAATGCTGAGGTGTGCTGCCTCCTCAAGAACATTTTCTGAAAATAGGTAAAGGTGGTAAGCTGTTTTGCCACGGATAGAATTTGGTTTCTTTTTCTAGGAACCAAAGAAACAACGTTGTTAAGTTCTTTTTGTTGGGTGGTTTTTTTTTGTTTATTTTGGTTTCTTTGGGTTTTTTTGGTTTTTTTTGTTAAGTATTTTACATTTATAAAATTTCACATCTCTATTTGCTTTTTTGTTGCAACCACTTCTTTCAATCTTTGCTTTTTGTTTCATTTTTTTACCACTATTGAATGGGTATAGTTTTTGCTCCATCATCCTAACAGCTATAAAGACATTTCCTCTAGTCCCTGTGGGTGTATTTTCTACCATGAAATTTTTTGCAGCTTCCATTTTAGATGCTTGATACTGCCTGTCGTCAAAATAAAATCACAACTCATAGCTGGCAAACCAATTTCTCTGAGCTGGTTTGGTCAGTCCATAATTACCCCGAGGTGCTTTGTTTTTAAAGTGAATTAGAATGGTTTCTGCAGTTACTTTCTCCTCTGCCCACCACCCCCCTTTTTTTTTTCTATCATATGGAGCTGAAGTGATTGTCCCAGAGCAACCACTTTCTAGATGTATTCAATCACTGTCTGAATAAATGTAGCTGTTAAAAAAATGTTTGTCACTAGGCTCACCATCAGATACATTGGCGCAGATCAATTATGATACCTAGTATCTTGACCTAGGTGACTCAAAGAGGGACCCAATAAAAAGAAATCCCTGGACAGTTACACACTTAAAATCTGACCTCCCTATCCCTCATGCAGCAGTCTTGGACCAACAGCATTATTAGGGTCTGAGATCTTGCTCTTCATTGCTTCACTGTTTTGTTACCAAGTGATTGCTGTGTGGTCCCCTTCACATCCTCTTAGGCTCGTTTTGGAGCAATCAGTTCTGTAGTCCATGTTACAATATGGTTGTTGCAGTTCACAGGCCATGATCTATGGACTGTCCCATCCAGCTGTTAATTTTTAATTAATATTTGAGGAATAGGTTTGTCTATTACTAATGTTCAGATTGTTAGCTTTAGGTTTCGCTATGATCCATCTTTGACTTACACATAATCAGTGTAGTCATATAGTTCAGATAAAGTTCAACTTGTGGCGTAACAATTCTGGCTACTTCTGTCAAGCAAGCACTCGGCTACTTTCAAATAATATAAAATTGATTCTTTTGACAGTTGCTGAAAGGGTGTTGCCTAGATCAAAAGTGTAAAATTTGAGTTTAAAGACAAATCAGGTCTCATGAAAGCAGACTAAGGGAATACCTTTTATCACATTAGAGAATAAAAATTTAGAGTCCTGAAGATACTAAAAAGCATGACCATAATTCAATCAGGCAATTCAGAAAGGAGGCTGTATTTTATTTTTGTCAAGCCCAGAAGGAGTTTTAAAACAAATTTCATACCATGGGGATGTGAAAATATTTTTTGCCTGAGCTGCATAGTGCCCAGTTCTGAGATTCACAGCCTAATCTTATAAGTTTGCCTGTGTGAGTGGCCATATTGCTTCTGATACTGTTGATATGTGAGTAAAGGTTGTAGCCTGGGGATCTTAAATAATATACCTCTTTGTTCTATCCATAGGGAATGTCTGGTGAAACCTAGCAGCATTAAAATAAGAGTGAAAAATAGGAGCAAAACACAAATTGTTAAAATTGCTCCTCTATGAGGATGTTCTGGACTCTGGGCAGAAATGGAGAGTGAAATTGTGTGACACATGTAAAATAGATTTAGTGTCTTCTGCTCTTGTAAGACATCTTGATAATCTGTTTAAAAGCAAGCTGTGCAGAATTGGGTACTGACTCTGTGGGCCAACAAGCTTGCTGTGACTTTAGCTTATAGTGTGTCCAGCTAAGAGCAGAAGACTTTCTTTGATTGTCTTGATGGATCTTCTCAGATTAAAGATCTCTTTTTGTACTGATGCTTCTTGTATTAAAGTCCAGTTAGTAATGAAGAAATCTGTCTTCTGACTCTGCAAGTTCAGCATTTCAGTGCTGCTTTCAGAACCTAGCCACTGCTAAGTTTCAGCATGCCCAAAACCAGAATTGCTGTAAGAGAATTACTGTGCTCTATTCATAACTTTTATATGAGAGTGGGATCTACCTTTTATTCTAGGTAGGCCTAGGGACTGGACCAAAAGTACCAGTCTAGAGAAAGAAAAAAGGGCCAGAGAACACCTTTCAAACGGTGTGAAACTTCCAAAAACTTCCATGGACTGATACTCTAACTTATTTTCCTGATTACCTGGTTGAATTTTTCTGGTTTACGTAGTAGAATTTTTCTGGTTTACCTGGTTGAATAAAACTGGTAATGTGCATACGGTATAGATTTCATGTGTGAATTTTGCTGGTCTTCTGAGGCACTGAGCAAATATGTTGCAAGGAACCGGGGCCTGATTTGGACATGAGAGGACTGCAGGAACCATATTCATATTGCTCCTTAGTCTGAGGTTGAGGTAAGGTTTAGCTGCTTAGTTCTGCTTTTGTTCCTCTTTAGAGTACTGAAGCTGCATGAGTTCAGAAAGTGATTAAAAACCCCACACCACGCTGCTTTTCCACAGGTGAGGTAGACAGACTGCCACATTGTTTCCCGGGACTCAAGTCTGAAAACTGCAGAAAACATGCTTTTGTCAGACTTGAAACTTAGTGGGAATGTGGCAGTTCTCATTTAAAAGTCAGGACAATTTTGGTTGAAGTCAGAGATCACAGGCACCCTGTTTTAATGCTCCTAGAAAGGAAATATTGCTGAAAAGGGAGATTTTAACTTCCCAGGCACATCATCAGTAAGTGGCAGAGCTCTTATCTCCTAAGGTTTTTTCACTTTGTGTTGCTTCACTCAGTAATGAATCAAACTAAGAACGAGTGTTGTTCAGCTTTGGTAAATGTGGACACAGGAGTTATAGGAAGTATCTGTGGGTAGAAAGGCCACACCAGTCAGCATAAGGTAGAAGAATGGAAGGGCAAACTAGCCCTCTTAGACTCATGTGAATATCAATATTAATTTTCTTTTTTTTCCCCAGGTGAGAGTTTTCCTGAACTGTAAATATGTCAGAGCTATTGAAGTGCTTTTATTATCAGTGGTGAGACCCTAGACGATCGGGGTGGTACAGGAAGAAGCATTCACCTTGAAGGAATATAAGCAGTGGTGTCAGAACAAACAGGGCTCTGAAGGTGTCCTTCAGGGTGAAGCTAGGTGGTGCAGCTGACTAGCACATGAGCTCTTGTTCCCTGAGGACCGTTCTAAACTGAAATGTAGTTTTACTAGCTGTTGCAAATTAAGTGGCCTCTCTTCAGGAAAAGCAGTGAATTATGGTAAGGAATTTGTAATATTAACCTGCTACATTTTATCTGACACACTCGTCCATGAGTTTTTACTTCTTCAAAGAGGAGGACAAAGATATGTCTTCAGAGTTGTTACTAAGTACTTGTTAATTTTTTTCTCCTTCATAGAAAACAAACAGTATGAGACAGGCAATAATGATATGTTAGTTATCACAGGCTTTAAATAATAATTTTCTTGTGTAAACATCACTGCTGTGGAACACTAATTACCTCTAAGAAATTATGAACATGGGGATGGTATTTCTAAGTAAAAAGGTCACCTCCAGACAAGGCTCAGGATCGAGATCCCAGCCCTGGTGCTCCAGGTCTGTCACCGGCTCTGTTGCCCTTTTTGTCACACCTTGTCTATTCTTCAGCTTCTTCTGTTTATTAGCTCTTAATCCCACAGCCCTTGGAAAATATAAGCCCTTGCCTAGCTGAGGTACAGACACTGGTAGGCTTCTCTATAACACTCTGAACTCTTCTTGCTATTTCTGTTGTCCTAAAGCAATTCTGGTTTAATCTGTTTGAGTTGTAAACTTAAGAGTCATCTCTGAAGAGTGCAGGAGCCTGCAATTCCAGTGTGTCTAAAGTCAAGCAAGCCAGGCAGGCCAGCTGAGCTGAGCAGAGATTTTCTACTAGAACTTAAGTGGAAAAGGAAAGTGTATGGGCATTAGAAACAAGGCTGGGTAGCATGTTCACCACTGTAGGAAAAAATTCTTGCAATCAAAGCTCATTAAGGACTCAAACTGGCCAACACTGAGAAGGATGAAAAAAAAGGCTTTTAAAAGGATGGTAACAGCAAAAGGAGAATCAGAGTTAGCATTGGTTCATTGTTTGACAAAGTCAGTCACCTCACGAATAGGGAGGTAGACAAAGCAAAAATATCTAATGCCTTTTTCACCTCTGTCTTCAACCCTACTGATGGGCTCTGGGACCCCCAAAGGCCACCGTTGGAAGACCTTGACTGGGAGGGAAGATGAACTCACAGCCAGCTCTGAACTTGAGACTTGCTTCTCTGGCCGGATATGCATAATTTTACTGTGCCTGATGGCTTTCATCCCAGGTACTGAAAAAGCTGGATTCTGCTGTTGTGGGTCCTCTTTCAATTATTTTTCAATGGTCTTGGGAGTCTGAATAGGTCACAGTCAACTGGAAGCTGTCAAATATTGTCCCAATTTTAAAGAAGAGTATGAAGAAAAATACTGGTAATTACAGGCCTGTCAGTCTCACTTCAGTGCCTGGTAAAATTATGGAGAAGGTTATTCTGGGAGGTACTGAAAAACACTTAAGAGACAGTGCTAGTCATTGGACATAGCCAGGGTTCACAAGGCAAAGGTCCTACTTTGATTTTCCTTTTATAACAAGGTCATATGCCTAATTGACCAAGGCAAGCCAGTAGATGTGAGGGTTTTTTGATTTCAGTAAAGTTTTTGATACTTTCTGTAGGAATTTAAAGAGCACATTTACCTGTTTCAAATGCTGTCAAGACCACAGAAGGATCTTGCCATAAGATAAGCCACCATAGCAGGAACTTAAGCACTTTTGGCTTTTGGTGAATGCTCAAAATGACACCAACTCTCACTCTCGCATCTCTGAAGGCAGAAGCATTTTGACTCTGCAAAGATTTCCTATTCTGTTTTTTTAAATGAAAGTTGAATAATGATTCCTGTCATTAGGGAAGAACACAAAGTGAGATCTACAGAACAGTAATTAAGAAAATCATGCTAAGTACTGGGATGGAGAGAAGGCATTGCAGCTATTTCTAACCAGCATTTCAGAAGCGTTTTCATTCCCTGAATTGGGATGGGAGAGAAACAGCAACTTATTATATGCAGAAAGTTTTTTGGCATTTATTTGGAAAAAATGGCTGTGCTGTTACTATTATTTGTATGACTGTTACCATGATTTGTCTCCATCTCCTCCTTATCTTGGATAGCTTGTGATTTTTATGTATATCTGACAGCAGTAGTATGGTGAGAAGGATCTTCCCCCTGAAGCAGTGGCTGAGGATGGTAACTCTTTTCTCTATGATTTTGCTGTATCAACTGTATTATTGAAACTGCGGGAAGGAATTGGTATCCTTACAAACATGTGCTTTACAAACTTTAAACCAGGAAACTGATCATATGTTAACATGTAGTTTTGTTGTGAAAAACTGTGGTGCTAGTCATGTTTACTCTGACTGCAACCCTTTCTTTATGATCAAAGTGGTCCTTCCTGTTCATTAACATGGCATTTGGAGGAATCCTGATTATAATGAGCCTAAGAAATAAATTTATTTCTTTGAAAGAGTAGAAGCTGGAATGTGACTTTTTCTCCCTAGACGTGAAACTGACTGACGAAGTAAGAGAGAAAATTCGTACCAGGGGTTTAGCCTCTGAGTGTTCCCATTGCACAATGTACTCTCTGCTTGACATAAACTGTGTGTTTTGTGGACTTGGTGCCTTTCTCTATCCTTCAGCTATTTGTTGTTGTTGTTGTTGTCTTTGTGCTGTCAGAGTGAAAGGTGTATGAAGCATTGTGTAATGAAATAATAGATAAAAGCTTTTGTATTGATCTTGCCTGAGATGGCTCTGCAGAAAATTGTTCTGCAGTCTCCAGGAGCACTCCCAGTGGTCTGTGGGGCAACTAGGATGTACATTTTTACTGTTTAAGTGAGCCATAAAAGTTTGGCTTTGGTTTGCATTTACTGATGGAGAGAAGGTACTGAGCAGCAGAGGTAGAACAAAGTAAATTTGGAGCACCACCATAAGGACCCCCTTGCTTTATGGCCAGGTGAAGGAAAATACAGCACAGAGCTAAACTCCAGACTGGAGAGGTGCAGAGTCTCACAGTGCTTCCTGCTTGCTGTGTTCATTACAACAGATGCCTTTGTCTTTACATACCTGTAGTCCACAAACCCTGCTGCAGCTGGGCCTCTCATGCTCTGCAGGGGAATCCTGTTTGGCTGGATTGCAGGTAATTAGTACCAAATACAGACAGGGTGAGTCTTGCTGATGCACTGCTCCTGGAGGTGCCAAAATCAGAGGGAAAGATCACCTGTTTAACCTTTGGTGGTGATCCCAGGCCTAACTGAAGTGTAATGTGAGAAGAAGCCTATTATGGCAGGAAAGATGAGTAAACCTTCCTAGAGAACAGTGGTGAAAGCTCAGAGAATATCTTAAATTTCCTTGGGATTTTGCCAGGTGTAGAAAAGCATGCATATGCCAGATACATCTGGGGAGTAATGTGTAGCAGTTAGTCAGTATAATTAGGTCCTGATTGTTTATTTCCAGGGTTATTTTGGGTTTTCCACATATTTTGATTATTTGGTTATGTCATGACTTAACCCCATCTGGCAAATAAGTACCACACAGCTGCTTGCTCACTCCCTGCTCTGATGGGATGGGGAGGAGAATCAGACAAAGGTAAATCCTGTCGGCTAAGATAAAAATAGTTTAAGATTTGAAGTAGATTAAAATATAATAATATTGATGAAAAGGAAAACAGCAAAAAGAGAAATAAAACTCAAGAAAAACAAGTGATGCACAATTTCCACACACAGACTGATGCCCTGCCCATCCCCAAGCTATGACCTGCCAGCCTGGCCAGCTGCCCCCAGTTCATATGCTGGATGTTCTATGTGGTGGAATATCCCTTTGGCCAGTTTAGGTCAGCTGTCCTGGCCGTGTTTCTCCCAGCTTCTTGTGCACCTGCTCACTGGCAGAGCATGAGACACTGAACAGTCCTTCAGTCAGGGTAAAAACTGCTCAGCAACAGCCAAAACAGCAGTGTGTTATCAATGTTTTTCTCATACTAAATCCAAAACAAAGCACCATACAAGCTACTAAAATGGAAATTAACTCTGTCCCAGCTGAAACTGGGACAGGTTATGAGCCTTGTATGTGGCTTTTTTATTTGCAAATTTGCATTGCCAGAAGCTTCTGTTTTGCTTATTCTGCCTGTGATGTGAATTGTATGTTCTTGCCATAATCCAGAGATTTAAAAAGCAATTAAATAATTTCTGATTTTGCACATCTTGAGTAAGGTGAGTAGGCAAAATTTTTAAGGTTAGTGAAAAATTATGGAGGTAGGCACAGGAGAGGAAGTTCTGCTTTACTGCCTCTTCCTGACCCTTCTCTTTTTTCTGGGTTTCACCTGAGACTCAAATAAGACCTGATTCTTCACAGGGCTGATTTCTCTCTGCTGCTTCCTGTGGGACAGTCAGTTTTTTCTGCTGAAGATGTTCCCAGACTTTATGCAACTTTTAAAGACAGAATTAGCCATTAAATCAAACAGCTCCACCTCCTGTATGACACAGACCATTAAATCTGACCTTGAAGGGAAGATGTGCATAAACCTACCTTATACCAAAGGCTTATTATGCTGTTTGAGACAGTAGTTGTGTTTCCTCCAGAGTCCAGTAATTTTCCCTAAAGACTGGTTTGTAAGTTGGAGTCAATTTGCAGATTTTTTCCAGTTGAAGGCAAAAGATGACACAAGAAAAAGAGCCCATTTTCCCCCTTGCCCCTTCAGCCTGTGGTATGCAGCAAGGAACAGTGCACATGATGAGAGGCAGGTCTGCCTTTCTGCAGATGCAGTAATTGCTCAGATAGCTCTGACCAGGCTTCCAGGGGCAAAAAGCGACCTACATGGTGTCTCTTGTGGCAGATTATTAATTTCTTGCCTCTATCACTTCACTATCCTCCTGATTTATGGTTTGCAGATAGTTAAGGATTCTCATAAAGGGGTTTCTGCTGAACTTTCTAATTATTAACACAACTACAGTATTGTAATTGAGAAGAAAGTAGCTACATTTATTTTAAGAATTTATTTTGACTCTAGATAAGCAAAATGCTTATGTCTAAGAGTAAACTTGGTAGTTTTGGAGCAACAGAAAGTGTGGCAAAGTCAGTTTGCATTTAGCCAACATATATTTTGGGTCAGAAATTTTTCAGAACTAACTTTACTCTATTAGTTGAAAATGGTGGCTTTATTTGGAAGTTGATCCCAGAGAACAGTAAAGAAACTTAAGGAGACCCTGTGTGATGGAATGAGGCACAGACTCCTGCTGTGAGTGAAAAGAATCACTTTAATGCTAATTGTCCAGGGTTGTATAGGATAGCTCACACCCAGGAGGAGCTAAGCAGTCAGAGCAGAAAACAGCCACATACACATTCAGCCGCATGTACACCGGCCCTGGTGTTCCAAGGTGCCTGTCTCACCCACACACTCCATTCTCTCAGGCTGCTGCCCGAAAAAGACTGGCTCCATCCTTGGTCAGTAAATCAAAGCTTTAGATAAAACAACACATGATTAGTTAGACGATTCCCAGGCCTTCTGTTTTTCTTCTTCCTTGTTCTCATGCTTTGTGCTGCACCCAACACACTGGAGAAAGCATTGTATTTTGCATTGATTCTTTCTCTTTTCCTGCTTCTAATATGACTTGTTTAATGCAAGTCTAGTTTCTAGTTTTTCGTGTTTTCCTGCACTCATGTTCCAAGTTTATCTACCAATATACAAGACCCAATACATCTAGGTCGAATCATGGTTTTAAGGCTTTACAGGTATAATCCCAGCTGCTACTAGATGTGCAGGGTGACAAGACCTCTAGGAATGCAAGGAGGTTTGTGATACATTTAGAGACCTGGGATACTGAATAATTGGATTTCTTTTCAATGCACAAAATATCCAGATACATGTCACACTAGGCACAACGTGCTGTGTGTTCCAAGATAATGTGTTAATTGAGTCTTCAAACGCTTGGGCTTGGAGGAAGGCACAAGCGAGCCTTAGTCAGGGAGAGGAGCAATGTTTGAATTTGCTACAGTGGCCCTGTTTGGAAGACAGGTAAATATCCTATCAAGCCCGGTAGCATGAATCCATTTCTATTCTAATAAATAACTTAAGAAATTTTATGGGTTTCATTTTTGGGGTTTATTTTTTTGTTGTTTTTGTGCGTTTGGGTTTTTTTGTTTGTTTGTATGGATGTTTTTTGTGTTTTTTGTTTGTTTGTTTGTTTTGTCTGGGTGATTTTTTTTTCCTCTTTAGGGCAAACTAGTTAAACTGTAAAAATTATGAAGGTAGAAAAAAATAATAGACATTGGAGGCTAATTTCTAACTGATAAGGCTGGTGAATAGGATTTGTTCTGAAAAAGGCAGTTCAGGTTACTTTTAGATTAATTTATAACCATTAACTCTGAAAATTTGACTTTAAAGCCAGTGCTCAAGGCAGGGGAAGCCAAAAGAAATAATTCAGTGTATTAAATGAGTTAGAAAATCACCGGACAATGCAATTTTAGTGAATAAGATCTGTATTTTGCTTAACCACTGAAAAATACTGTGTAATTCCATGAGAAGATTGTAACACCTTGTCTTAGCGTTAAACTAGTTTGTAGCCTGTTCCTGAACAACCTTTTTGCAATTCCTAACTACTGCATTTTGGGGAAAATAAATTTTAGTAGGACAGTGTTTGTAGGCTTAGAACCAAGAGCTATTCAATATCCTCAAGAATATTTTTGATTGACTCTAACAATGACACATGCTAAGCAGTCCTATTTCCTTTGTTAGAAAATACAGCACAGTTTGTGTGCATGTTATTTTTGTTGAGTGTAGCTAATATTGCTTGCCAGTGACTTAACTGTTATCAGTGATGACTCAAATATACAAAATTCAGTTACTGGTCTAAGTCAAATTCCCAGTTAAAAAATCATACTCTTGGGTCTTGGTTTGAGACAATTTGGAGGGATGGAGACCTCAGACAGAAGTCTTCTCACTCAGTTTCAATAACCCTGGTTTCTCCAATACAGGGATAGATACCAAATACACCCAGATATAAGTGATAAATAACTCTTTGGGAAGAAGAAATGCTAATAACAATACTGATAAAACTGGGTTAAACCAACTGATGAGGAGAAACTCCCCAAACTCCACCCATGTGATCAAATTGAGATGGCAGCCAGCCTCCCCTACCCAGAAAAAAACACACATGGCCACAAGACAGAGACTAGATGGGCACCCTTGCATGTGATTCTCCTCCCCCATGCCTGGAAAATCTGTCAGGAACAGTTAGAGAGTCAGGGCTGGCAGAAAACAGCAGATAACCAGGGTTTGATACCAGCAGACACTTGCGTGGTGCTGGAGTGAGGCTGCGGGGCTGGAACAGGCNTGCTGGAGTGAGGCTGCGGTGCTGGAACAGGCAGTCAGAGCAGATGTGCGGATCCCCCAGGAGACTGGAAGGACCTGTGAGAGACCCATTTGATGCAGCAATGAGACTCAATTTTGATGTTCATTGGTCAAAGTGGTGGTTGTGGTCCAGCTGAAGTGGTGGTTACAGTCTGGATCCATTGAGGTGTTGGTGGAAGCCCCAGGTGCTAAGGGAAGTCCTGTGTGGTGATGGAAGAAAACCCAGTGTGAAGCCCAAGAATAGTCTTTTACTTGGCTTAGGCTCAGCAGGAACATCCCCAGTACCTTCCCTGGGCTGGGGAGTTCTACACTCCATTGCTCACAGGACATTTCAGCAGTTTTTAACACCTTCCAAGATATTACAGCTGTCTGTTATGTCAGCATAGGTGGATCCATTATGGCCCAACAAGAGAGACAAATGTCTCCAGACTATGTGTGAGATGTCTCGATGCTTTCCAGGAGGGGAGTTACCACAGCTGAGTATTTTGCATAAGGACAAAGAAACACTACCCTGCCTTGAAAGATTAGCCTCTCTCCTTATTTTGTTCAAGACCCAGCCTGTAGCCTGAGGTGTGCACGCCTTCAGCGCCTGGCCTGGGTGGTCACTGTGCACATGATTAACAAAGCACGCTGCGGATTGGGCCATGAGCACCAACAGTCCAGTCTCTGACAACACCTGAGCAGTCAGTGCAGGTAGTCAAATGTTTGAGTCATTAGTCACTAGCAGTTCAGTCTCTTTAAAAAAGGAAGAACACCAAAAAACCAAAAAGGCATATTTGGAGAAAAAATAAAAGAAAAGATGGATACCAGATTTTTTGTGTAACCCAGGACATCTTGTAATCTGTTGGCAAAAAGAAATTAATTTGAATGAATGTAATCTTTAACAAATTAAGAAAGATAATGGTACCATTATCTTGTATCATAACCTAAATTTGACCTTATTCTTAATGACATTTATAGCAAAACAAAGGCCTATACTTGGGTTTTGCAAAGCAACTTTCTTCACAGAGCATCCAAATGGCACCTTTGTTTCTTATCCTGCTTTGTGTTTTGTTATCTTCAACTTGTTATTTTTCATCACAGTGATGTATGTAAAATTCCCTCTGAAAGGATTTCCCCTGGCAGTTGTAGGAAAAAATATTCAAAAAGCTTCAGAATGGGGCCAGGAACTAAACTTTATTGGCAGGAAAGGCATAAATATAAGCCTTCCAAGGTACTTCTAAGTGATGAAAAAATTGGGGACAATAAGCTTTAGCAAGCATCTTAAGAGGCAAAGCACTTTAACAATATGCTGAAGTGAACTTCCCTAAAAGAGACTATGCTGTTGAGGTCATTCTTCCCTGATTAAACTGACTGCAAGTTAATTTAATTGCCTGGTTATGCCCTTGTTTTTGGCAGAGACTTGTGAGTCTACTCAGTGTTAGTTATAATTGTGTTCTGTGTCCGAGCAAGATGAAAAGTCCAGGTATGTCCACTTTGGGGAAATGATGTTGGGAACAACCTGATTTGGTTGGCTTTTAGATGTGGGTTAACATTTGCTGACATTCAGCACAAGATAGCAATGATATTTAATTTTACAGGTCTCTGAACACATCTTCCATAACCCTTTTTTTAAAATGAATATTTAGAAATTATAAATTGAATTAGTCTTTATTTTTTATTTCTGTTTTGTAAAATTACTCTGAAAGTGAACAGATAACTGGAGTGGTGATAATTCTTAAAGAATTAATCAATCTGTAAAAATCTTCTATTTCATTAGGAAGTCCTTTTTCAGCTTCCTTAGAAAGCGTTTTCAACATAAATAACAAAAAGGAGTGTTCCTCACTTAAATTTTCTACTTTTCTTTCCACCACCCTTCTGTTTTACAGTTCTAATCTAGTTTCTGGAAGCTCCTGTAAGCACACACAGGATCACTAGGTGGTGATGTTCTGCCAAGAAAAGCTTGGGACATACAAATTCATGAATAAAAGAGAAGAAAAGCCAAAGAACATAGAAATGACTTTTTTTTTTTAATTGTAGTTTTTTCTTTACAGTTTTGCAGAACTTGCAAGTTTGGAAACAAACAAACAAACAAAAAAACCTATTTCTGGTTGATTTATTCCAACATGACAAATTATTTGTTATGAACCTTAACTTGAATAATGGACCTTGTACGTGAATAATTGCATCTTGCATCACCAGGCAGTTAACACTACTGCTGTAAAGACCTTGGGAAAGTTGGCGACACCTGATACTGCACCTGATACTGATACAGTGTTTAGAAACATGCTTGCAGTCAGTATATGGAAGGGAGTCAATAAAGTGCTGAGGTTGATATGTAATTACGCTAAGTTTCTGTTTTGATAAACATATTTGCTCTGTCTTATCCTTTCCTGATCTACAAGGAGGTACAAAAGTGTTCCCTAAAACCAGGATGGTCTCCTCCCTTAAATAACAGGATAGTTGTTGTTTATATCACAGGGAATGCTGTGCAGGGGACTTGGACTTTCAGAAGAACCCTCTCTTTATAATTTTGAAATATTATCCTGAGTCCACAGCAATCTGTCCAGAAGTTTCTATATGTCTTTTGGGAATGCAGCGTGTGCCAAACAGTACACCAAAATTTTCACCCAGATCCTGTTCCTGACAATTGCATTCCAAAACTAGTTTCTGGGGTTTAATTAAATAAGAATGAAAAATAACTCACTTCCCTCTCCTCTGCCCCTAAAAAAATGCTTCCTAAGAAATCATTTTTAAGGGGAGTAAGATACAAATGCTCAAAGACTTATGCAGTCATATGGCTATATGGCTACCCACTAACCTCACAAACAACAGAGTCAGTTTTGAAATGCAGGCAATAGAGAAAGGAGAGGGAAAGGCATTGGGACAGATCCATGCAAAGAGTTCAAGTCTAGTGATATCCATGAGCTTTGTGGTGAAAAAAAATAATAAAAAAAAAATCAGCATTTTTATGTCAGCAGAGTAAATGCCTGGTGCAAATGCAACTCGTTTTGACAAACAAGTCAATACAGTTTATTTCATTTGTGGCAGTAGTAATAAGCTGTGTCAGCACAAGCAGTCTTGCTGTGTAAGCTATATCTATCCTGTGAGGGCTCATTAACTTTCTTTGCTGCAGACCAGGCCTTATAGAAGAGCTTCTTGCTTGCTCATTGGCAACAATTAAAAAATTGAAAGAAACATTAGTGACTTCACATTTTCATGTGATTAATAAGTTCTACATTTGCACCTTTTAAATGCCACTGCTACTCCAGCATTGCTGTGGGGACTTGTGACACTCTTTGATATGGAGGTGGCTTTCAGGCAAAAATCAAACCACTCTGTGTTAATTTGCTTTTTCCCAGTAGAAATCATACACTCTGTGAGCAGCTCTGCAGCTCTTACTGCCCCATCTGAAGGCTTTTGTCTCTTGCTTATGCTGTGTCAAATCAGGCTGCAAAGGGAAGATTTTTTTCAGAGTGGAAAATACCAAGACTCTATTATTGATCATATCTGAAAGACAAGAGGGCTGTAAGAGAGTCAAAGCCATCCCATCACTATAATACTGAAACTTTAAGAAACTGGAGACCTGTCGGGACACATGGAATCAGATTAGGGGACTACTGTAAATATGCCTGTGTTTAGTACACTTCTATTTAATTTTATGCTCTCGTTTTACAGCCAAGTATAGAGTCATATCAAACAGGAGAGGAAGAAGCTTGTCTCTTAGCATGCCTGAATTTATCAGGTCGAGCAGATGAGTCCCTAATGTTGCTGCTGAGAGGAGCATTTAGAAGGAATCTGTGGCTATCCAGCACATTATTTTATTTAACCAGAAATCGTATTTAATAAGAGAGTGAAACAGCACTTTCTAGCACATTCTCCTTGCAAGTAAACATTTTGTATCCACAGGCTGCTGGCATGAAGTTCTTTGGAAAACCATAATAACCTTTGAAACCTTCTTATTCATAAGGAAAATCTCTTCCATTTTCTGAAAAAGGTAGGGTTTCAGTGATACATTCCACATCAAACTTTAGGATTTGGTTGTGATAACAGAATTTGTATTTACATATGAAAATTGTGTTTTCTCTGCAAGTATCTGAATTTTCTAATAACATTTAGTTTCACAGAATTTTAATGCTGCCACTTAGTAACCCTGCAGATTCCTCATCTGGAATTAATGCAGATCATCTGTAATCATAATAATATTTCAGGTTAATCTTGTTTACCTTCAACAGAAATATAATTTTTAATGTATTTAATTATGCCACACTTTTCCCTTTATTGTGAAGCACTAGGAAAAAACCTGCAATTTAAGCTTGGAGGCTTCTGCTTGTATCCTCAGTAAAGCAGCTCTGCTTCCCTCATACCCTAGCAGGGTAGGTCTCAATAATAATGGTACTGCTTGGGTTTTATTGCAAAATAACAAATTGATGAAAACTGTTAACTCTGCTGGTGAGTCATTCAGAATGGCATCCATGCTCTCAAAATTTTAGTGATCCTACTTTTGAGTGAAAGGAGATTTTGGGTATTCAGTTAGCTTCAGGACTGGAAAACAGGATCAACAGCACTGTAGCGTCAGGCTTGTGTGCATGTTAACTGCTTTTGGTTCAGGCTATACTTGCTAAAACTGTTGCCAAAACATCAGTCACAAAACTCTTTTTCTCCCACTGTGGGAACAATGGGATTAGCATAATAGTTGCTTTACTTACTTTTTCTAGTCTGGGAGTTTTTAATTTATGAAAACCCCTGGTGATGTCTTCACAGCTGTGCCATTGTGGTAGCAAAGCTATCCTGGGGAGCCTGTGGCTGCAGGGTGTTCCCCTGGAATGCCTGGATGCACAAGGCACACCTGTGCCTATGGCAGAGCCTGCAGCAGGACAGTAAAACCAACACCAAGACCTTTAACTTACCAAAACCTCAAAACACAATGAGAGGGTAGCATAGGCTCTGCTCACTGGGAACACAAACATTGTACTACAGTTTACATGGGCCAGATTTCGCATTTGAGAGATTTTGCATCTGTATCTTTGGATACAGGGCAGATGCACCTCTTAATTTCATGCTGTTTTCTGATATTGTTCTCAGATGGTGGTACCCTTCTGTCTTTTGACACTGCAAAGCTTTGAACTGGTGATAAACAGGCAATGGGTTCTGCACATCAAAAACTGTGTGTTGCTGTGCCTGCAAGCCATTTAATCCTTCCTTAAAGTTCTCAATCGTCTACTATGTTTTGCACATCTAATCAAGGTAATTAATAGAGGAGTTTTATGGGTTATGGCCATCTGGATATACAGAAAAAGTATATGAAGAGTTAAGCTTAATTGACTATAATGGGATAGTGTTTTGTAAGTTTTTTTTTAATAAGCTGATAAAACATTTTACAAGGGAAGAGTAATATTGGTAAGATCATGAGCTGCATCTAATGTTTTTTCTCTCAATTTATTGATGAAAAAGTCTTCTACTTTTGATTCCTCTAGCTGTGAGTTTAAGCTCTCTATTACCCACTAGTCAGTTGGTAACAGTGAAGGTAGGTAATAGTGAAGTGCTTTTACTCAGGAGACCTGTCTGCAGGAGGGCAATTATTGTAGAGAAAAATGTGAATAAAACTAAAAAAAAAAGAATTTTTTTTCTAAAACATCAAAAATCTCTAATTACTGTAGAATAAGGTTTTTTGGAGGTCTGGAATGGAGATTTTGTGTATGTTGTTATAAAATTGAAAAATTTTGTTGTCCTGGCCCTCCACAGCCATGTCATCAAAGAGAGTCCTGTGGAGATTTTGCTTCCTGATAGTGTCAGGTCATTGATGCCAATGGGGCTTCTTTCCACACTGAATGAGTCCTATGAAGGTGATGTTTTTCAGTTAGAAATTATGCCTGGAATACTGTCTTCTGTCTTGTGCTTTATCTCCATGAGAAGCTGGCTGGCCAGCCTGTTCCAGAATAAGTAATACTGAAGAAGTTTTGCAGGATGCTCTCCCATCCAGAGGCACTGCTCTGCTAAAAAACCCAAATGAACAAACAAACAAAAAACCAACAAACCTGCCTTCCCCCAAAAAATCCCAAAGAAAACAAAAAAAAACCCCAAATGTGATCAGGGTTCTGGATTCCTTAACTACCTTGCAAAGTGTATGAAATGTTCCAGGATCACTTTCATGAATCCCACCCCACCTCCAGCTCTACCAGATGGGACCTAACAGATTTTCTTTGTCTTCTGCTCCAATGTACTTTCAAGATATTCATTGTTTGTGTGTTCTGACATTTACTTATAGCTAACAAAAATAAACAATTGGACTTAATTGTACCATAGTGTTTGGTATGGAGACTAAATAAAATCAATCTCCTTTTGCAATATTTAATAACTGTTACTGGGTTTTACTATGGGAGTCTCAAAAGCTTCATCTCAGTGAGTTGTAAGCTATCAGTGCTGTGTGTTTTACGTCACTTGCTGTTTATAAGATATTGCTGTTACCAAAGCTGGGTCACATTTCCTTTCTGTCCAGTGCTTTAATCTTGTGACTTAATAGTAAAATTTGGAATGAAACTGGCTTTAAAAGTATGGAAATGTAATGGAAGTGCTTGTTTGGTATTCAAGGTACAGAGTCAGCTTTTGACTTTCTCATTTTATTGGCATAAATTTCGTTCCTTATTTCTATGTTAATTATTAGTGATCTGAAGGCTCCTAACCATGTGTTTCCCCATGTCTCCAATCTAAACCCCATTAGGGAGGAATCCACAAACCTGTGTGCCCACAACAAAGACTGCAGTGGTTTTGTCACATGAGGAGATAATAAAACAAACCCAAGGATTTGTTTCCTTCTGTGTGTATGTTCTGAGATATGGAGCAGATTATCATCATCGTCTCAAGGGAACATGAAGGGCCAAAAAGACAATATGGTTTGCATTGTCATTGTAGCTGTGGAACTATAGTGGCTAAGGCAGCGGAACAGGAGGTGAAAGATGGCTCCTGAAATATACGTGTGATCTTTTAAAGACTGCGTGGATATTAGGTTACTGGCACATGCTCTTTTCCCACCTTGGCAGGACTTACCCAAACACCAGCTTTTCATGGAGGCAAATAGACAGAAAAGGGCAGGAAAATCAAAGTGCAGGGACAGGGAACTGAGCTGGAGAGGAAGATGGAATCAAGATGTGGCTGCTGCAGGAATTAATGGGAGAATTTTT
Source organism: Sclerurus mexicanus (assembly GCA_013396755.1). Taxonomy (NCBI): domain Eukaryota; kingdom Metazoa; phylum Chordata; class Aves; order Passeriformes; family Furnariidae; genus Sclerurus; species Sclerurus mexicanus. Next base: position 14,153 of record VWZF01005482.1, on the reverse strand, counting down.
ATGCAAGTTTGGCAGTGAAGATTGGAGGCTTATGGCTAGCAGCATTCTTCTAACCTGGAAGGTTTCTGGATTTCATAACTGCAGGCTTTTAAATTGTTTTCTCAATGCAGATAGGTACATTTGTGGCACATAAATATTTCCCCAAAACATAAGCTTTCAGCTTCACTGGAACTTCCAACTCCCTATGATAGTACCAAGCAAAGCTGGAGGGTGAAAGGACAGACCCAGCACCTCTCTGTGCCCCTCCTCTTTGAGGATTTATAAACAAAGCAACTCTCAGGAGGAGAAGAGAATGGCAGGACACCAGATTGCTTTTCCTGATGTCTGGTTCTTTGAGGCAGATTCTGACTTAAGTGATTATTTCTATATGTCTGAAGTGTAATTGGCATTTCTTCTCCTGAAATCTCAGTAAGTGCAAACCCTAATAAATGTGAGTGACAGAACTAAATTATGAAAGAAGCCAGAAATATTTCACAGGAATGCCAGGAAACATTGTTTAAAATATAAGATGCATTTTCTGTAGAAGACTGAAAATACCTATTCTTTAGGATAATAAATTCCCTTCATGCTTAAATGCATTGCTCTATGACCAGCATTTGCATGCAGATAGCTCAAAGGTTATTCATAGGAATCAAAATAATCATATAAGCATTCATATAGTTATGAGCCTCTTGTTTGGATGACTCCCTCTGCCTCCCCCCCCTTCTTTCAGTTTGCAGCAGATGCAGCTGTTCAAGCTGTTCAAGTGCAGGGAACAGTATCACCAAGAAACAGACAATTGATAAGAGGTTGCCTGGGAAACCCTGTGCCCATTGATTTTCATTTTGCTGCATTATGCACTTGTAGGTGCAACTATTTACAATTAAAAAAAAAAACAAAACAACAAACCAAACCAAACTTCTTTCTGTGGAATCAGTGAAGTGATAGGGAAATTACCTTTTATTTTCTAGAGAATCTGATCTTAGTTTCTCATTTGATTTTTGATCAGCTATAACAGCAGGGGTGTTGGGTGTGTGTGTGGGTGAGGTGACAGAGTAGTGGGGATTTTTTTTTTGTTTCTTGCAGCAATAGAAATTCTGCTTGAGAAAGCAATATGGAAATACATTGGTGACTGCTTTAAACGCAGCTCACGTACAGCATAGTCTGCCTGCCAATGGAAAAACCCCACCAGCTCTCAAGAGAGCCCTGCTCTGATCAGTCTGAGTAGATTATTCCTTCAGCTTTAATAATTCAAACTCCCTGTATGACTTACAGGGAGTTTTCCTCTCTCCTGGAAGACACATGATGCTGACTTGGGAGATCCCCAGTCTGCTGCTTGTATTTTTAATGACAGCTGCATTCTTGACACTATCTTCTCAAGGAAAAAAAAAAAAAAAGAAAAAAAGAAAGCAATTTTATTCTTTTATTTTTAGCAGGAAAATCTGTATGGGGTCTGAAAGATTTACATGGACTTTCACCCTCCAGTTACCTGTTTGTTTGTTTTTTTTTTCCCAAGTAAGAAACAAAATTCAGGTTTAACTATTTAACTTATGGTAACAGTAAAAGAATAATCAAAAGCATGATTAACCTGTTTCACCTGACTTGATACCCTGAGCATCCTAATACCCACTGGGTGCTCGAAGTATTTTCTTGTTGCAAGATTTGATGCTAGAGTGTTTAAAAGAAAATAAATGAAAACCTGACTCCATGTTCTGCATATCCTCTATGCAATTTGACAAGTTTTGTGCACGTGTCTCTGTAGTGGTGGTGGGAATACTTTGCTGAGTTTATTGCTGAAAGATTTCAGCTCTTACAATGCAAGTATGAATGGTGAAATCCCAGGAAGTTCTGCAGTTTATAGGTAGCCTCTCTCCTTCTTGTGTCAGCATGTGGCTCCCCAGTAGGTGCCTGATCCGAAACCAGTCTGGCTGAGATGTGTGAGGTCACAGCCATGTGTCTGTGAGAAGGGGCCATTAGTCATGGCAACAGCATCCTTCCCTCTAGAAGGGAATTAAGTCTGTGACATAAATATAATCAGTGTAGGAAAAACAGTAGCGGTAATGGTAGTGGAGAAGCTCTTTCTCCAGTCAAACTGCTATTGGCAGGTCAGTGCACTGCTGTAAGAGACACAGAGGGAAGAGGTGTCCCAGGGCTTGAGCATGGCATTGGTGCACTGCCTCCTGCTGCAGTCCCTGCACCCTTTGTGGGGGCTGTTGCCACCTGGCCACAGGAAAGGTGGCTGAAGCTGGTGCACAACCCTTGTGTGTTAATTCTGGGGCTTGAATGTGTGGGGCAGGAGAGAGCAATGCACTCAGTGCTAAACACACTGATTTTCTTTGCCTGTCTCACTCATGGGGCAGCAACAGAGCAGCCCAGCCTGCAAAGCAGCCCTGGGTGTTGGGGCAGGGAATTGAGGGCAGCCGAGGTTTGAGCATGGGCTGGCTTATTTTCACAGGTTTTCTGGCTTCTGCATGCTGCCCTTCAATTACAACACTCTCTCATGCCAGTCAGGGCTCTGGTACACCATACTCCTGACTGCACACCCTTGAAAATTTTCCACCTGGGGTGAGGGCAGCAGTCAAGTGAATTCAGAGCAGAGTTGCTTTTCTTAGATGCTTTTTGTGTACACAATGGGAGTGGTATTCAGACTATCCAGAGACCATGGGCCAGTGTGGTGGCTGAAAGCTGCTGCAACACAGCGTGTCAGAGGGCCATTCTAGAAATGAGGACAGCTACCTTTGTCCTCTTTGCAGAGCCAAACTGCCAATGGGGTCAAACAGTGCACCAGTAAGTGCAGTACGTCAAAAGGAGTTTCTTTCTCCTTTTTTTTTCCTTCTCCCTTTCCTGTCTCCTCTGCTTTTCTCTTTTTTTGCTGTAAAACCTAATTTCTGCTCCTAAAACTACATTCGTACTCAAACATTCTCTGTCCTTTCTGTTCAAGGGTGAAGAGAATCAAACCCCAATTTTTCTCCTCTAACAGTTACTTTTATACCAGATAAATGGTAAAAGCAAGATATTTATGTTTTGAAAAGCTAATAGCACAGAATCCAAATGCAGCTGACTGTCAAATTCACTTCTGTTGCTATGCACAAATTTAGATTCAAGGTTACACTGCTCCAAATACTTCACTGACAGAAGTGATACCTGAGTTGTTTAAAGTCCTTGTTTGCACACAACTGTTATTTTCATTTTTTTTTTTTTTTTCATCATAGATTTTCTGCAATAAATGAGTACTTTTTTGTCCTTGGCAGTGATGCAAAGCAAAGATTTGATTTCCATATAAATGTATTACATATTCCAGGAGAATTTCAAATTGCTAGCAACATTGCTTAAGCACAGAAATTTGTTTAGTAAGACAGATTTATTGGAGAACTATGGAATTAGTTGACATAATATATAACCCACTGTTTGATATTGCCTTCTGCCCTCCCAGCTTTACAAATATTAAGCAGATTAGCTTGACCATGCAGCAAGCTGTGCCTGCAATTTCCTCTTTTATGGAGAGGTTAAATGAAACACAACAGAACAGTTGTGCTGACTGTGCTCATAGAGCATATCTGTCTGGTCAAGGCAGAAATCTCTTAATTCCCATGCCAGCACTCTACTCCAGGGATGATACATTCTTGTTGAGTGTCATACCTGTCATTTTAGATGCTGTTTTTCATGAAAGAGAAAGAAGCCATAGAATACTTTTTAATAAGGAACTCTAAGTATCCTCTGCCAAGAGTATTTATGGGTTTAGCCTGAATCCAGCTCTTCCAGCGTCTAGAAGAGACTGAAAATGTAAATTGTAATAATTCAAAATCTGTTGCATTTTCATTTCACCTCTCTCTGTGATTCTGTATTCCTGATTATGATATGGAGTTGAGTTCAACCACTCAGTGCCATGCACCATGAAAGACACCCTTAAACTTTGTTCCACAGTTGAAGCAACAACACTTGAGAAACTGAGGAGAAGGGCATAGCAAAATTCCCTTTTCCTGCATAGGGAGGAAAGTCAGTAACCATATCTTTGTATATGTATATATACAAATATATAAGTTTTCAATTTGCATTTCAAATTAAGTATATTACTGCCCAGTATATTACTACTTAAAATATAATTAGGTTATGGTGATGTGTTTTTATTTGAACTTTGGAGTGTTCTGCTTTCTCTTACTAAAATATGTGTGGTTAGGTTTTGTTTTATTCAGTACTCTTGTAGTCTTATTCCTCCAGAGCAGAATGTCACCTTCGTTTTCATATCTCCTACCAGAAGAGACAATACACTGCTATGGGTAAAAATGTCAGCCAAGAGCCCAAATGGTAGAGAAAAGTAGAAGACTTGAAAATATTGAACTTTGAAAGAAATACAAAGGATGATTGGTGATGAGATATATGAGGACACAATAAATATTCAAGATAAGAGCATGAGGGTAGCTATTTCTTCAATGCTGAGTTGGTTTTCCTCATTATAATAGGGCGGAACCCCTTCTGCTATTCCTAAGATAGACAATTGCTTGGACATTTCACTGAGTCTTGCTGTTTTGACCTACACTGATAGCCTGCATTGGATTTAGGGCGCTACAAGCTCAAGTTTTCTTTGTTTGTGTATACCAATACATACATAACCTGAACTGGATCATCTCAGTGTAACTTGGAGAAACTTTTCTGCACCTGAAACGGAGATTGCAGATGGTCTCTGCTGCTACTACTGAAGTTAGACCAGAAATTAAAGTGAAGTTTTTTTGGCTCTGAAAATCAGTTGCAGAGATACTAGGAATCCAGGCTCTCTTAAAAAGCAGTTGCATCTAGTGATCCTCTCTGACTGCAAACTGCCTGCAAATGTGTTTTGTGCTAAGATTTGGGAGTTGTAGACTGATAGAAATATTACGCATCTAATAAAAACAGACAACAAACATTTGTACAAATCTGTGTTACTGGGGATTTACCTAGTGTCTGGTGTTCTTTGCCAGAAACAGCAGAGTGTTAAATGTACTTAAGGCTGAAAAGTGTAACACCAAATCAGGATTACAAAAAACAGTGAACTGGGAGAATAGTGGACATATGCAGTAAAATTAAGTCAATGTAAGGTTTTCTTGAGCACATGTTTCTGCAGACCTGACCATCTCTAGGCAATTTATCTGTAATCACAAAATCTCAGCTGTGTTTGTGCTTAATGATTTTAAAACTTACACTGATGACCTTTTTAATTGTGTGCAGTGAACTGCCCCAACTAACCAATACTTTTGTGCTGAGAACTCCATCATACTCCACAAACTATGGGCTCATCCTGATTACATGTTAGATGAAAATGAGCACTGTTAGTAATTCCACATCTGAATGGTGCGGGTAGTTGTTGTGGCCCATGCTTTTGTACTGCACATGACACAAAAATCCCAGAAGCAGTAGTCCAGTAATACCCAGTTCTTTGTGACTCAGCAAAGAAAGAAGTCGCTTCAAACATGACTATTAACAGCTCTCCCAGCTAGTTCCATCCTATTTTCCAATCCTGTTCCCAGGGGTTTTTCTTTTAATGTGACAAATGAGTGGAAAGCAAGAGGTGAGGCTGGTATAAATTCTGTTTCATGTCTTTCTAAGTAGACCAACTGACATCATGATTATTTCTTTCATCAGTTGAGGAACCTCCCACCCCACAATAGTGATAAATAAAAGGAAGACATCTTTTCTCCATTGCCATCTTTCTCATTATGGTAGATAAAAGAATAGTATTCACTTTAACACTTTCCTTAATCTAAGCAGGGACTTCAAAGAGACCACTTCTGTTACTGATACAAAATTCAGTAGAAATCATAGTAGAAATCAAACACATCTCACTTTGCAACTGCTGCAACATCATACTAGAGTTGAGAGAGGACTGTAAAATAGTAAATATTCATCCCAAATACAAAGCAGTGTCACTCTGGTTACCTCTGGTCTTTCTCTCCTGTTCATAACTGTAATTTTTTTCTTGATTTCCTCATGTCAATTGTAATAGTAACAAAAATAAAGTGACAGTTAAATTGTAGAAAGAAAGTTATCTCTTTCAGATATTCAGAGCAAGAATCAACTTGATTGATAATGTTCTTGTACTGATGGAGGCAATGCAATCCCATTTGCAATGAAGAGAAACCTGAGTGAGAGGTGGTGCATCCCCTGTGTTGTCTGAACACCTTGCTACAAGACAAATTGTACAAGAACAACTTACTATGTGAAGGGAAGAGAATCTTGGGCTTGGGAACAGCTGCTATTGCCAGTTTAGCTGGTAATAGAGGCCTTGGCTTCCTAAAAGAGACTTTTCCTTGAGCCCAGCAGAAACAAGAGAGTTGCCCTCTGGAATTTCAAGTACATTATGAGATGGATACAAAACATACAAATTCTTTTTCTTTCCTTTTAAGCAGTGCTGTACTTTAGGGTTTGAGTTATGTTATTGCTTTGAGTAATGATCAACTTTCATACAAATACTTCATATTGACATATGACCAGATGTGTGTTTCAATGTGTCTTTTTTTCCCCTTTGCTGTTTCCTGTTTTTACAGTCATGGCAGTCTGTGACTTCAATAGTCTGCACTTTAATTATGTTCTGGAGGACAAGGACTTGGTTTTCTTTTTCTACAGCTATTACTTTAAAATTTCACAGGATGTCTCCCAAATTGTATGGTCACTAAACCAGTTAATTACCTGTTAATCTTTTTTGTTGTCATTCATGTACCTTTTTTTCTCCCAGCAGCCATTTGTCCTTCAGGCTCAAGGAATTCTAATCTATTTATCTTTTCTTCTTCCAAGAGTTTTTCTGCAACACTGTCCAGCCACACCACCCTTTGCTGTCCCTCTTCAAGTTCTGCAGTAGCCCTCTGAAAAGACGATCTCCTTTACTGTTTTTTGTTTGGTTGGCTGATTTATTTTTTTGTTTGTTTGTTGGTTGGCTTGTTTGGTTTTTTTTTTTTTGAGATTAGAATGTATTAGACTTTTTAATTAGATGAAGCTGCACAAAAGAGATCTGTGGTAGCAAAGTTCTATTTCCTACTCTGTTCTTGATTTCTCCCCTAACATTTCTTAGTGTTCTATTTGTCTTTTTGACTGCTCTTAATTGTTCATCTTATGTTTACATAGCACTGCCCCAAATGCTCTCAGCTTCTTCCTGAGAGATAATGACTAAGTTAAAGCCTATATTTGCGTATGTATATCATTAAAAGTCTACGGTCTTCCCACACATGATAGTTTGCATTTATTGATGCAAAATTTCAACCATCATTTTATTACTAGTAAATCCACTTGAGATAGTGATACCCATCTTCAGCTTTTCTCAGTTACTTTCTTCTGTGATTTCCCTGAAGAAATTCTGTTATTAGTAGTGTTCACTATAAAAAAAGCCCTTTTTCCTAGTAGCTGGTACAATGCTGTGTTTTGGATTCAGTATGAGAATAATGCTGATAACACAATGATATTTTGGTTGTTACTAAGTAGTGCTCATCCTAAATCAAAGACTGTTGAGCTTGCCATGCTGTGCCAGAAAGTAAGTGCACAAGAAGCTGGGAGGGAGAACAGCCAGGACAGCTAACCTGAGCTGACCAAAGGGTTATTCCATACCATAGAACATCATGACCAGTATACAAACTGGAGGGACTTGTCTTGGACAGACTGATTTCTGCTTGGGGTTGCGACACGAACCTGTAGGGAGGAGGGACGAGCCACTCTGCGAAGGTGGGGTGCAAAATGGCCAATTTATTAAAATGGGGGTCCGGCTTAAATAGGGTCGGTAGAGAAGGGACTAGAAACAGGGAGGAGTTCGGGGAGTGGTTAGGTCAGGTCCGCGACAAGAAAGGAAAAAAGGGGTAGGGTCTTCACATTTAGGGCGAACTGGGGAGGAGAGAGGGGTCGGCCAGCCATATATGGTGGTCCTGCAGTGCACCACTGGCTGGCCAATGGGGAGCAGGGAAAGGGATGGCCAATGGGGTAACAGTAACTGGGGCAAACTGGGGTACAGCGAGCCAATGGTAACAGTTGTAATAACAGTTGTAACAAGTCCTATTCTAACATATATAAAAACTATCCTAAATAACTGGGGAAAAACAGATAGTCCTTCTAATCCACTGTGGGCCGCTCAGCAATCCATATATTGTCCTTAGGTGTTTCTCTAGAGCTGGTCTTCTGCCTCTTTCTCCATTTATCATATCTGGTGTCTCGTACCCCGACAGGGTTGGGCTGGGCTTCAGTCAGTGGGTGCTGAAAAATTGTATTGTGCATCACTTGTTTCCCCCAGGTTTAATTCCTCTCTCTTTCTCTCTTTTTCCTTTTCATTGCTGCTATTATTTTTGTTCTTGTTGTTATTATTAACTTTATTTCAACTAACTGTCCTTATTTCAGTCCACAGATTTTACCTTTTACCCGTTCTCCCCAGCACACCAGTGGGGAGGGACAGAAGTGAGCAAGCAACTATGTGGCACTTAGTTGCTGGCTGTGGTTAAACCAACGCAGTTGGTTTTGGTGCCCAATATGGGGCGCAAAGGGTTGAGATAATGACAGATCTGATAAGAGCACATTAGAAAAAATTGTTATAAGCATTCACTGTATTAGTTTAATAATTGGTGCTCACAGTGCTGACTTTTTTTACTCTCAGAGTGGTATTTGTTCCCAGGGTTGTTTTATGTACCAGTTTACTTGCAGTATGTGTTCCCTGTTGTGCTATTTATAACCTCTGAGGGCTGGGCTAAGGTTATCAAGTTTTTGTACTCTGTAATACTGGTTTATGATATGATAGAATTGGTAGTCTTGAAGCTAATCTGGTATGGTACTCAGTATTGCCATTGCCTCTGTGCCTCAGGATCCATCTTTTGAGAACTGTTAATAATTACACCTCTTACCTTTTCTCAAAGAACAAAGCTACGGAGAAGGCATCTTCCCATATTTTCCCTTCCTTCTTTGGGCTAATTACAATAACATTTGAGAATTCTGGAAATTTTGAATACCCTTGGGGTGTTCAAACCAGCATGGTGCTATTTCTATGAAGCATGAATGTGGCTCAGATCTTGTTTAGGGGAAGAAACTGTTTGTGGTTACTCCAAACCCTGGGACAAGCACTATGGCTACTCAAATTCCAATGACAGGCACTGCTTCTAGTCAAGCCCTGGTGACAAACAATGTCTCCTCAAACTCCAGTAACAGGTCTACAGCTACCCATACCCCAGTGATAGGAAATGCAGCTAAATCAAAGAACAAACCCATGCCTGTATCAGTTGCCCCTATACATATAAAGAAATGGACAGGAAAGGTAGGTTGTTTACTAAAGGAGGACAAAGCCGGAATGTCACAAGGACAGAAGGAAAAGGTAGAGCAAGAGGTAATCACTTGATCCTTATCCCTGAGTGAGCTGTGGGATGTGAAAAAAAGTTTCAGCTCTTGTCCAGTATGAGCACATTGGTAAACCAGGCTATTCTGATGCTGGCATAAGGAGGCCAGTGGCCTGGAATAAGAGGCTGGATCACTTTCTATGGAAAGGTGCATTGACAAGGCAATTGGAAAAGGGACACAAGTCCTCAGACTCTCTAGCGCTGTCTCCTGTCAAATGTGAAGAAAAAGCATCCCTACAAGGAAGATGTTATATGACATCCAGGCAAGTGGACCCCATGAAGAGAGGAATCCAGCACCTGAGGGAATTAGCTATGCTAGAGATTACTTATTAGTCTCCAAAACCCATGTAGTTGCCCACAGATCCAGTCAAAGTCCAATGCACATGAGCCATATGTATTTCATAGTATTTCAGCTGTTAACAGTAAGGCTTCTTTTGCTCAAGAGAGAGGATATAGAAAGTACAAAACACAGGGTACCCTGTATGTATGGAGAAGAGCTGGGTAAGTGGGATGAAAAATCTTCCACAGTCCTAGAGGCACCGGTATCTGAATTGTATGGGAAAATAATCACAAATGCGGGTTCTTCCAGCAAAATTTTTGTCCAATTTCCAATGTATAGCTCCCCAGGCAGAGTGGAAGGGCTGGTATTACTTCAGATCCTATGGAAATGAATTCTAATTCATTTTTACCAGAAGTACTTGAAGAGTCCTATGATCAGAACTAGAGGGGCCTGCCCCCAGCCAGGTGAAGGAGAGGAACACTGGGTTTTACTGGACTGTGTGGGTGTGATGGCTTTGCACATCAGTTCCGCAGGGGTCACTAGCCTCTAGTTGATATGAGTGCACAGTGTACACTAATGCCATCAGGCTATTCTGGAGTAGCAGGGGAATCCCAGGTGCTGAGTCTATTAGAGGCTGAAGTCAGCCTGACTGGGAATGAGTGGAAGAAGCATTTCATTATGACTGGCCCAGAGGCATCCTTGGTATAGACTCTCAGGATACAGTATTTCAAGGACCCAAAAGAATAACAGTGGGCCTTTGGTATAGCTGCCTTGGAGATGAAGGGTATTAAGGAACTTTCTACCATGCCTGGTCTCTCAGAGGACCCTTTTGTTCTGTAGTTGCTGAAAGCTGAAGAACAGCAGATGCCAATGACTATCACAATGGTACACTGATGCCAATATCACTCCAACCAACACTCCATGATTTCCTTTTCCCATAAGATGATTCACTGACTGGAGAGCCAAGGAGAGATTAGTCAGACCTGCTCACTCTTTAGGAGTCCCATATAGCTAGTGTGAAAGTCAAAGAGAGAATGGAGACTAACAGCAGGTTATCATGGCCCTACAGGGAAAGGGGTTCCAAGGCTGATATCCAGGCTCAAGAATGATGTGTCCTGATGAGCAAGAAATTGGACAAAAGGTCAGGAGATGTGCATGGATGAATAAAGAACTCCTGTCATTATTCAAGCATAAGAAGAAAACACACAGGAGGTGAAAGCAGAGTCAAGCCACTTGGAATGAATGTAGAGAGGTTGTCAGAGTAAGTAGAAATGAGACAAGGAAGGTCAGGGCCCATCTGGAATTAAATCTGACCAAGGATGTCAAGGATAACAAGAAGGGCATCCTCAAATACATCAATAACAAAAGGAAAACTAAGGATAATGTGGGCCTGTTACTAAGTGAAGTGGGGACCCTGCTAACATAGGATGCAAAGTAGGCAGCTACTGCACACCTTCTTTGCATTGGTCTTTGCTGACAAGACCAGCCCTCAGGAATCTCTTACCCAAGTGACTAGGGTAAAGGAATGTTGGATGGAAGACTGTCCCTTGATTGAGGAGGATTGAGTTAGAGAACACCTCGGCAAACTTGAAATCCCCAAGTCCATGGGCCCTGACAGGATACATCCATGAGTGCTGAGAGAGCTGGAGAACAATATAACTAGGGTCCTCATCAGCAGCTTTGAAAGGTTATGGAGATCAGGAAAGGCGTGTGAGGCCTGGAAGAAAGCAAAGGTCACCTGTCTTCAAAAAGGGCAAGAAGGAGAACCCAGGGAACTACTGGCCAGTCACTCTCACCTAAATCCCTGAGAAGATGATGAAGTGCCTCATTCTGGAGGCTGTCTCTATCTACAGGGATCAAGGTGATCAAGAGCAGTCAGCATGGATTTACTAAACGTAAATCACGTTTTACCAACCTAATTGCCTTCTGCCATGAAAAAACTACCTGGTTGGATGAGGCGAGAACAGCGGATACCATTTACCTCANGATGTCAAGGATAACAAGAAGGGCATCCTCAAATACATCAATAACAAAAGGAAAACTAAGGATAATGTGGGCCTGTTACTAAGTGAAGTGGGGACCCTGCTAACATAGGATGCAAAGTAGGCAGCTACTGCACACCTTCTTTGCATTGGTCTTTGCTGACAAGACCAGCCCTCAGGAATCTCTTACCCAAGTGACTAGGGTAAAGGAATGTTGGATGGAAGACTGTCCCTTGATTGAGGAGGATTGAGTTAGAGAACACCTCGGCAAACTTGAAATCCCCAAGTCCATGGGCCCTGACAGGATACATCCATGAGTGCTGAGAGAGCTGGAGAACAATATAACTAGGGTCCTCATCAGCAGCTTTGAAAGGTTATGGAGATCAGGAAAGGCGTGTGAGGCCTGGAAGAAAGCAAAGGTCACCTGTCTTCAAAAAGGGCAAGAAGGAGAACCCAGGGAACTACTGGCCAGTCACTCTCACCTAAATCCCTGAGAAGATGATGAAGTGCCTCATTCTGGAGGCTGTCTCTATCTACAGGGATCAAGGTGATCAAGAGCAGTCAGCATGGATTTACTAAACGTAAATCACGTTTTACCAACCTAATTGCCTTCTGCCATGAAAAAACTACCTGGTTGGATGAGGCGAGAACAGCGGATACCATTTACCTCAACTTCAGCAAGGCTTCTGATACTGTCTCTCACAACATCCTCTTAGGTAAACTCAGGAAGTGTGAGCTGGATGAGTGGACAGTGAGGTGAATTGAGAACTGGCTGAATGGTCGATTCCAGAGGGTTGTAACCAGTGGCACAGGGGGTAGCTCTAGGCCTGTCACTACTGGTGTCCCACAAGGGTTTAACCTGGATGAAGGGGCAGAGGCCTCCTCAGCAAGTTTGTTGATGACACAGCTGGGAGGAGTGGCCGATAGCCCAGAGGGATGTGCAGCTCTTCAGAAGGAATGGTTGATAGGTTTAGAAGGTTTGATATGTTGGAGAGATAGGCAGAGAACTGCCTGAAATTCAGCAAAGGCAAACAAACCTTGGGAAGAATAACCCCAGGCATAACTGGGGGCTGACCTGCTGGAAAGCAGCTCTGTGGAGAAGGACCTGGGGGTCCTGGTGGACAATAAGCTGTCTATGAGCCAGCAGTGTGTCCATGTGGCCAAGCAGGCTGATGGTATCATGGGGAGCATTAGGAAGAGCCTTGGCAGCTGGTCGAGGGAGGTGAACCCACCCCTCTACTCAGTCCTGGTGAGGCCTCACCTGGAGTGCTGTGTCCAGT
>VWZF01005480.1:25692-43119 GCA_013396755.1 Sclerurus mexicanus | reverse complement strand
GAAGGGAAGGGAAGGGAAGGTCCTTTGTGTCCCCTGATCAGGATGCAAAGGCAGAAGGAGCGTGGAATCACAGGCTCCTTAAAGACCTTCATGATGACCAATTCAAACCACTCCCACGTTCAGCACTAAACCGTGTCCCCAGGTGCCACATCCACGTGTTTTTGGAGCTCTTCCAGGGATGTGACTCCACCACTGCCCTGGGCAGCTGTGCCAGTGGCTTTACAGCCCTTCCCCTGGGGGGTCAGGACTTGCTGGTGGCATCTGGGAATCCTGAGTGAGAAGAGCAGGCCAAGGGGGTTCAGGCAGGGACCAAAGCACTGCTGAGCACTGGGTTCCTTAATTCCCGTGGGAAGATGAAGGAGGTTTATCCCCAGGAGAAACAGAAGTAAGAACACGAGGGTCATCAGCAAAAGTTCTTATTTACTCCCACAAATATCCCTTGGGGTGACAGTTCCCTGGTGGGACGGTGCTGAAAGAGTTGCCACAATAATCAGCTAATTATTGGGCATCATTAGGACACTTGGGGTCTCTCCAAACTGTTGGTTCGGGCTCTCCACAGACACGAACACCCTGCTTTGGGCTCCTCACACTTCTCCTCCGAGCAGAGAGGTACCCAGGGCTTCCAAGTGAAGATCCTGAGATCATTTCATGGCCTGGGGAGGCAGGAGACTCGTTGCATGTGACTCAATCCAGGCAGCGCAATGAGAGCAGAGACAAACCCCAGCTAATACAGAGCCCTTGGTTGTGCATTAAAAACTTCCATTAAACTAATAATATAAAAGCTGCAAATGGAAGGAGGCCTCGATGAGAAAACAGCAGGATGGAGGTGGATGCCGTGCATTTCATTCCCCCCTCGCCCATTTACATTCTAATTTGCCCCCTAATTACACAACCGCATCATCCCCTGCCAGAGGAGCCCTGCCTTGAGGTTGGAGGCTGTTGCCAGCTGTGTGGAGCGTCAATTTAGGTTCTTTAAAGAGCACGAAACCTGAGCGTGGCAACTGCTTTGCGCTCCTTCTTCTTTCACGGGGAGCTGCTCTTCACGCCAAAGGGGACCCCAGGGACCCCAAGACACGGGATGCCACCTTTCCTGCAGAATTCCACTGGTCCAGCAGAACGGGCGGGATTTTCTGCTCTTTACCGGCAAGGCTGTGTCGTGAAGGCGAGCTCAGAGATGTTGCTCTCCCGAGAAAACGAGCTCTGAAGGAAATTTCTGTGCAATTACTTCGGATCTTTCATGTCCAGGGAAGGGGATGGAGCTGGGGAAGGGGCTGGAGAACTCCTGAGGGAGCTGGGGGGGCTCAGCCTGGAGAAAAGGAGGCTCAGGGGGGACCTTGTGGGTCTCTGAAAGGAGGGGGGAGCCGGGGTGGGTCAGGCTCCGCTCCAGGGAACAGGGACAGGAGCAGAGGGAACGGCCTCAGTCTGGGACAGGGCACTTTTACGTTGGATATTGGAAAAATTCCATCATGAAAAGGGTTGTCCAGCCCTGGCACAGCTGCCCAGGGCAGGGCACTCCCTGGAGCGTTCAGAAAACACGTGGCTGTGGCACCTGGGGACGTGGTTTGATGGTGACCATGGTGGTGGTGCTGGACTTGGTGACCTTGGAGCTCTCTTCCAACCTCAACCATTCTGGGCTGGACATTTCCAGTTTTCAGACACGAGGAGCCACATTTACAACTGGTGAAAGCTGGAGTTGCTCCAGCAAACGCTGGAAATGCACAAACCGGGATGAAATTTGCTCCTTTAAACAGATTCAGTCACATCCCCAGGCAGGAATTCAGCAAACCCTGAAGATACAGGGGTTTTTTTTGGTTACAGCTTTTCTTCCCTCACAGCTCCCTGCCTGCAGTTTGATGTTTCTCAAGTCAGCTGCCTCTTCATTTTGCACTTTCCTCTCTTGCTCCCCTCCCCAGCGGGACTAACAGGTTTTAAAAATACCCTCTGGAATGAGACTGGGCACAGCCTTCCCCGTGCCAGGGCGAGGGGCCGGGAAGCGCTTCCGAGGAGCTGCAGTTGTGTGGCTCTCCCTGTGTCCAGCCCTGAGCGCGGGGGGAAGCGGCTCCCGTGGAGAGCAGGAGCTCTCAGGGCCCCGGAGTCTGATCCCATCCTTCTCCACCTCTGCTCGGTGCCCCTGCAGGGAAAGGGCAGGGAGGGAAGTCAAAGCAACTTTGCTTCCAAGGATTCATAGAATCACGGGATGGTTTGGGTTGGAAGGGACCCTTCCCTTCCCTTCCCTTCCCTTCCCAAACCTTCCCAAACCTTCCCAAACCTTCCCTTTCCTTTCCCATCCTCACCCCCACGAGGTTCATTCCCGTTTGTGCACCAGGAAAACACAATAACTCAGGAAGAACCACGAGCCTCCCTTGAAATCTGAGTCTGTGACTCTGCCCTGGAACAGAACCAGGGGCAGGATGTGCTTTATGAACCCGAGGGTGGCTCTGCAGGGCAGCAGGACAGTGCCAGGGGTACCCCAAATGACCCCTGCCGGGTCAGTTGTAGGAAAATCGATTCGTCTTGCAAAGTTCCTGGAGGTGCCCAGCGGAGTCACACGAGGGCACGTCCACGATGGGACTTCCTGCACTGAAGGACGTGAATTCATGCACAAAGGAAAAATGAGATTTTAATGTATTTAATAGAATCCCGCCTTTGGGGTGGAAGGGACCTCAAGGACCATCTGGTTCCAACCCTCTGCCACGGGCAGGGATGTTCTCCCACAACCCCAGCTGGGCCCAAGGGCCGGAACGAGGGGATGGATGGGCCAAAGGAGCCCTGGAGGTTCCTGGGAGAGTGCCGGGAGGGCAGGGGGTGCTGCCCTGCAAAGCACCACTCCAGTGGATTCCCAATGCCCTGCTGCTTTGGGCTGCTTTCCTCCCCAGAATCTGCATCCCAGAAATCTCAGCAAACACAAGTGCTGGTCCAGCATCTCGCCAGCGTTGGGGGCTTCCTGGATTCCAATGTTCCCATGTCCCATTTCCTCCCTCAAACGGTCCTGAGCCGCTGGAGAGGCTGGAGTTCGTCTCTTTGGCAAACACTTCATTCTCTGCCACTGGCACGGCCCGGGAATTGCCATTTTCCTCAGGGAAGGACCATCAGCCCCGACTGGGCTGGCAGAGATCGTGCAAATCCATAAACAAATAGCTCAGGACGTGGCTTGGCCGCTTTAGGAATTCCAAGCCCCGCAAATAAATTAATAAATTAACCAGCAAGAACAATTTATAATCAGAGCTGGATGCTTGTCTCAGTGTTAAATGGGTTGCTTAATTTCCCTTTGTTTGTTTTGAGGTAACAGCTTCTCAAATCCTGAACCGATTTCACACTTTGGGCCCAGAACAATTTCTTTTCTTGAATAAAAGGAGGCAAGAAGTTATTTTTCCTGGAAATGAGGTAAGATTTTTTGACACGAAGTGGGACGAAAGGTCAAAACTCATTAAAACTTTAGCCAAGCAGAAATCTCCATGAAAAGATTCATTTGCTGTTTCATTTTTACGGGCCTTGATTTATCCAAGTGCTTAAGCGTGTGTTTGATTTCCCGGAGCTTTAATTTCAGCCGCTCGCTCGGGGTTTCACTGAGTCGAACCCTGGCGAGGTTTCTGGGAAGCTGGAAAAGCACCTTGGAAACCAGAGGGAAGCCACGGAGTGCTTTCCAAGGGTGCAGAGGAACCCCCGACCTCTGCCCCGAGGCAGCAGGAGATGGGGAGATCCCCTTCCCTGCACAGGGAGAAATGAAAAACTCATTGGCAATGGCACAGATGAGGCTCCTTCCAGCCTGGGGAGCTCCCAGGGGTGGGGGCTGGGAAGGGATCTGTTCCTCAGCCCTCTCCGAATCCGGTGCCCTCCGTGGAAGGATCAAAGAGAGGAATCGAACCCTTTTATTATTGTGTTCGATTTGTCCTTCCTGGCACCTCTGAAGGCCCTTGGCCACAGTCTTGGCCTTCCCCTTCCCTGCCCTGCTAAAGAGCATCTGATGGAATCGTGGAATCCCGGGATGATTGGGTTGGAGGGACCTTAAAGCTCTTCTGCTTCCACCCCAACCTGGCCTTGGACAGTTCCAGGGATCCAGGGGCAGCCACAGCTTCTCTGCCCAACCTGTGCCAGGGCCCGAATAAAGAATTTTTAGACGCTTTCAAATTGTCTTTGCTTTGATCCCCATAATCCCATGGCTGTAAATCCCAGCTGTTCCTCAGGGATTCCTTCCTTGTATGACTCCTTTGGATCTCCGCTTCCACCTCAAGGAATGTCTTCCCCAGGGGCTGCATCCAGACGGGCAGGATCCCGGGAAGGGGATTTACAGGAGCTCTGGGCACTCATCCCACAGGAGCACTTCGGAGCATTCCTTGGATATGATGGATGGGGAATATTATGGAAATGCTCATAAATACCCAGCCCCAAATCGGCTCCGTTTTTCTTCATTCCTCTACTGCCTGTGCTTGGTGGGTGGCACTAAATCAAGGCCCAGACACCTTAAACCATGGGTTACTTCTGAATTCTTCCTCTTCTCCAGGACAATCCAGGACTCTGGGCAGAGTTCCGTGCCAGTCCCGTGGGAATGTTGTCCCTTAAGCAGACACTGATCACATACACAGGACACATAATGCCCTTGCTGTGCAAACTGAAGCACAAACCCGTCCCCAGATCGTTGGGAGTCCCAGTTCTTTTGGAGTCCCTGTTGGAACCTCCTGGGTTTTGGTTGGAAAAGAAGGAAACGAACCACTGATGTGCACGTGGATCCTGCAAGGCCGGCATGTCCTTCCAGATGGAATAAAAGGGAATCCAAGAGTGCAGCGATGGGATGAGGGGGAATGGCCTTAAGCTGAAGGAGGGCAGGGATGGATGGGATATTGGGAAGGAACGAGNTGCCCAACCTGTGCCAGGGCCCGAATAAAGAATTTTTAGACGCTTTCAAATTGTCTTTGCTTTGATCCCCATAATCCCATGGCTGTAAATCCCAGCTGTTCCTCAGGGATTCCTTCCTTGTATGACTCCTTTGGATCTCCGCTTCCACCTCAAGGAATGTCTTCCCCAGGGGCTGCATCCAGACGGGCAGGATCCCGGGAAGGGGATTTACAGGAGCTCTGGGCACTCATCCCACAGGAGCACTTCGGAGCATTCCTTGGATATGATGGATGGGGAATATTATGGAAATGCTCTTAAATACCCAGCCCCAAATCGGCTCCGTTTTTCTTCATTCCTCTGCTGCCTGTGCTTGGTGGGTGGCACTAAATCAAGGCCCAGACACCTTAAACCATGGGTTACTTCTGATTTCTTCCTCTTCTCCAGGACAATCCAGGACTCTGGGCAGAGTTCCGTGCCAGTCCCGTGGGAATGTTGTCCCTTAAGCAGACACTGATCACATACACAGGACACATAATGCCCTTGCTGTGCAAACTGAAGCACAAACCCGTCCCCAGATCGTTGGGAGTCCCAGTTCTTTTGGAGTTCCTGTTGGAACCTCCTGGGTTTTGGTTGGAAAAGAAGGAAACGAACCACTGATGTGCACGTGGATCCTGCAAGGCCGGCATGTCCTTCCAGATGGAATAAAAGGGAATCCAAGAGTGCAGCGATGGGATGAGGGGGAATGGCCTTAAGCTGAAGGAGGGCAGGGATGGATGGGATATTGGGAAGGAACGAGAGAGCTTGCCCAGAGAAGCTGTGGCTGCTCCTGGATCCCTGGGAGTGTCCAAGGCCAGGTTGGACGGGGCTTGGAGCAACCTGGGATACTGGAAGTTGTCCCTGCCCACGGAACTGATGGGCTTTAAGGTCCCTCCACTCCAAACCAGCCTGGGATTCTTTGTTTCCATGAAACAGCAGCTCCTGCATTCCACACTCACTCCCGGGAAGTGGCTGATGGATGTTCTGTAGGTGAAACATAGAATACTGCAGGTGGGGCACTCCAGCATCTCCTTCCGAGTCCCACAGCCCCTGTCTGAAAGACGGGGGTGAAATGAATGAAATGAATCGAATTAAAAAGCATTTCTCTGGTTTCCAAAGTGGATCCCTGCGTTAGCAGCGCGTCGCTCTGCGATTAGGAAGGGAATGAATAAGGGAGTCAACAAATCAATAAAGGGGGACGTTTCACGTTCTTCCCAATTTAAAGAGCTCGGGGTGATGCTCGGATGGTCCTCGGCGTGGAGGTCGATGGCTGGGCTCGGTGGTCTCAGAGGTCTGTTCCAGGCTCGGTGGTTCCATGAACTGATCCCAGGCTCTGGCTCTGGTCTCCAGCAGAGCCATCCCCACCTCCAGCTCAGGCTCCCAGGCACACCTGGGCTACCTGGGCTACCTGGACTCCTGTGCTTTGCTCAGAGCCAGGTCTGCATGTCCCCAACAGCCCTGATTTCTGCAGGATCAAACTCAGCTCTCGGCATCTGCATTTGTTGGTTTTTTCCCTTGTTCCCCTTTTCCAGGAAGGCTGATAAGGAGCAATCCAAAGGTGTCCAGTGGATCCAACCTGCCAGCCCTGGCTGTGCGTGAGGTTTGCTGAGACAAGACCATCTCCTTGGATAATTGAAGTGCTGTCAAGGTCAGGCCTCTCCCATTCCGAGCTTTTCGACTTCCCTGCCACTCCTCTCCTTGCTCTTTGCAGGAAAATGACGCTTTTTGTGGCTTTGGCATCAGTTGTGCTCTGGGCTCCCAGCAGCTCCCAGACCCCCCCAGTGCAGCAGGAGTGTCATCGCTGGTTTCCATGGAGACCGGAGTAAAGGGATAAAGAACTGTGGCTGGGAATAGCAAAGCTTCACCTGCCGTCCCCAGGATCAGAGCGGGGGAAGCGTGGCCGGGTTGTGACATTACCCAGGGAAGAGGGGAGAGGCCCTGGGAGTCTCCATGTCCATCCCTGTCTCCATGTCCATCCCTGTCTCCAAGTCCATCCCTGTTTCCATGTCCATCCCTGTCTCCATATCCATCCCTGTCTCCATGTCCATCCCTGTCTCCGTGTCCATCCCTGTCTCCGTGTCCATCCTTGTCTCCATGTCCATCCCTGTTTCTGTGTCCATCCTTGTCTCCATGTCCATCCCTGTCTCCATGTCCATCCCTGTCTCCATGTCCATCTGTCTCCCTGTCCATCCCTGTCTCCAAGTCTCCACGGTGCTCTGGGATTTGTGTGGACTCAGAATCCCAAGGGATGTTGTTCCTCACCATGGCTGCCCCTCGAGGACCAGCACGTTGGGCTTGGAGCAACCTGGTCTAGTGGGAGGTGGCCCTGAGATGAGATTCAAAGCTTTAAAAGTCCCTTCCCATCCAAACCATTCCATGATAAAATGTTAAATTGACGTGGAACTGCTGGAGCAGGTCCAGAGGAGGCCACGGAGATGCTCTGAGCGTTGGAGCCCCTCTTCTCTGGAGCCAGGCTGGGAGAGCTGGGGGGGTTCACCTGGAGAAGAGAAGGCTCCAGGGATACCTGAGAGCCCCTTGCAGTGCCTAAAGGGGGTCCAGGAGAGCTGGAGAGGGACTGCGGACAAGGGACGGAGGGACAGGACACAGGGAATGGCTTCCCACTGCCAGAGGGCAGGGATGGATAGGATATTGGGAAGGAATTCCTGGCTGGGAGGGTGGGCAGGCCCTGGCACAGGTTGGGCAGAGAAGCTGTGGCTGCCCCTGGATCCCTGGAAGTGTCCAAGGCCAGGTTGGACGGGGCTTGGAGCCACCTGGGCTGGTGGAAGGTGTCCCTGCCCATGGCAGGGGAGGGACTGGATGCTCCTTAAGGTCCTTTCCAACGAGCTGAGCTGCTGTGTGGCCTTGAAAGACCATTTCTCATCCCCTCTTCGGCTTTGCTTAGGAAGTTACAGCAATTCTGGAGCAGGGAATTTCTTCCGGAGGAAAGTTCTGCCCCCTGTGTCCTGATAGCTTTGTCCTGGTTAAAGTTTCGAGGTGAGTCCATAATTATGCATATTTTTGTATATAATATTACACACATAGAGAATTATATCTAATACTTGCTTAATTAGATATATTACATATACAATGATAACAAATAACATTCAGGAATGTTCCTTGAGGCCAGTATTGTGTTTCATTCTCCCACACCCATCAGCTTCCAGGGATGCTGGGGAAGGTGGCTCTTCCCAAACTGCCCTGACAATGCAAGTGGAAATCTCTCACTCCTTTTTATTTGTTACTTGGAGAGAAGTCCTTTGAATGAGTGACTTTCCTTCTCAGAGGATTCCATGTGACCTCGCCCTGCGTGGAATATTCTCTCCCCCAGCAGAGCAGGTGAATTCTGTGACACCGGAAGGTTGGGGTCCATTCCAAAAATTCCCAGCCTGGCTCCTCCTCACCCCTGGTGAAATGAAAAGCTGAAGCCAGCCGGGAGTGCTGAGGTGGTTCAGCTCTAAAACAGATCTAAAAATCAAAGGCAGAACTCGCAGGCTGTGCCACATCTGCCCTGTACCCTCCTCATGCCCACCGTGCCAGCAGCTCCCCCTGCCCCTTCACACGCACTGATTCCCCCAAACGTTCCTCTGGGAACACAGACTTTTCCAGGCCTTGTCGTTCCTCGTTCCCTGACTCCCTCTCTCTCTGTCCCTTTGCCTCTGCTGGCACACGCAGGCAGTTTTCCAAGGCTGTGGGCACGGGGCTGGGCAGGAACCACTGCCTGGCACTGCTGCTGAGGCTGAAGCTGCTCCCTCGTGGCTTCCCAATAAACCAGCAAAGCCTTTGCAGCCTCAGACCGTTCAGAACTGGGTTTGGGTGAGATGGTGAATGGCTCGATAGACCCCAGCCCGGTTCCTCTGAGGTTCCCGTTGCTCCTGGGATATTCCTGAAGGGAAACGTTCCCCCCATAAGCCATGGCCCACCCCCAGCTTGTCCTGTGTCACTGCCCTCTGCATGTTGTGTCCCCCAGTTTTGGTTTCCTGAGCGGTTCCGTGGCGCTGGTTCCTTCCTTTAAACGTGTGCCCCATTTCATCCCTGGGATTCCTCTTAATGAGTTCTGATCAACCATCACCCGGGATTGCCATTACAGAGGTGCCAGAATCATCCCTGAATGGCCTGGCCCTTTCCCTGGATTCCTGATTATGAAGGAGTAAGGAAGATACGGAAGATCCAAGGAACTGATCCTGTTTGCCAGGCTGATTATCCTCAGGAAGGAGGGACTGTCCTGGTGCAGTCCCACAAGAGAGGGATTAGCAGCCCTGGAAGTTTTTTCCTCAAGCAACAAGTTGTATCATGGAATTATGGGATGGTTTGGGTTGGGAGGGACCTCCAGTGCCACCCTTGCCGTGGGCAGGGACACCTTCCACGAGCCCAGGTTGCTCCAAGCCTGGCCTTGGACACTTCCTGGGATGGGACAGCCACAGCTTCTCTGGGCAGATGTTCCATTATTTCATTATTAATAGACTTTTTTAGTGCTGGACCATTTGGAAGTGGAAATTCCTCCGGGGCTCAGCGCTGTCAGCCCTGGATGCCGGGCGGGATTTTATCCCATGGAGAAGTGTTTCATCCAACAAAGAGCTGAGGAGAGCAAAGCACCACGACAAAACTGGGCAAGGAAGGAAAAACTGGGAGGATGTGGCGAGGAAGTTGGTGGTTGGACTCGGTGACCTCAGAGATATTTCCCAACCTTGGCAATTCCATGATTCTATTCCCTGTATCTGCAGCTCCCCTGGATCATCAGCCCTGCAGATGAATCTTGAAAGGAGGCTTTGTGTGTTTTTGGGATGCAGGAGAAGGAAGGGCTGGGTCATCACTGGGATTAGTGAGCAGCACAACTCAGGTCCCAATTTTTAAGGCCAGATAACGTTAACATGGACTCGGTCTTTAAAAAAGCTTTGAAATCTGAAATTCCCATTTTTTGAGGACTCCACTGGCAGACCTGAGCACAGCCTGAAGTCATCTCAGCCTTTCAGCTAAAGGAAACTTTGTTTTTCATGGGGGAATAAAGAGATTTCTCGGGCTTTTTTAAGCTGTTTCCTCTCAGAAAATACATTCAATTGTCAATCCATCCTCCCTCAGAAGGTGCCATTGCAATTTACTTCAAAAAAACCCCCAAGGCTTGCAGTGCCCTGGGACAAAGAGCTGATGTTTATCTCACAGATGGAGAAGGGGATGGAGAAGTGATAAAAGTGGAAGTGGTTTAGCGGGTCTAATGATGGAAATCAGTGATGGAATTGAGATTAGAATCTTAATCTGTTCCCTCCTGGACACCTTACCCACACCTGGCTCAGCTCTTGCTGGCTTGAAACCACAACCATTGAAATCCTTCCAGGAACTTCAGATGCAACAAGAATTCCCCCAGGTATGGAATTGGAATAAAGGAGTTTATAGTGGTCCTTTGGCTGGAAATATCACATTAAGAAGACACATCCCAGGGACTGAAAACACATCTGAGAAGCAGGAGAGAAAAAGGCAGCTTTTTTTCTGCTGCCTGTGGGCCAGAAATGTTTTAAATTGGGTGTTTAATTTCCCTGTCCATGCAAGAGGGGAAGGGGAAGAATCCTCTTTACTCCCTGATTTGATCCCTGGGGTTGGTGCTGATGGTGGGGGTCCAAAATACAGCCCCCAAAAAGGCCAGAGAGGGAGAGTTTGTGCCTGCAGGGAGGGAGGGTTTGCTGTGGGGCTCAGAGGTGGATTTAAAGCGGATTCAATACTTTAATTTATGGGGTTTATGTTGGTGCTCAGACACAGGGAATGTTTTCAGGTTGGCGTTTGTGACAAGGGTATATAAAGGAGGGTGAGCACAGAGAGGCCAGTGAAGCCCCATCCAAGGAGTTAATTCCTTGCTCATCCCAGCAGGAATCAAGCCAAATATTCTCCAATATATCGATGTAAAGTGTGTTCTTGCCTGCAGGGGCTGTTGGGAGAGGAGGGGTGTGTGGGACAGTCACCTGGCTGTGGCACAGTCTCTGCCCTCTGGAGAAATCCTCGGGAAAATCCACAGAGAAAGCCGGCGGAAGCAGCACCAGGTACAAGCAAGAAGGAAAACTCGCAGAATCCCAGGATTGTGGAGCTTGGAAAAGCTCTTTAGGATCCCCAAGTTCAACCCTCAAGCAGTACCACCACCATGTCCCCAAGTGTCACACCCACAGGTTTTTTGGCACTTCCAGGGATGGGGACTCCACCACTCCAGTCTCTTCCATGAAAAAAAATGTTCCCAATGTCTAATCCAAGCATTCCCTGGGACAACTGAGGCAGGAAATAGGGAAGTTTGGGGAGGAACTCCCTTTAGCTGTGACACCACAGTCTGCGCTCTGTGCATTTTACTACAGATTTTCTTTAAAACTTCCTATTTCACTCATCCATACCCTTCCCGCAGGAAGAGCCAGGAGCTATGGATTCAAGATATCATGGAATCACTTGATAATGTCTTTAATTAACAGGTATTAGGGGCTATTTGGGCGTCTCTCAGAGGAACTGAGGCAGAGAAATCAAGTGTCCAAGGCTTCTCCAAGAGGTTTGGGCCAAACCCGATGGGAAAACACAAGGAGGTGGCAGGGCATGGAGGGGGAGAAGCTGCAGAGCAGCAGGAGGGGAGATGGAGAGGGAGCTGAGGGTTTGTGGGGCAACAGAAGAAGGGAAAAGCAGGAGCTGAGTGGAGGAAAATGAAACATTGAGGGTGATAAAAGCTGGAATGGAAACAGGGGGAAGGAGCACCTCGTGTCCCTGCCTTGTCCCTCTGAGCCTCCAAAAGGCACCGGGAAAATCTCTGTGCCTTTGCCCCTGGCTGTGAATGCCCCAGGGGCACCAGAGGGCTCAACCAGCAGCTCCTTTCACACTGAGACCTGCTCTTCCCGGAGACCCGAGGGCTCTGCCAGCCTCGTTTGGAGAGCAAACCTTGCATTTAATGCACAGCCCTATCAGGGAAGCTGCAGAGCAGGACACCAGACTTGCTAATGAACCCCATTCTCGTTACAGCCCCCAGACGTTCTCGCTTTGCCTTAAAAAAGCTGCTCATTGGGGATGATGCTCATTTGCCCTCCCGGCTGGACTGCAGTGACCGCCGTCCAGGCTGGTCCAGGGGCAGGACAGGGCTGGGGGTGTGCAGAGCTCGGAAAACACACCTTTGGGGAGGTTGTGCCGCTGGGCTTGGTTGGGCACTGCGGCCGAGAGGAACCGGCAGCACCAAAAGCAAAGCCAAAGCCCTGGAGATGAGGTTTCCTCCTGTGGTTTCCTCCAGCGTTGTGCCCTTTCCTCTTCCCAGGGCTCGGCTGGGCACGTGGCAGGGAGTTGCTTTTGGAGACCTGTTTCGGCGTCTCCGTGACAATTTGGGACCGGTGGGGACAAAGCTGGTGGCAGGGGCTGTAAAACCCTGCCAAGCACCGATTTGGGAAGGTTTGAAACTCCTCCAGGGTTTGGGTTGTTTTTAATTTTACCCCTCAAGGGCGTGGTAAAGTTCGGGTCCAGAACTGGGATATGCTGCTCCCCACATCTCACCTGGCACCATAATAAATACAAGAATGGGAAATAAATAAACACAATCGGTGGGGAAATTCCAAGGTAAATGTTTCAGTGATGCTGCTGAAATCCCAACTATCCCCCCAGACTGTGGCAGAGTCCTGGGGGCTCCAGAGCAGCCCTGAAGTGCTGCTTATTCCTTGAAATCCCACAGTTCCCTTTTCCTCAGGTAGTTTTGGCTGCAGGAAAAGGGGAACTGCTGGAAGAGGCTACGGCAAGAGCCTCATCCCATCCTTTCTCCAAGGAGCAGCCTTTGAAGGACAACTTGACTGAGACAACTTGACTGACGCTCCGGCTTTAGGCACCAGAACCACCTGAAGAAGGAATTTCCTCTCAGGATCAGTTACCACCAAGGAGGGATCCCAAAGCAGGTAATTCTGGAGGGAATCCTTTATTCCTGCTCCCAGGCGGAGCTGGGCTGTGGGTCTGCACATCCCTGGCCCCTGCACAGGGTCCACAGGGGCTGAACAGAGTCTTGATCCCATCCCAAAACAGTCAGGAGGAGTTCTCCAGCTTGTTGAGGTGGCTCTCACCCTGTAGCAGATGATTTTGTTGGTAGGCTCAAATGAGGTGGTTGATTTTTCCTTGGGGCAAAAGGATGTGTGAGATTCCCTCCTAATGTGATGCAAGTGAAGAGGCTGCAGCTTCACTTCCCCTCGTTCTGAGCCAATTCATCTGCTTGAGTTGCAACCTGATCCCTGTTCCCAGGGTTAGGACTTCCTCAAGGCCACCTTCTCCTGCCGTCTCTCCACTAAACCCAGCTGGTTTTGTGGAGAACAGCAACAGAAGCACTTAATTTGGGATTCCCTTCAGAAGATTTATCTGTCCCGTGAGGTTGTTTGCTCTGCTTTTATTTTCCTGTTTGATTAGCTCAGCCTCTCCTAATTCCCTGCCTCTCCTGGAAGTGCAGAGCAGTGGGAGCTCTGAGCCAAAGGAATCAGCTGGATTCCTGGCAGCATTCCTGCTTGGATCAGTCCCTTCTGTCCTTTAGCCAAGGATGGGCAGCATCAGGCTCTGATGAATTTTTCCTGTTGGGATCATCCCTGCTCTTTCCCGCTGCTCGTGGCCGTGGGAAACAATTCCAGCCCTCGGGAGGATTGGAGGGCATCAGGGTAAAGGCTTTGGCAATAAAACCCTCCGTTTCTATAATCCAGGGAAGGGATTTCTCCGAGGAGACATGAGTCTTCAAGGTAACTTAGTCTGTATCCCTTTCTCTGTTCATTCCTGCCCTGTGGGACACAGAAATCCATTTCCCAGGGTGATGGGACTGGGAGCGATGACCTGAAGCTCAAACTGAAGGGAAACATCAGCCCAATCATCCAGGAGCATTGAAAGGAGCACCAAGGAAAGGGACCAACAGCACAGGGATTAAGGGAATCCAGACTGGTGGGAATTAAGGGTCCAAACACACCAGTTTTATTCACATGGTGTATTTGAGAGAGCAGCAGTGTTTTTGAGAGCCAAAGCAGCCTCTGTCGGGGTAAAAAAACCTCTCTTAGCAGCAGTGGGACATTTTTGTCCCTGCAGATGTTGCGGGATTAGCAGGACTTTTGTCTTTAGTGGCCAGGGAACACCATGGATGGGAGCAAAATTCCCCAAAGCACAGGGAGCACTGGCTTGGCTTGGTGTCTGGAAACAAACTCAGGCACAGCCCAGGTTTTACTTTCTGGAGTAAATAAAGCTGAGGACGAGTTTAGCTGGTACCACCCAGCAGGTCACAGCTATTCCCAGGGCTGTGCAAGGAATGCAAAAGCAATGCTCAGTTTTCCGGCCAAGAAGTCAGGAATTAGGAGGCAGTGGAATCACTGCATCTCAGAAATGTGACTTGGTTGAGTGTGTGTGCTAGGACACACTTTTGGGGTGTTCCAGGCTCAGCTGATCACATTTAGGATCAGGAGTAACTGGCACTGATAAACCCTAAAAGCGGAGGAGCCAAAGCTTTTCCTTTGTACAGGTTCTCCTCACTGAGTGGAGGCATCCACAGAACATTTTAAAGGTCTGAATGTTTGGGGTTTTTTCTGGAATTTGGCCCAGAGAGGTTGAAAGGCACTGATGGATCACTTTGGTGTCCTTGAATGGAGCTGTCGTGGATGTTGTGACCAGCCCCACACAACACTCCCTGCACTCTGTGACTGATTTCCCCAGCAATGCTAATTTAAGTGTCACAATTTATTGCCTAAAAAAGAGCTAACTTGCCTGGCAGGATAAAGGAGAGAGGGAAGAACCTGGCAGTTCTTGGTCCGCAAGAGCCCTGACTGTAATGTAGTGGAACAAACTTCCCACAAGAACAATAAACAAGGAGCTTAATATTCTTACTAGCAGGTCCGAGCTCCTGCTGCTGCTGCAAGATGTGGTGCTGGTGTCTCTTTGCAAGCCAGGCTTCGTTTTCTCGAAACAAAAATAGCTGCAGAGCCTCAAGCCACGAGCTCGTGAGGAACAAAGCAAATAATGCTGTTATTGGAGCTCTTCTGCTAATTCCATCTCCCCACCGTTGCCCTGTTAAATGTGGGAATAAGAAAAAGGATTGTTAGGAGATGTAAGTTGTTCTCAAAATCGGGAGGGAGAGTGTTTGCGTGGGTTTGTTGTTGTTGTTGGGTTTTTAAGTGTTATGGATGATGTTGGGAAACTTGTAATAAGTGCAAAGTGGTTTTACTTCTTGCCCTGCAGGTTTTACAATTATTAAAATCCAGAGGTTACAATGTAATGTGTTTAAATCTCTTCTGAGGAATGTGGGATGAACTGTCTGAAGTGACTCAGAGCCCCGGAGTTTTTGAGGATCCTTTCAGGACAGTTTGGGAGTGTCTGAGTGAATCCAGGAAGGGGGAGAAGTTCACTGCTTCAATAATGAGCCCCTAATTGCAAGTTTTATAGACCAGGACCAGGAATTTTGGCCATTGCTCTCTTCAGCCTCCCCTTCCTTCACTCTTGGTGTCCCATGGAATGTGGTTTATCCAGAGGATCGAGGCACCACTTGCTCCAGGGGTGAGGCTGGAACAGCCAACTGGATCAAAAAACACTTGTTATTCTGATTTCAGAGTCCCAATTTGCCAAACCAAGATCGAAAACTATTCCTGGCGTAAACAGGTGTCAATCCATTGGTCATGAGGGTTAAGGATCAGTGGGAATTACCCCACTATAACCTCGGGATAACTGAACTGCTTTCTTTGGAAAGGGTCTCAGAGACCCGCTCAAAGCAAAGCAGAGGTCGTGCAGGTCTTCCCAACAGGCACCTTCTTGGAGCCGGCTTGGGAGTTACTGAGAAACGCTTGTTTTCACTCAAACCCACCCCCCGCCCCTTGTGCTGGGGTGCTGTGTCCCCCTGAGGCCAGCGGTGGCCAGCTGTGCACAGCAGGGGCTCGGCTTCACAGCCTCTTCCTCCCTGCGCTTATTCCTGCCTTGGAAAAACCCTTCCAGCCTCTTCCAAGGACTGATCCCTGCTGCTTTTTGCCCCGAGACAGGACCTGGAATTGTGCATTTTTGCTCCTCACAGTGCCAACCCTCTCCTTGCCATCCCCTCGCCGCGTCGGTGCGTTCCACACCCGGCTCTGCACCGCCTGCGACTGAGGGACCTCTGGCTGCCACTCAGGGAATTTCGGGCTCTTCCCGGATGGAGGGAGGGATGGATGGATGGATGGATGGATAGATGGATGGATGGATGGATGGATGGATGGATGGATGGATGGATGGATGGATGGATGGATGGATGCAGGTGTTGACCCCTGGGCTGAAAAGCCACAGCACAGGGAGCTGTGTGTGTATGGGGTGTTTGTACACGTAAAGGATTTGCCTGAGCTTTCCTACATCTCCAAATATATCCTATTTTAGAGGTGCGGCGAGTTAGTTCCCTTTCTGGGCTTAATCTTCTAATTTTTCTCGTTCTACTTTTCTGCAGAGATGCTGGTGATCTGTTCCTTCCGGAGCTCCTCAGAGGGAGGACGTTTTTCCCCTGAGGGAGACACAGGATGGTCCCCTTTGGAAGAGGAGGCAGCTCTGGTAGATCCAGGCCTGGCTGCTCCTCCCTTGCTTTGTTCTCAACCTGTTGTCTGACTGCAGCCACAGGAGGTCACCTGCAAAGGTGTGTCCCACACCCCTCCCTGTCCCCCGGTTCTGCTGTCCCCCCTGCCTGGCAGAGGGACAGCATCTCCCTCTGCTCCCACCCTGCTGCTTTGGGATTCCTCTCCTGGATTCCTCTTTTTGGATCCTACATCAAACCCAACACCCAAAATGAACACAGCTGTGCCACATCTGTCACTGAAACCTCCTGTCCTTCCTTCTCAGGGCTCTTTATTTGGGAGGGGTTGGGTTAATTGTGTTGGTTTCCACTTTGCCTTCAGGGTGTCCGTGCTCAGACCCCCAAACTCCCTTCTGCTTTTACCTCAGCTTGGTAATTAAAGGTCCCATCACCAGGGTGTCCCCAGGGACCAGTGCTGGGCACAGGGAGGGGTGGGGATGGTGCCACATCCCCTGGGTGTCCTGTCACCAGGGTGTCCCCAGGGATCATTGCTGGGCTAGGTCCTTTCCACCCCTTTACTGATGATGTGGATGAGGGGATTGGGTGCACCCTTGGTAAGCTCACAGATGACATCGAGGTGGGTGGGATGTGGCACTGCTGGAGGGCAGGAGGGATCTCGACAGGCTGGATCCATGGGCTGAGTCNCTCTGGGCTGGGGGACCGGGTGGGGACAGGGCACGGGGGGGGCTCCGTGGGCCGGGGGGGTTTTCCAGCTCCAGTGGCCGTGGGGTCAGTGCCACTGGNGGGGTGCTGGTGACAGCAGCTGGATATGAGCCCAGGAGTGCCCAGGTGGACAGGAGGCCAATGGCACTGGAGTGTCACAGCCCCAGGGCAGTGACTGTCACCCTGTGCTGGCACTGCTGAGGCACCTCCAGCCCCGGGGGNCCGTGCCCCGTTCCCGTGTCCCGTTCCTGCTCCGTGTCCCGTTCCCATTCCCGTTCCCGTTTCCATTCCCGTTCCGTGTCACCGCCAGGGGGCACTGGGAGTCGCCGCCCCCCCCCCCCCCCCACCCCACCCCCGCCCCCCCCCCC
>VWZF01005480.1:1097-16261 GCA_013396755.1 Sclerurus mexicanus | reverse complement strand
CGGGGCTGCCGGGGGTGGGATCGGGATGGGCGGGCGCAGCGGGGATCCAAGGAATGCAGCGATCCGAGGTGGGCTTCTCTCGGCAGGTGTGGGATGCCAAGCACAGCCATGAAGAAAAAGGTAAGGACTGGGAGGGCGATCCTGAGCTGTTGGGTTTTCCTTTCACATCCAAGGATGTCATTTGTTGTCTGTGGCCCTCCTGGGATCTGGGGCTCAGGTGCCTTGGAAGGCTCTTGGAATGAGCTCTGCATCCTCTGCTTTAAGCGCCAGGCATTAAAACTGGGTTTATTCCTGGGCCGGGCTCATTGCAGAGCCATTCAGCTCACAGCATGGGGGAAGAGGATCTGCCCAAACCCACCTTCTTGGAGCTTCCAAGAGGGCCCTTCCAAGGGGAAACCCTTCCAAGGTATCCCAGGGACTGGGGAGGAAACCCATGATTCGCTCAGGGCTCCTGGGAGGATGGAATTTAACGTGGGAGAAGGAGCAGCTCCTCTGGGAATCGCAGGGGTGGGCGTGTTCCAGCAGCAGTGCATCCAAAGCTGTAGAGGGACTATAGGGCTGCTTTTCCATGGTGTGCTGGGGTTGGGTTTCCTGCCTGGTGCTTGACCCCTTTGCAAGGCCTCTGCAGCCCAAAACTTGGGATTTGGGTTAGCTGGGGGCTGGCTTGGGCTGTGTCTCGGAGCTGCCTGTGGGTTTTGTGCTGGTGCTGTGAAGTCAGAGCTGGGGCTGTGCCGTGTTCCCCTGGGATGAGCGTTCCAGGCTGGGCTGGCCTAACCAGCCTCCCCAGCGCAGGGATGGGCCTTGTTCCCAAATCCTGCAGGCCTGTGGTCAGGTCCCTCTGGCCAGGGCTCTCCTGGCCTCTGAGGAGCTGCAGCCATGCTCAGGGATCACTGGAGAGAGCAGGAAGGTGGGATTCTGACAAGGTTTTCCCACCCTGTCACAGTAAGAGCCCTCCTGGCCACTGTCCTGCAGTGGTGCTGGCCCTGCTGTCCTTACACCTCTCCTGGATGGGAGACACTCAGAGCTGTTCCCAAAGGCTGGATTTGGTTCTGGAACTTGTTCAACAGCTGGGTTTTGTGAGCAAGTCCGTGTTGGCTGCCACTGTTGGTTTGGGCTTTTAGAAATTTTTATTTTTAGATCACAATGTCAAGTCTTGCCTCGTGGGACTGTCTCTTGTGGGACTCTCCCCTTGTCCCCACTGCCCAACCCCCAGCATCCCCTTCTTTTTGGGATTTCTCCTTTGGCCTGATGTGTGCAGACACGACTCTGGAGTCAAGTGTCTCCCCCAACACTGGTGCTCTTGACCTGGGCTGTTCCACCTGCTTTTAACTTTTATTTTTCTGGTCTTCTAACACCTGAAACTTGAATTATCATTGGCATTTCACTTCTGTTGGGCAAGAGAAACAAGTCATGTTATGAGAAGAGCAGGATTGGATGATCTTGCAGGTCCCTTCCAACCCAAATCATCCTGTGATGAGGATGGGAGGGGGGAAAACCAGTGGGGTCAGGGATTGTTTCCACTCTGGTCCTAAAGGCTTCAGACAAAGCTGTTCCTCTGTCCTGGCAAAGTCCTTTGCTGTCCTCAAAGCCATCAGGCCTCCCCTGGGAGTGGGAGAGGCACCTGCTGCTCTTCCCAAGTGCTGGTTACGAGTGCTGTTTTTGGGAGAAGGTGCTCAGTGTGACCACAGTTCAGTGCTCGTGGATAGCAGGGAGCTCAGGATGTCCATGTCCTGCTTCCTGGGAACAGTGCCCCTCTCTGCCCCCTCTCCCGGGGCAATCCCAGCTGCCAGGTGTCAGTGCTGTGTTTTGGTGGCTTTGGCAAGAAGATACCAACCCAAAGGAGCTGTGAAGGGCCTAGTGCTGTTTGATACTAATTCTTCCTGCTTTGCTTTTCCTTCCCAGGTGCTGCTGATGGGTAAAAGCGGGTCTGGGAAGACCAGCATGAGATCCATTATCTTTGCAAACTACATTGCCCGGGACACACGGCGCCTGGGAGCCACCAGTAAGGCTGCTCCGGTCTGCCCTCCCCCTTCCCAGTTCCCAAATGCCTCTCCTTGCAGGGGTGGGGCCGTTCCCTGCAGAAATCCTGCCCCTCCCCTGCCTTAGGGGTGTCTCTGCTGGGCCTCCCAGCTGCCACACCTCGCAGAGGTCAGCCAGGGGCAGGCAGGGAGCTGCAGAGGGAAAGAGGAGGCAGCACTGCCTTCGGTTTTCTGCTTTGTTGTTCGACTTTTATCCTTAATTTATTTTTTTTTGGATCAGGAAGCAGCCTTTTCTCCAGCAACTCCTGTTAGTAGGGGAGTGACAGAGGCTCCTCTGTGCTGGTGGAGCATTCCTGTTGTTTCCAGCTGATCTCCAGTGCAGGGATCCTGCAATCCACCCATGGTTTTGGCAGGAGGATACACTGGGCTTAATTAGTACCTTGTGCCTTTTCTTTTTGCCCTTCCAAAACCACTGATGTGAAAAAGCAAGAAGTGATTCCTCTGAAAGAGGGGGATGAATTGGCCGGATCTAAGGCTCCTGTGAGGATTTAATGTCAGGGACTGGTGTAAATTGGGCCTCTTCCTGAAGTTTACATTCTCGGTGTTCCTGGTTTATTTTTTAAGGCTGGCTTCAGGCCTTGCAGAGTTTGATGCAATTAATACCATTCCTAAAATATCACAGAGATCAGGGAACGTGTGGTTGAAGGGGAAGCATTTCCCAGGAGAGCGTTGTCCTGGGCAGGGGGGCTTGGATTCCTCTGGGACCTGCACAACAGTGGGATTTAGGTGGGATTTTACAAACTGGGGGCTGTGTTGTGAAGAATTCCAGGCCCATCCCTGGAAGTGTCCAAGGTCGGACAGGGCTTGGAGCAGCCTGGTGTCCCTGCCCATGGCAGAGGGGTGGGATGAGATGGGCTTTAATGTCCCCTCCACCGCGAGCCATTCCATGATTCTCTGCTGATTTGGGTGATTTTGGCTGCTCTAACCCAGGTGGGATTAGTGGGACAGTCAGTAAACTCCCATTGTCTCTCTGCAGTTGATGTGGAGCACTCCCATGTTAGATTCCTGGGAAACCTGGTGTTGAACCTGTGGGACTGCGGAGGGTAGGTACTGTTTATTCCTTTCTTTTTCAAACCTCTGGGAGTGGCTGTGGGGAATCAGGGGGAGATGGAACAGGGAAGATGCTGCTCCAGGGGAGGAGTGAGCAGGAGTGTGCCAGGAGAATCCTTCTGGGGTGCTGGGAGGTTCTGCTTTTGGAAGTGCCCATCAGCACCTTGTCCCACGTGGAATGTGCACAGAGAAGGTTGCCAGTGATCCTGTGGCTCCTGGAAGCAGCTTTTTGAGGAATGCTGGCTCTCTGATGGAGCCTCAGCTCCGTGGGCTCGTGTATCTTCTGAGCCAAAGTCAGAGGAGATCTAAATCCTGGGATAACAGGCTAGGCTACTGATTTTGGTCATATTTTAGCGGATTCTGCTGCTGTGGGTGTTTTATATCAGCTCTTTAAAAGCCTGTGAGGATCCAGAAGCAGCATAGCTGTGCAGGACACAAAGGAAGCTTCGGATTAAGGTGGAACTGGTGGGCTGATGCTCTTCAGGAGCTTCCAGCTTTGCTTGGGAATTCTCAGGGAGCCTTGGGAATACAGCTCTGCGATGGGATCTACAGCTCCCAATTCGAGCCTTGCCTTCCTAGCAGGAGACATTTCACACTTAGCACCTTGCTGACCTTGCCAAGCAAGTCGTGGTTGCTCTAACAGGAGCTTCCTTGCTTTGCTGCTCTGCTCCTCAGGCAGGACACCTTCATGGAGAACTACTTCACCAGCCAGAGGGACAACATCTTCCGCAACGTGGAGGTTCTCATCTACGTGTTCGACGTGGAGAGCAGGGAGCTGGAGAAGGACATGCACTACTACCAGTCGTGCCTGGAGGCCATTCTGCAGAACTCCCCAGATGCCAAGATCTTCTGCCTGGTGCACAAGATGGACTTGGTGCAGGAGGACCAGCGGGATTTGGTGAGGTGCCGGCCGTTGCCGTAGAAATGCGTCCCCGCGGAGCGTCTCCTGCCTGGTGTCACCAGGGCGGTGTCACATCAAACACAGCTCTGCCAGGGCTGTTCCTCGAAGGGTTTCTCAGATGTTCAGGCTTGTCTGAGCTTTTTCTGCCTTTTTTTGAAGTGTGTCATCCTGTGCTCTAGTGGAGAACACAAGGAGTGATTTGTAGTGACAACCGGTCAAGGCCTTTCCCTTCCCAGCGCTCATTCCAGAGCTTTCAGCACACCTTGGTTCCAGAAGGGAGGTGGAACTGAAGGAAATCCAGCTCCTTCAACTCACTGCCCACCACTTGGATGGTGGTGGTGACAAGGGAGGGTTGTTTTCAGTTCAGCTGCTGCTTTCAGTGCAGCTCAGGGTCTATTCTAAAATATCACCAGAAAATAAGAGCTGGAACTTTCCCACTTAACCAGGGAGAGGTTTCTCTTGGTTGATCCTTCTCTGTGTTTGCTCTGCCTGCCCAGAGATCCTCTGAAACACCCAAGCACTTAAACAAAGCCTGAGGATCAACCTTTGGTGGTTTCTGTTCTGTTGGGAGCTTTTGAAAGGTCACAGGGAGATGGGAAGACGTTGAGTTCCTACAAACCTTCCTTTTTCTGCTTGGACAGCTCCTGATGCCCCAAGGGAACTGAGCTGTGTGGGTTTGAGCAGCTGCTTGGCCGCTTCCTGCCTTGCAGTGAGTTTGGAGACCACTTTAAGCTGCTGGGTTTTGTCAGAAATGAGAGGTTTTCTTAAACTTTGTGCCAATTCCCAGTGAGTTTTGCCTTGGCAGCTGCAAAGGGAACATGCAGGTCCTGTGGCTGAAACCAGACCTGAGCTCTCTGCACAGACAGACCTTCCACCTCGGGTCACTTGTCCTTCCTCTGGCTCAGTTCTGAATCTGCCCTCCAGCTCAGGGCACAAACAGCTCAAGGAGGGCTCAAGGAGCTTCTCCTCACTTCCCTTCAGGCTCAAGGAGGGGTCTAAAATATTCTTGTTGCAGTCCTGTCCAGATTTGTGGTGGGAATACTGGACAAATACTGGTTTAAACAGCAGGGAAGGCCCTGAAGGAGGTGGGGTGGGCAGAAGAGGGGCCTTACCACCCATGAAGAGCTGTTTCAAGGTATCTGCTGCTCAGAAGAAGACACAAATACTGGGCTAACTCACTGTTTTTGCAAATCTTAGGGAAGCCTGTGGTGTCCAGGACCCACATGGTGTTGGCTGGGCATTCCATAGGATTTGGCTCATGTTCTGTCATGTTCCCCCAAGGTTATTCCTTGCTATTCCAGCAGTTCCAGAGGAGCCTGGCTGGGCTTTGCTGTTCTCCTGCTCCCTTTTTTTGCAGCCATAAGTGCTGAGGGCAGGGTGTGGTGTGAGCAGAGAGGTCTCTGTGAGCACCTGCCTGGGAGCTGCTCCTTCCGAGCACCCTCAAGCGCTTCCCTCTCTGTCTGTTCCCTCTGCTGTCCTGCTTTCAGTGAGGGAGCTTTTTGCCAGGGATTTGTCACACTCCACAGTGTCCACTTTCACTCCACAATGCCAGGCTTTGGGTCGCAGGGAAGTTTTGGACTCCTGTCTCAAGGGCAGGGCTTGGAGCAGCCTGGGATAGTGGAAGGTGGAAGGTGTCCCTGCCGTGGCAGGGAGTGGAGTGGGATGATCTTTAAGGTCCCCTCCAAGCCAAACCAGTCTGGAATTCTATAACCAGACAGCCATGGCGTGTGTGGCCCTGCTGCCCACTGGGTGGTTTCTCCCAGCCTGTCCTGGATCTTGTCCCTTCTCCAGAGCTGTGGGTACCAGGGATCCACGTGAAACCCCTTGTAATTCCATACAGCAAGCACAGCAAAGGCAGAAATGTCCCCACTCAGCTGCTGCTCCGTCTTTTCATTTCCCAGATTTTCAAAGAGCGTGAGGAGGACTTGAAGCGCCTCTCCCGGCCCTTGGAATGTGTTTGTTTTAGAACCTCCATCTGGGATGAAACACTTTACAAGGTTTGTGCAGCTTCTTATCCATGTCTGCCTTCCCACCTGGAGCCAAGAGCAGGAACAAGGGGAGTGGTGGTTGCTGTTGGTGTGTCAGTCACTGACTCTGGTTGGTTCAGCAGCTGCTTCTGGGGGTTGTAAATGGTGTCAGGGCATCCTGGGCTTAATTAATTGATTAAAAAAAGTCAAGGATGTTTGGTAAATATCAGGTACTTGGCAAGAAACATCCCAAATATCCATGTGGCTCCTGGGGAAGTGTCTGGGCAGGCACTGACACACACCTGGGTCAGCAGGTGGGCAGAGAGGGCAGGCTGAGCTGGGAGGACCCGAGGCTGGATGAAAACAGATGTTGATCCCAACATCCCCAGTCCCTCCTGGGCTTCTTCCTGGCTCCATGGGATAGGGCAGAGCTCTCTCTTTGGATCAGGGATGAGCTGCCAAGTGTCCATCTGCAACCTGACCTTCCTCAGGATTAAAATATCTCAGGAAACCTGAGCAGGGAGAGAGAGGCAGAAGCGTTGCTAACTTAAAATTAGGATGATTGAAGCCTCTTTTGTGGTACTGTAGTTTCTGTGAGTGATGGGGAGAACTTCACCTAGTGAAGACTCTCCTCAGGTGTTGATGTCCCCTGGAGGTACCTGGGCATGGGGGTGGGAGAAGCTTCTCAGTGTTGCCCAGAGTGCAAATAATGCCACTCTGAGCCCACTGGTGAGCTGTGTCTGCACTGCCAGGCCTGGTCCAGCATCGTGTACCAGCTGATCCCCAACGTGCAGCAGCTGGAGATGAACCTGAGGAACTTTGCTCAGATCATTGAGGCTGATGAAGTGCTGCTGTTTGAGAGAGCCACCTTCCTGGTGAGTCACTGCCCTGCCCTCGGGCCTCTCTGCCCAGCCTGGCGTGAATTCCCTGCATGGATCATCCCCCTTCCCTGGGAGGGTGGGCAGGCCCTGGCACAGGCTGCCCCATCCCTGGAAGTGCCCAAGGCTGGGTTGGACAGGGTTTGGAGCAGCCTGAGCTAGTGGACGGTGTCCCTGCCCATGGCAAGAGATGGAACTGGATGGGCTTTAAGGTCCCTTCCCACCCAAACCGTCCTGGGATTCCGTGGAAGTGCTGCTGTGGGATGCCAGGACGCACTGATCCAGCCCCTGGGATACTGAAAGCAGCTGATATGACACTGTGGCTCAGGAGACCTTCCCAAAATTCCTCCTTCCAGCAGCTGAGCTGAGGGTTTCATTGCTGATTCCAGGCTGTGAGAGTGTTTCATGTCCCCATTCTGTTGCTGGTCATGGGACTTCTTGGAGAATTATTTTCTGCACAGAGCAGGAACCTTATTTAGCTTGAAAATTAAACCTTTTCAGTTCCTCCTCCTGTGACATTTTAACTTGACTTGATTTCTTTTGGGTTTTGATGCCCAGCAGACCCAGAGTATGGATTATAAAGGATCATGAGCCATTGGGCTGCAGTGGTTTTCCAGGTTATTGTGTTCCCAATCCCTGTCTCTGCCAGGGGAAAAGTGCTGCTTAAAACCACCTCTGCTGCTTGTCCATCCATGCTCTTGGGTTATGGGTTGAGCCCTTCAGACTTTGCCCCAAAACTCTTGCTGAGCTGAAGGAATTTGAGGTTTTTTTGGAGTGCTTTCCTTGATGGTGATTTGGAAATGATGGAGGGAATGTGGGAAAGGAGCCACGAGTTTTCCCCCTTCTGAAACTATCAGAAGCAAACACCTGGCAAGTTGTGCTTTTTGCCCTCTTGTAGATAATGGATAGTTCCACCTTGGGGGTGTGTAACAGTGTGATTGGGATTGTTAGAAGCACATTTTTAACTGAAAAACAATAATCTTTGCTACAAAAATTCCAGGCTTATTTTCAGTGTAATGGTGACTTTTTAAGTCTCCCCTCCCCTTTTTTTTTCCCCCCATACATTTAAATATCCCCAGGACTTTTTTCTCCTGAAGTGAAATCTTACTTTGACAACCTTATTCTGAAATGGTGTTCAAAACATAGTTTACAAAAAAATTCCTCATCTGGGATGTTTAGGAAGGAACTCCACCCTGTGAATGCAGCCCTTGAATTGGCTAAACCTGTACTTGTGTGAATAATTGGGCAGGTTTAAAGAGTGATTGTTTTAAGGTGCTTAAGGGAAAAAACCCTAAAAACCCCCTTAATTCTTCCAAATGTGACTCCATAGGTAGAGCAGAGTTTCAGCTCCTTGTCCAAGGGCATCTGGCTCTGCAGTAACAGTTGATTTTGTGATTCTGAAGAGCTTAAAGCACACGGCTTAAGGTTTTTTAACCATTCCTCTTTGGTTTGCTGTGGGAATGGAGGTGATGCAGCTCTTTGTGCCCTTCCCTCCTGCAGGAATTGCAGTTCCTGGCCTGTTCCTGATGTGGCTGAGGAGGGAAGGCCTTGGTGGAAAGGTCTGGGGAGAGATCACACTGCAAGGACTCCTGGAAATGCTTTAGATCCAGGTTGGATCCAGGCACTCAGGCCTGTGTGGAAGGAAGAGCAGGGGAGTGCCCTGGATGAAGCACCCAGTGCTGCTCTGGCTGCACTGATGGACAGGGAGCTCCTGAGGAAGCAGCTGCCTTTGTGCTGCTTTTCCCAGGGGGAACAGCTTGGTTTGGCCCTGGGAGCCTCTGCAGGATGGGCAGTGTCTCAGGGGCAGCCCCTGGGAACTCACAGCACCAGAGACTTAGGAGGGAAAAGCTATCCCAGCACTTGGCAGGTGTCCTTTCCCATTCCTGAGCAGGTGCCCTTGCATTTCTTCCCCTCCTTGCACGTTCTTGTGCTTTGAATCAAGATTTAAGTCGCTGCTGAGTTGGAGTATCCAGACCTCAGGTGGACAACAGTGGCTCTTGCATATTTATGCACTTTGTGTGTGTTAAAGGCTCCCTGGTGACTCTGTTACTGGGTCCTGTTTCTCCAGAAAAGCACCACAAGAATGTTGCAAAGAGATCCAATGAGCCAGAGGCAAAGGGGGTCCCTGCCCTGGCGTCCCCCCATTCCCCGGATTGCTGTGCTGGAATCACTGACTGACTCTGCCCCCTCTCCAGGTCATTTCTCACTATCAGTGCAAAGAGCAGAGGGACGTCCACAGGTTTGAGAAAATCAGCAACATCATCAAACAATTCAAGCTGAGCTGCAGGTGAGTTGCTGGTGTGGGCAGGAGGTGGGGAGATACCTCAGCAGGTGTGTTGGCTTTGTGGGGCTCTCCAGGGAATGCCACTTCTGTGGCTCCTCAGCAGGAATTGCCCTGTGCTTAAACTCAGTTCTGAGTGTTGTTTTTTAGCTCCCTCCTTTGCTGGTGGTTGAAGAGGTTTGTTCTGAAACAGCTGTTTTCTTCTAGGCCTTCTTTTTCTGGGCAAGGCAGAAAAAGTTCCAGGACTGAACTGATAAATCAGTGACAGCGTTTGCAATGTCAGGTGGAGGGCTCTGCTCCAGCCCTGGGCTGGCTGGGGACGAAGAGGCTTCCAGGCACTATTTTTTCATATTTTGAATGGAAAAGCAGACAGCTTTGGGGCAGCTTGGCTTTGAACATCCTCCAGACTCCACAGTCTGCTTTTACCTGGAAGTGTGTGGAGCTTGGCTGGGATGGAGAAGTGGCTGCATGATTTACAGGTGTTCCAGATGTGTCCAGATGTTCCAGTTTTATCCTTATTTCTGCTGGGTCATCCAGAGTGTCCCCGTGAGTGGCACCTGTGGGGAGCAGGGGGGTTGTGTCTCTGGAGTTTCCTTCACTGTCCAATGCACAGATCAGTTTATGCTGTTCCAATTTAGCCCAAAACTAAAGAGTTGTGTCTCCAAAACCCACACCCAGACACCCAGCCCTGCTGTGGTCACACCTGCTGTTTCCTGCCAAGTGGCAGCTCAAACTCCTCTTTGTTCCCAGCAGCTCAAAGAAGGGATGTTGGCCGTGTGGGCACTGGAGCTGTTTGAGCAGTGGGACAGGAATAGTTCATTTACTCTTTTTTCCCCTTTATTTCTATTTTTCCAGTAAGCTGGCAGCCTCTTTCCAGAGCATGGAGGTCAGGAACTCTAACTTTGCTGCTTTCATTGACATCTTTACATCCAACACATACGTGATGGTGGTTATGTCAGACCCTTCCATACGTAAGTCGAAGCCAAGATAAGCTTGTTTAGGACAGGGAAAAAACCCCAACAAGCTGAAATGAGTTCTGATTAAACTGTGTTTCTCTTGGAAAATGAGGTTTAATTACAAAACTGCTTGTAATGAAGAAAAGGAGAGGGACTGAGTGACGTTCAGGGTGGGGAAGGTGGGTGGGCAGTGCCTGACCCTGCAGAGGTGGGACGTGCTGGGACAGCTGAGCTCCTGCTGTCACGGGGAGGATCCATGGCTCTGAGAGGAACCACCGCAACAGATGTGACCTGGTTTAGCAGGTCATGTCTAATAACCTATTTTGGGCTGTTCTGGGCTGGCAGCCCCGGTGATTTTTGGAGATGAAGCAGGGATGGATCATGTTGGAGTGTTGCTCTGGCTGCCCGAGCTGTCTCTTGGTGGACAGGACTCTAATTATAGCAGCATCTATTTATCCTAAAGGAGAAGCTGCAGCAGTGCCAGCCCAGGCCCTGTGGGACCAGTTAACTGTTTCCACAGCTCCACTTGGAGCTCCTGGGAGGATCTGAGGTGCTCCAGAGACACTGTCCAGGACACCTCGGGCCTCACGCTGTGGTTGCCCTTTCATTTGTTACTGAAATAGGGAAACCGTGTGAGTCACCAGCTGGGACATTGCTGTGCTGGGGAGCAGCAGGTGGGCACCTGTGGTGGCATGTGCAGCTCTCCCTGAGGCTGCATTTCACTGGGCTCTTCCTCGAGAAGTTCTGGGGTCAGCAAACAGCCCAGATCCTCCCACATTAAATCTTCCTCAGACCATCCCATTTTAAATTTAGCCCAGACCTTCCCGCACTGAATTTTACCCAAACCTTCCCACATTAAATTGTTGCCAGACCCTCCCACCCTGAGCTGTGCCCAGCCTGGGAGCAGCAGGCTGAAATGAGAGCTGGCAGCCAGGGCACTGCCTTCAGGCAGCCCCGAGGATGTGGTCACTGCCCCCTTCTCACTGGTTTTTCTCCCCCCTGTCCCTTTTCCGTGCCAGCTTCCGCGGCCACGCT
The DNA here is from genome assembly GCA_013396755.1 of Sclerurus mexicanus. NCBI lineage: Eukaryota > Metazoa > Chordata > Aves > Passeriformes > Furnariidae > Sclerurus > Sclerurus mexicanus. The sequence goes on along the minus strand of VWZF01005480.1, from coordinate 5,154 downwards.
CATCAACATCCGCAATGCCAGGAAACACTTCGAGAAGCTGGAGAGGGTGGATGGACCAAAGCACAGCCTGCTCATGCGCTGATCCAAGGCTTTGGGGGCACCAAAACCGGATTGGGACTACTTGTTTTTAGGAGAATCTAACACTGTCGATGTCTTTGTTGGGCTTTGAAATGAGTGTGCTGCTTTGTTTTCTCTCCTGGGCACGTCGGACACTAGAGGCTCGGAGGATGTCTGGATACACTGCGGACCTTCAGAGACTTCCCTGGCACGTGTGGGGTTGGGAAGGAGGCAGGACAGGTGGGCTCGTGCTCCCAGGTGATGATTTAAGTCACAGGGATTGGGGGTATTTCCTGTTTTCTTGGTTGGTTGCTAGAATAAGTTTATAAATTTCTCCTCGTCTTCGGTCATGAAAATAAATTTTTGCTACCAGGGATTTCAGATCCTACAGCTTTGCAAAGCGAGTTTGCTTTCTTCCAAAATCTGGGGCAGCTTTGGAAAGCAGATGTGTGGGAGCTGCATTTCTCCTGTCATGTTTGTGGGGCGGTTTGACTGGAAGCTCTTCCAGAGTTTCATTGGGAATTGCTGGTGTGCTGGGTGGGAGCTGATGCTTGGCAGCATCTCTCTCTCCCTTTTTTTTCTCTCTTGCTGCATCAAATTACTGTTTAAAAAGGGTGTGGTGACTCCAAGCCTGGCTTTGCCCCTCTATCCCTGCCCACACACCCACTGGGAGGGGAAAAATCTGCCTGGGCGAGTCTGTTGGGCGAGAATGAGGAGCCAAAGGGCACGTTGGGCTGGAGAATGGGGGGGCTCCACACAAAACTTCCCATCCATTCTCCATCCTCGTGGAATTAACACCCGTGTCTCACACCGCCCACCCGGCAGCTGCTCAGGCTCGGGGAGTTTTCAATGGGAATCATCCCTGTGGGAGAGGAACTGTTACCAGCCCAGGAGCTCCTGGAGAACTTGTGAATGGGCTGGACATGGAGGGGTTGTGCTTGTTGGCTGTGGGGCTGCAGGTGTGGGATACCTGGAGTGGGAACAGCGTGGCTGGGTGGAGCAAACTGCAGTTCCCCCATGGCTGGGACCAGGCCAGGCCCTGCTGGGAATGCCGTGGATTCCCACACCTCAACCCTGGAGCAAGAGCACGGGTCGCTGCTGATCCATGTGGTGGAGCCTCAGGAATATCATTTCCAAGGGATGACCAGGAAGGGCTCTGCTTGCAGCTTCGGGAGAGCAGGAGATGGCTCGTGGCAGCTGAGACCACATTATCCCAGCGTGTTATCCCTCTTCCTGCTGGAGCTGGGGAAAGGACAGTGGGAATGCTGCCTCATTTCCATGGAGATGAGGAGTTGCTGCTGGGCTTCCTTAGAGGATAACATTATCCCACTTCCACGTGAAGTTTAAGGCGTGGGGGAGCAAAAAGGCTGGGAGGGAGGAATGGTGCTGGAGCTGCTCAGGAGACAAGCCCCCTGTGCAGGTGCCCGGCCTGGCTGGAGCCCCCAAGCTGAAGTTCTGCTGTTCTCTGCCTGCAAATCTTTCCCTAAAGTACAGGGATTTTGGGAATCAGCCTTGTGGCAGAGGAGCTGCTCTGTGACAAAACACAGGTGCCTTTGTATGGAGATGCTCCAACAGCACCGAGGTGGCTTGTTTGTCTCTCCCCAAAGCCGAGCAGTGAGGGTTGGGGGATCAGCTCAGCACCCTCCTGCCACTTCTGGAAAGTTCTTCCTCCTTTCCCTGGCAGCTCCTGCTATCAGAAAGACCAGGCTGGTGCTGCTCCAGATGTTGCCCACACAAACACTGTCCCAAAGAGCCAAACCTTGACGAGACGGCAGCAGCCCCTCCTTCTCCATCAGCACTTGAACTTGGAACCAGGAGAAACTTGATGCCACCTGTCACTGAGATCCTGAGTAAACCCCCCCCTTGAGCCTGTTCCTTCTCCTCTCCGAGCTGCTCTGGGGCCCAGGGTGAGTTCCCTGGGGCTGCCCAGCTTGGGGTCCCTGTGTTTGTCTTGCATTTGCTCCCAGGTTTTCTGACCATTCCCTGCCTGCATCGGATGCTGCGAATGGCTCCAGTAGGGTGGGCTTTAGGGTGAGCAGTGGGGTCAGCCTGGCTCCTGGGGCTCTCCCTAAGGGGACTCCTGCTTGTTTTACCTCCTTTGCAGGACCTGAGAACTGGCTGGGTGGGATGGGCACAGGTCTGTGGTGCCCACCAGCTGCCAGGCCCTGCTCTCCAGCTGGGATCCGGCACCTCCAATGGGGGACATCCCATTCCCTGGCAATAGCCTTGCTCTGCTTGACTGTGGCTTGTAGGCACCTCCTGAGGAGCATCCACACCATCCCCAAGGGCCTGGAGTTCAGAAGGTCCAAGAGCTCCAAGTCCAAGTTCTTGTGTGAACTGACGAGGATCTTTCCCACGTGTGAGATGGGGATGATTTTGGGTGGTTAGCATTGCATGGGGCTGCATCTCACACAGCTGCAGCCTGGCCCCATCTCCATGTCCATTGTCCTGCTCCAGGCAGGTCCAGGTGGAAGGCTGGGGGCCCGGCCTTGCTGAGATGAGCCTCTCCAAGGATGGATTTCCAATCCAAGAGGCTGTTCCGTTGTGTCATCACCCTCAGGATTTTACAATTATCAATAAAAATCCACATATTGGAGCTTCCCACGCTGCCTCTTGTCCTGCCACCACCATCTCCATGGCTGGCTCTTTCCTGGTGAGCATTCCCAAACTGACCCAGCACCTCCTGGATGTGCTCCAGTACCTCCACACCTGCTTTTGATGTGCTGGGGAGCCCCAAACCGGGCATAAGGTGGTCTTAAAATGCTGTAGGGGGATGAACAGTCTCCTCTTCCTTCACCAGTGATCAGGTGGGTTCCTAATGTTCATCCCAACCCTTTGGGCCCCAAGAGTTCCCTCAGTTTTGCACCTTATTGTCCATTTCTCCAGAAGATGATGTTGGGGTTGCTCCAATGTTCAACACATCAAGAACAAGGTGGGGTGTGTTTAGCTCTGCTGGAAGGGGTCAAGACCTGCTCTTGGAGGGATGAGCTGAGCCCACCTGACGTGTTTGGTCCAACCAGGGCTCCAAGAAGCCAGTGCTGGGATGGAGGGACCTGCTTCCTCGGCAGAGCCGTGGGAAGGGACCTGCTCCCATTGGAGCCAAAGGGGTTTGTGGAGTCATCTCGGTGCAGGTGGAGCTGGAGATGGCAGTGGTGGTGGACCAGGCTCAGTGGGAGGGCAGAGGCAGAACCAAGGTCCTGTGGGTTTTGTGGGATCAAAGATCACATCCGTGGTTAACCTGGAGAGCAGGGGAAGTGCCCTTGGCCCCATGGCTGGCTGGAGGAGGGATCTGGGTGTGTTCCACGTCCAGCTCCTCACCTGAGCTGGCAGGAGAACGGCAAAACACCCATTTCTGGGGTGCTTTGATTTTTTTGGCTGCTCCCAAGGTGGGCAGGGACAACACCCACCTCTGCTGGAGCTGCCGGATGTTGGTGCTGCGTGAAGGACTCGAGGGCTGCTGGGGGCTTTGACCTTCTTGCTCTTTTGCTTGTCCTTCTTTGTGACCATCCTCTTCTTCCAGGTCTCTTCCCTGTCCCTCACCCTCTGCCCCACCCTGGGGTGCTGTCCATGCCCTGGATGTGGGATCATCCTCCATGCTGATGCTTCTTGGATCCTACAGGCTGGACGTGCTGGACCTTCCCCTTGGGCTTCATGTGCTGTGACAAAGCCCAGGGGACCCCTCGGAGCCCCTTCCCGGGGGTGGCTGTCCCTGTTCTTCCCTCGTCTGCCAAACATGGGGTGTCCCCAAGCCCCTCCTGCCCCGCTCCCCCTGGGCAGAGCTGCCAAGGGAGGCCCCGATGCCACGGGGATGGAACCCCCTTTCCTTTTTTTGGGGAGGGGGGAGGTCCCCTGGCACTGCAGCTCAGTGGCGTCGGGAGTGGGGAGAGGACCCAGGGTTTGGAGTCCCTCCATGGCTCGCTCCAACCACCCAACTCCTTCCCCAAAAAGCTTTTCTGGTCCCCCAAAGCCTCACGGGGAAGGTTGGCCGGGGGAGGCGAGG
>VWZF01005478.1:0-14499 GCA_013396755.1 Sclerurus mexicanus | reverse complement strand
GAGGTCCCTCTGGATGGCAGCATGGCCCTCTGGTATATCAGCCACTCTTCCCAGTTTTGTGTTATCAGAAAACTTGTTGAGAGTATGCTCTTCCACATCATCCAGATGATTTATGAGGATGACATTGTTGCCTCAAAATACATCCAAAATAACCATCAAACAAGAACTACAACTCAAAGATGAGATTGCAAGAATTATTCTAAGAGTAAAAATATGGAAGTTGTGATCCTTCTTTACTAATGTGTAGCTATTTATAAAAAGAATTGAACTTGGAGGTGGAGTGTAATTTAATTAACTTGTAAGGATAACTTGATGCAGTTAAAATACCAACCATGTAAATTAGTACCTAAGCATGTGGGACTGATGAATAGAGTGTAGTGACTGGTATCAGAGATATCTGTACTCAAGCTTTGTGGTAGATCAAGACTGGTCCTTCTACTGCTTGGAGAATATGATGCAAGGAGGCAAAATTTAATTTGTGTTGCTAATTAATTTTTTAAAAAAATTGTTATTTTATTTACATATAGTTATCTTTTATTCTCACTTTTATGATCTGAAGGATTACTGAATTAAAATAATGAACAACAGTATCTTTGTTGCCAGTAAATTTATTATATTCAAAAAATGCATTTTTAATTAGGAGATAATAAATTGATATACATAGAAAATTTAAATTTTCAGTACTGTCTAATGTCCAGCATTTTCATTCATATTGCAACAACTTCAAAATTGGGCAAAAATTCTGTAGATTCTGAATCATATTGCAATGGACTGGCTTGATGGACTTTTCTGTTGCTCATAAAATAGTAATATTTCTTAACAACTCTAATTTCTGTCAGATTCTTTTCTCATTCAGTCTAAAAATTATTTTAATCTGTATTTCAAATACTTTGATGAAGCTTGCAATTGCATCAGGTGCTTAAACAACAATAACAATGTTTAATATGCTATCTAATTTCTCAAGATTAGTTGTCATTATTATTTTGAGCTTGCTGATGAAAAATGTGAGAAATAGCAAAGAATTTAGTTTCTCCTATAATTCTTTCCTGAGATGAATTTCGCTTATACCTACCCTTATTCCAAGTAAAAAAAGCTGGTTTTTAGTTTTGTAATTGGTAATGCAAAGTAATGAAAATTTAAATCAAAGTAGTTTTTATTTCTTCACGCTTGGAGACTGGTAAGAGTCAGGACTAAACATAATATCTACTCTCATTCTCAGTCTTAATACAATGCTTTTGTAAGCAAAGGGAATACAGCTCTCTAGAAAATATTTTAATTTTTTTCTTAATGTCCTAAAAACATAGCTTGGTATAGCTGCTTAGTACAGTACAACTGAGTCTAGAACTCTTACCAAGATGATTTTGTGATTTCATTTTTCCACCTGTTTTTATGTGTGTTTATAAGGAGATAGCTGATGGATTGATTACGAAGCATAGTTTAACATGATTTCGATTGTCCGTTTAATGGAAACTGTTATATAACTTACCTTTGTTTAAATTACTTCAGTTACTTCATGCCAACCTAAGGTGGCAAAATAGACATTTCAACTGGAAAGCAATAAAGCAAGTGTCAGAATGAGATCCACAAGATAAAGCAGGAAACCAACTCCTAGTCTCTTGCGTGATTATGCTTGCAATATAAGCATATAAGTCCTTTTTATCTTGATATTCAGAAGAAGTTAACTTTTTGTTCATCTTTATTATTTTAGCCATGTCTGCCAGGGGCTCATGATTTTCGAGAAAAACAATGTGCAGACTTTGACAATATGCCTTTCTGGGGAAAGCATTATAATTGGAAACCCTACACTGGAGGTATGGTGTAGCTTTGCAAAAATATTATCATATGTGAAGTCTTCAAAATTATATAAATGTTTTATATAAAGTAATGTTTGTAAATTGAATGTTTTGGTTAAGATATGAGTGAAGCTTGCTAAACTTATACTTTTTTCAGTTGCTGAAAACATTACAGAAGAGCCACCTCTGTTCTGGTGGAGTTTTGTTTTACTGTGAAGGGGAGTGAGCATCACTGTAGGAACTCCACCTGCAGTTACAATAGAATTAGAGATTACATAGCTGATCTATAAGTGCCTTTGATGCTATGATGATGAATATAAAAGAATCTCAATGTAACTTTTCCTTACTTAAGTTCAGAAGAGTAGGAAAAGGAAAAAGAAGAAAAAATATTTATGAGTCTCTAAAGACTACTTTGATAACAGAATTTTAAATAGTTGCACTGTGCAATAAGAGGATATTTTGGTCCAGGGAAAAGAATTGGAATTTCTTTTTTTCTTTGGGACAGTTTAATCAAGCTTAGTTACATTTCTGTTGTTCAAAGTTCATAGGATGCCCTTTGATTACTTTGTCTTTTTCTTTTCTAAACCCTGAGTGAATAAGTCCATCTTCCTCTTTGTGCTTTTGTATTTTATTGGATTGAATGATTTTATTATTTTTTTTAGATCAAAATCCTAAAAAGGGCTATTGTGATCAATTTGACCTGTAGTGTAATTCAAGTAATAGGACTAAAATTCTTATGGAAATAGTGTGATTTTGTTTTTGAAATTTACCCTGACATACTTCTAGCACTACATTCTTTAGAATTGTAGAATGGTTTGGGTTGGAAGGGACCTTAAAGTTCATCTAGTTCTAACCCACCTGCCATGGGCAGGGATGCCATTCACTAGACCAAGTTGCTCAGGGCCCGATCCAACCTGGCTTTGGTTCAATCTGGTCTAGTGGAAGGTATCCCTGCCCATGGCTGGGGGGACTGCAACTAGATGATCTTTAAGGTCCTTTCCAACCCAGGCCATTCTATGATTCTATGATTCAGTGCTTCACCACCCTCACAGTAAAGAATTTCTTGCTGACATTTAATCCAAACCTGCCCTCTTTCAATTTAAAACCATTACCCCTTGTCCTATCACTATTTACCTATATAAAAAGTACCACTCTCTAATTTTTATAAGCCTCCTTAAAGTACTGGAAGTCCACAATGAGGTGTCCCTGAAGCCTCTTCTCCATCCTGAACAACTCCAGGTCTCTCAGCCTGTCTTCATAGGATAGGGGGTCCAGCCCTCTGATCATCTTCATGGCCCTCCTTTGGACCCACTTTAACAGGTCCATGTCCATCATGTCCATGTCTTTCTTGTGTTGAGGACTCTAGACCTGGATGCAGTACTCCAGGTGGGGTCTCATGAGGGCAGAGTAGAGGAAGAGAATCACCTCCCTCAACCTGCTGGCCACTCCTCTTTTGATGCAGCCCAGGATGCACTTGGCCTTCTAGGCTGCAAGCACACACTGTTGGCTCATGACCAGCTTGTTCAAATGATGAAGTGGTATCCTTTTTGGTTTCAGTTGTTCAATAATCATTAGGGTTGCATTAACATAATGGAATCATTTCAGAACCAGCCATCCTTGCCATATGTTATTATGAGAAATAATCTTTCTTTGCAACGGAGAAGAGTCAAGTAGAGAAACCAATAAAGGAAAGTAAAACAAATTATTCATTATATGTAGCAGATATAAGCAGATATAAGATGAGATAAGATTCTACATTTCAGATCTGTTTATGCATATATATTTTTAATTAATTATTAGCTTTTCAACAATTCTGGGGTTTGGTTTGTTTTGTGGTTTTTTTCTTTGTTTTTGTTGTCCAGGTGGGGTTAAACCATGTGCATTAAACTGCTTTGCTGAAGGTTATAATTTTTACACTGAACGTGCTCCTGCAGTAATAGATGGGACTCAGTGCAATGCTGATTCACTGGATATCTGTATCAATGGAGAATGCAAGGTTGCAAATGTTTTATATAATACTTCTGGATTACTTTGTTGTGTCTGCTGTATCCTACAGTTAATTATGGTACTTGTCTGTTACCTATATGAAATGGGAGTGTTCAAAAGTCTAGTTGTTAATGAAAGAGTAAGAATGAGACAAAAAAAAGGTATTACATAAATAAGACAAAATTTTAATTTCAGTAGCTTCTCACAGACTCATAGAATCCTTTGTTTTGTCTTTTTTTTTCCTTGCTTCATGGTTTCTGTTGAAGAATTGGTAGAAAGGGCAAGAGGGGATGAACAGATTCCTTGTCCTGTTCCAAGACCTGTTCCATGATTTCAGTTACAACACTGCTCTGGCTGAAAAACAGTAAATGAAAACATACTAATCTGTTTGTCTCTAACTGGTTAATCCTGTTGCAAACAATTCTGCTTTTAATGCAATTGAAACAGAATGTTGTCACTATTGCGTAATAGTTCAATGAAAAAGTGTCTAATTTTTCAAGTATTTGCCATTTTCTAAAAATAGGATTATCTTGTAAGATTCCTATTGAGCTGCATTTCATGAATTTGCACAGAATTGGATGTCTGTGTCATATTTTTGGTTATATTCATCCCACTGCTGCTTCAGTTTAGCAAAGTATTTAATTATGTACTTAAGTCTAAATTTGTGAACAGTGTTGGTTACTCAAAATTATTTTATTTCACTGAAACCACTAACATAAATAAAGCGTAACCCAATGCTTAAGTGCTTTGCTAAACTGAGTGCTGAAGATGTGAATAATATGATGAGACCAAAAGCATTTGCCATGTATTACTAAGCTAACAAAAAAAAGCACAGGAAATAATGTATGAAAATCTGGTGTACTTTATGCATAAGAAATTAGAGAGTGTCCAAAGGAGGGCAATGAAGATGGCAAAGGGCCTTGAGGGGAAGCCATATGAGGAGAGGCTGAGGTCACTTGGTCTGTTCAGCCTGGAGAAAAGGAGACTGAGTCTACAACTTCCTCGTGAAGGGAAGAGGAGGGGCAGGCAAATATCTTTTCTGTGTTGACCGATGACAGGAGCAGAGGGAGTGGCTTGAAGTTGTGTCAGGGGAGGTTTAGGTTGGCTATTAGAAAGAGGTTCTTCACCCAGGGGGTGGTTGAGCACTGGAACAGGCTCCTCAGGACAGTGGGCACAGCACCAAACCTGCCAGAGTTCAAGAAGCGTATGGACAATGCTCTCAGGCACATGATGTGACTCTTGGGGATGGTCCTGTGCAGTGCTAAAAGTTGGACTCGATAATCCTTGTGGGCTCCTTCCAACTCCACATATTCTGTGATTCTGTAAAGAAGATTGCATTACTTTTGAGAAATCTTTTAAAACTAATAATCAGACTAAAACTCAATCTGAAAACGAGCTATGTAATAAAATTGGTTCTGTCTTCTTAGTGAATCAGAACATTGAAATGTAAATGGTTAGAATAATACTATTTTGCAAATTATTTGAAGTATTTTAGCTTCTCTTATGACCTATGTATTACCTGCTTACAAGATGGTAGGTAATATTGCTAGACAGTGAACCAAGTGATGCGGCTTCTTTTTTTTTTTATAAATCCCAGAAAAAATTGGCAAGTTGCAGCATTCATTCTATTTACATCCTACTACTTTTTTTTTTTAGATAAAGCTATCTATATTTTCATTAGCTTTGTATAAGTTATAGGGAAGTAATAATTGCTCACTTTATATAAATTTCTGAAATAGAAAATCAGAAATGTAATGTACTTTTAAAGATCAGTTAGAGACAGCTCTCTCTTTTTTTCCCAAAGGCTTTTGAATCCTATCTAACACAGCATATAACTGAACCTTTCACTAAGTTTCATTCTGCATTCATTCCTACAGTGAAATAATTTACACTTTATGTTCAGTCTTATAAAAATAATTGCAAGTTTTGTCTGGAGGAAATTGCAAGATAGTCCATGAAGCTGTAAATACCTTTAGGGACAATAATACTGTTTATGTGGCACAAATATTTAAGGAACATATAGCAAATGTTTTCCTTAACAAAGCACTATAGATGGAACACAATTAGCTGTTGTGGTATTAAATAAAAATGTCCTTAATAATTTATTTGATAACTGTAATATTTACATTGTTTGTAAAACACTTCCTGAAAGTCACAGTAGAAACACAAAGTATTTATTAATCAAGATTTGGTAACAAACCAAAATGTGGATTGTTCTACTTTTTTATTTTCTTCCTCTGGTAAGCAAAAACGCACTTATGGTAATAGCTATCAAAACCAGAGTTGATAACCCCCTCCCTCACCAAATATCTCAAACTTGAGAGAAGCACTTCAAGAAAGTGTGAAGATAATGGTGCAAGAAATCATCATCCTGATAAAATATTTGTTCTTATCTGTTCTCAGCATGTTGGTTATGATAATAATTTGGGGTCTGATGCTAAGTGTTATAGTTTCAGTGTCTCGTTGGAATTCCTCCCAAAAGGCTTGGAGCCAATGCGTAAACTTCTGTGAAGATGGTTAACAAAAGGAACTAATGCATATTCATATCCCAATATAATGACTCAGACCAGAGTCTTTTGTTCTGGTCTCAAAGGCTGAGAGAGGGGGAGGGAAGACAGCTCAGATAGGAGGAGCTGCCAGGGGTTTCTGTGTTTTCTGCGCAGGTTCAGCGTGTCAGTGGAGGGAGCTAGCACGGGAACACACTGGGTCCAGCATCACAGGAAAACTGAGACTGTGTCTCTCTATCTCTAACTCGACTGTTCACCTGTGGGGGCTGCAGGCACTGCAGGAGCTGCCATGAGGAAGAGAACATGCCTGCTTTCTGCACTATGAAGATGGGGTTTCTGCCGTTTCGCCATTGATCCCACAGGAACTGACCCAGTGGCTGTGCTCGCTATCTCATGTGAGAGAGGGGCCAACTGGCCGAGGCGCAACATCACCACCTGCTGTCCGTAAATATAAATGCATCCTTTTTTAGGATAGCAGAGGACATTAGCTTTTGTTTTTCTTTTCGTTTTAAAGGGTTTATCACAAACTGTTTTGTTTGGTCTTTTCTGGACATAAATATATAGAGAGAGATATATTGTGGTTAAGAACTGTTACCCTTTTCCTATATATTTTTCTAATTAAAGTCCTGTTTCTAAATTTAAAGGAGAGGGGTTATTTCTATTTTTTTTCTTTTTGGCTGGCCTTCTTGGGGGAAGAAGGCCTTTCCTTTTTTCTCTCTCGACCAACCTAGATATCTTAGTTCTCCCCTGAACTAAGACACTAAGGAAGATAGATGCCATGTTTGTGGAGGAGTGGGAGTACATGTGAAGCCACTGAAGGTTTCTTCAATGATTCATTGCCCAGAGGAGGTATGCACATATATCTTCATTCAATGCATTTAAATGACTGTTTAGCAAATAACACTGCTGCACTGATTTCCAAGATGGCATTGCTGCTGATTATTCAACTTGACTCCATTTGCCTTGTTGTTTCCTTTTTCTGCATTAGTTTGGATTTATGTCAAATACAATAATATGTTTCATTACGGAATACTTAATTCCCATGGTCTTTAATGCACTTAAAAGATGTGTGGGGATTTAAAAAAAATTATTAGTTATGGTTGTATGGTAAAAGTAATTCTGTGTATGATTTTAATGCATATGGTAAAATGTAATATTTAGTCGTACGTGAAATTTTTTAATAGAAAGAATCCATAAATTTTTCTTAAGTTCCTGTTATTAAGAACTCAGGAAGTGTGCATGGGCAATTAGTTGAAAATTTAGCTCAAAAAAGACAATATTAGTTTTGCAATCTTAGTGTTATCAGTATTGGGTCCACAAATACAGGAAAAGAATTGATTCACTGAAGTGAGTTCAGTTCAGTGAGGGCCCACTATGATAATTGGGAGCTAGTGCACTTGCCCCTCTGTGAGGAGAGGCACAGGGAACTGTGTTTATTTAGTCTGGAGAACAGAAGGTTTGTGGGGACCTAGTATCAACCTTCTAATACCTATGAGGAAGAGGTTATAAAACAAGACAGAGCCAGACTGTTCACAGGAGTGGGTACACTGTGGGAGGACAGACAGTGACTGTAAATTAAAACAAGACAGCTGCTGACCAAATGGAAGGAAAAACTTTTTCCCCAGGAGGACAATCCAACAGTGGATCAGGTTGCCAAGAAAGGTATTATAGTTTCCATCTTTGGAGATTTTCACAACCCAGCTAGATAAAGCCCTGAGTAACTTGGTCTGATTTCTTATCTGACCCTGCTTGTAGCAGGAAGTTGGACTAAATGACTGTCTAAAGTCCTTTCCAGCCTGAATTATATTAGGATCACTTTATAAATTAATTACTTGTGATACACTGTTGAAAAGACCTTATTAGCATTTAAAAAAGGAATTCATGACTATATGTTGAATTCTTGCTATCACTTTTCAAATTTGTGCCTGAAATCTAAAGTTTTTCATTATATGACATGAAAGAAAATGTTGAAGTACATTTGTATCCAATATCTCTCACTAATTTTTAGTAGTAAGTAATGCATTAATGGTTTGTTTTATAAATAAAATTGTTTAAGATAAACAACAAGAAAGAAAATTTAGCTTTATTTTATAGGCTATATGGAAGTGATTCAAATTCCAAGAGGTTCTGTGCACATCGAAATAAGCAAAGTGGCAATTTCAAAGAACTGCATTGGTAAGAGCATGGTTTAAATAGCAGACTGTTATTAAGTTAGAAGTTATGATGTGATTTGAAGGTACATTTTCTGTTTTGGTCAATGGGAATGGTAGCTGTTAATACTTAAACCCTTAAAACCTGCACAGTGGATTTTTTAGATGAGGCATGGCTTGCACAGAACTGGCCTCACCCTTTACTCCTAAGGTTCATCTGCCAGGGCCAAGCGAGCTTGGACAGTGACAGCGAACTCCTCAGGATGTAAGTTTAGTTAGAGTATCCTTCTCTTAGATGGATGGCCTTACAGGGCTAAGCGAGCTCCATCTGCCCGGGTTTGGAGTTAGAGTTGTCCTTCTCCTAGGATGGTTGCTGGGAGGCTGGTGAGCCCATCCTGCCTGTGGACACACTTTATCTGACCCTTCAGTTGAGACCTGACTAGCATGGGAGACCCTACTGGCGGCATATACCACTGCCAGCACATCTCACAACCTCATAAGGTCAAGCAAGCTTCTCCCCTGCGACAAGGGGGTGTCCGTGGAGAAGGGCTGTTAATACTAGGTTGTGGTCAAACAGTTACAGCAGTTGGTTAGTAAGTCATCTCCTGAGTGGAGCTAATGAAATATATCATGCAATTTCACCTTGTCCACTTGGTGCAAAATAACACCACTACTCCAGCAATAGAGTGCTTATTATTCTTTTAGCATCATGCTCCCCTTGGCCTCTCCCCTATGTCAAAATATACTGTGGGTAAGGTTGCTGATTGATCCTATATTAACATTTCAAACAGAGGTGGAGGGAGAGGAATACAGTGTATCCTGTCATGGTCATTTTCTATTAAGACCCCTATTGCCAAAAGAGCATTTTGTAACATTGAAATCAACACCAATGTTAGTGTCATTATATTTAATACACAGATTCACATTGTGTTTCTGTGAAAAAAATCTCTTTAATTTAGAAAAATGGCAAATATCCGTGAAACAAAAGAAATAAAACGAAGAGGAAAATTTAATTACAACACGTGTTGGGTGCTCAGGTCACAAAGAGTCCCCAAGAGCACACCTTCAGATTCAAAAATCCCGCCTTCAAAGGCTTCTAAGGTCCAACCCCGTCTACGTAACTGGGGGGAGGTGTTCCCTTTCTTCAGATTGGTTCTGCTGTGCCCCTACCCATACCAGGAGCAGAGTTTTGGGCAACATGGCAGTCTCCATCTGCCTGCATGGCTGGCCACGTGGCTGAGGATGCTTCAGCTATATTTCTAGTTAATATGTAATTCCCCTATTTGCGACCACTTAATCCCTGGCACCTACTCCAAAACTGGACTGGATGCCTTACAACTCTGTGAAACACCTATAGGTTAGAAACAAACAAACCCAAAAAAATATATAATCCCTAAGTTAGTAACCCTTGTTCAGTTTTTTTGCTTGTAATAAAACCAGTTTTTCTATCATATTTCTGATTTCATGGTGTCTCAGTTTAAAAAAAAAAAGAAACCAAGATATCTATCAAGGAAAGTGATGTTTCCTTCTGGACTAGGAAGGGGGCCTCCTCAAGCCACCACAACCTTTGAAATTAAGAGACTTTAATCAGAAAGTGTAGAGAAGAGGATAACAGTTCTTTACTACAAATATATATATGTATAACCAAAACCAGAACAGAATAAACAGCAACGTTGTAACCAAAACTTTCAAACAAATCAAGTCCTCTCTTTGCCCCTTCGGTGCAGTTATATTTACAAACAGCAGGGAGTGCTGTCACATCTCGTGAGGCACAGGAGGCAGTGACTTACTTACAGCCACCAGGGAGCGCTGTCGGGCTCTGGANCACCTTCAGATTCAAAAATCCCGCCTTCAAAGGCTTCTAAGGTCCAACCCCGTCTACGTAACTGGGGGGAGGTGTTCCCTTTCTTCAGATTGGTTCTGCTGTGCCCCTACCCATACCAGGAGCAGAGTTTTGGGCAACATGGCAGTCTCCATCTGCCTGCATGGCTGGCCACGTGGCTGAGGATGCTTCAGCTATATTTCTAGTTAATATGTAATTCCCCTATTTGCGACCACTTAATCCCTGGCACCTACTCCAAAACTGGACTGGATGCCTTACAACTCTGTGAAACACCTATAGGTTAGAAACAAACAAACCCAAAAAAATATATAATCCCTAAGTTAGTAACCCTTGTTCAGTTTTTTTGCTTGTAATAAAACCAGTTTTTCTATCATATTTCTGATTTCATGGTGTCTCAGTTTAAAAAAAAAAAGAAACCAAGATATCTATCAAGGAAAGTGATGTTTCCTTCTGGACTAGGAAGGGGGCCTCCTCAAGCCACCACAACCTTTGAAATTAAGAGACTTTAATCAGAAAGTGTAGAGAAGAGGATAACAGTTCTTTACTACAAATATATATATGTATAACCAAAACCAGAACAGAATAAACAGCAACGTTGTAACCAAAACTTTCAAACAAATCAAGTCCTCTCTTTGCCCCTTCGGTGCAGTTATATTTACAAACAGCAGGGAGTGCTGTCACATCTCGTGAGGCACAGGAGGCAGTGACTTACTTACAGCCACCAGGGAGCGCTGTCGGGCTCTGGAGAGGCAAAGACACAGGAAGAGGTGCCTATTCCAGAACTCACTTGGGAATGGTGGCCACAGGGATGGGCTGGAACCTTTCTCGTGGGTAGTGAAAGGACCCTCTCACCATCCTTTGTCCAAAAGCATTGGGGAGGGGGTTATCAACTCCTCTGCAGATGGCATCATCCCCTCAATGAGTCTATAGTGAATCCAGGCAGTGGTGATTTTCCTTATCAGGAGAACAGCACAGGATTCATGGAGTCAGGAGAGCAAGTCTGGACCCCCCTCCCAGTGCTGCCACCAGCCCAGCAAGCGGCAGCTGGGCATCCAAGCAGAGAACAAAGGTGTAGCACACCTGCAAAAAATGAGCACCAGGAAACCTCTCTCTGACCACCTCCCAAGTCAGGGAAAGAATGAAGTCCTCCTCCCCAGCAAAAAACAAAACCCCTCCCCCAATCCTCTCCCCAGCCATGATGTTGGAATGCAAAGCTATTAGCCATCCCTTTGTTTAGGCTTTGGACAGTTAACTTGCTCTGGGAGGAAGTAGGGAGAGAGCTCAGCTCCAACAAGCCCTCTTGTTCTGGCTCCCAACCCCCAAACCACTGTGTTGGCAAGGGACAAAAAAAAAATAATTCCATGAATGATTTTGAAACTATAACACATGGTGTAGGGATAGGTGCACTTTCAGAAGAATTTGTGATGGAAAACTAGAACTTATTTTTTGCTTAGGAAGCCTTTTTCTGCCTGCAAAGTGTCTCTCTCTGGTATGCAGGACAGATAAATTCGCAGACATGTACAGGACCTCCTTGGGCTGGAGATGGTGGGGGAAGACAGAGAAAATAAAAAGCCCTAGAAGACTGTGGGAACTGCCTTTCCCTGAAGCCGGGTGCTGTCTCACAGCACTGTGAGGTTTTGTAAGTTTTCTGCATCTTTGCCTCCGAAATAAACCATTTTTGAATTCTTTCCACTGCCTTGGCAGTTTTGGGGGAATACCTGAGTATATATTGCTTTACACATGGGTAGCTATAAACCAGAATAAAGATATTCTTAGCTACTTCAATTCAGTTTGCTATTCTAATTTGCAAGCAGAGGAAAGTGATCTGAAAGAGCATTTAGATTAGCACCATCTATACAAAATGAATGAAAATTGTCAATTTTTTTGCTTAAATAAAAAACATAGACAACTTCTTTGGTATTTAATCTGGCCACAGATCTAAAAATGTAAAGTGGGACATAAACTCTTTTTTAATGTGTTTGTCACAATTCCAAGGGGTTTCCTGAGTTTCAGGCTCTCTGTTCACTGTCTTGCTTTGTGCCAGAGAAGCCCTGGTTAACACAAATGGGGGATTCCTCTCCTTCACTAGTTCCTTGTATTTCCAACTTTCAAAGCTGACATTATATCCTAATGAAAGATATTTTTAATAAATCACAGGGGCCATTTCTTTTTGTGTCACGATGTTTTGTACTGTGAGTGTGAACTAGATCGCTATTTTAATTTCCCCAGTTTCTGAGGAAAGAAAGGGTTCTAATTTCCTCCCTAAATAGAACTGTACAAGCACTATGGTAATTAAAAATGAGTTTATTATGTTAAAATACATACCTCAGCAGTACTGTTTTATAGATGTTTCTTCAGTGGCAGTGTCAGCTTCACAGCTTCTTCCCTGTCTCTGTGGAGTTCCCTCTGTTCCAGGACAGCTGTCTGTGTGGATACACCATGAACCAGATTAGAGAACTGATTCAGCTGAAAATAACCATTTATACATATTTTTGTTTCTGTGCGCTGCTGCCAAACATACGACCACAATCTAAAATATCAATTTCTCCATTTGGAAATATGCAAAAAGGAAAGAAGAAAAACTCTCTTCCTCTGTAGCACGCTGGTTTCGAGATTTCTTCTTTGTTCCTTTCAGTTGGCAGGCTTTCAAGCTAACAAACATTCCACATTTCCTTAAACTAAGATCTGGTTCTTTTGCAAGCCATAGCCTCAAATTTAGGCTGCAGTCAGGCATTTTGCAACTTCAATTAGCTCAATCAGCACCTGTCCTCTTTCCCCTTTTCTCTGGCCAATTATTTCTGCACCAATATCACTCTTAGAGTTGTGACAGCAAAAGCACATTTCTGCAGCTGCATAAATGATTCGGTATTTTCAACTGACCTGTCAAAAAAATAACCTAGCAAGAGCAAAATTGCCTGTTTTCACAGCTGCTGAAAAAAGTATGTTTAGCAATGCTGTTACCTTCCTTTAAGTGGATTGATCCAAGATGACATCTTCCCTTATATTCCCTTTTTGCAACAAGGTGTTGTGTGCTAATTTCTGGTGGGTTTCCTGCATTTTCAAGTTCTTATAAATTATTTGATTAGGACATCAACTTGTTCCTTCTGTCTCATATGCTAATAGCATTATGCCACTGCTTCATCATTGTCATGTAATTATATTATTGGAATGCTATTCACAACTGTGTAGCCTTCACCTATGCATAAAAACTGACACTGAGCAAATCTATTTACAGAATTAAAATGCATTTTTCTTTGGCAGTCAGACAGGTAAAAAAAGAATTGATTTACTTCTGGGTATACATTAGTTTAAGTGTATATAGCATACATACAACTGACAGCACATCATTTCATAGTGATTAATTATGTAATCAATGTATGAGAATGTTTGTTCTCCTGTGCTCATTTATATGTCTTATTTATTGTTCATATGTCTCAAATAAATGAAATAATTCATTATTTGCTCTTAATAGATACTAGACATACTGATGAGAAAATGACTGAGGAGCATGATGCCGAAAAACCTTGGTATGAAAGGAACTGCTAAGAGAGTTTGCTCTTTTAGCAGCAAAGGTATTTATTCAAGCAGCGCTGGAAAGCTAGCCAGCTCTCGCTGGACAAACTAGCTTCGAATCAACAGTGCAAAATGAGCCATTTTATACATTTCACTACATGATTACAACATACAATTTTGCATAGTAATAAGATTGCAACATCTGATTATGCATATTAATGATTAGGCGAAGTTTAGGTGGAGTCTGGGTGGAGCCTTCCAGAATCTTCTTTTGGCATCAGAATTAGGTGGTCGTTTCTGGTCTTCGGCCTCACTCTAGGGGTCTTTAACTCCTCTTCTTCACTTTGACCTCTTCAGCCTTCATTGTTCATGACCTAGTCACTGAAGCTTACAGAAACTACTGGCTTGGGGCCATTTTGCTCTATTCAAATGTCTACATTGTCATGATTAACAGCACTGGGTTGTTTGTATATAGTTNCACTGGGTTGTTTGTATATAGTTTTCTAAGATCAGGTCCAGTGATGTGAACAGAACCCACCTCCATGTTCTCTGATAAACTCAAGCATAGCAGGTGCTGAACAGTTTCTACTGATCCTGTTAACTATTTCTGGGGTTTATCCTTGTTTCAAGCACAGTAAGAGACTTTCATATGTCTTGGTCGCTTCTGGAGACCCTGTAACCCTCTTTAAATCATAGAATCATTAAGG
>VWZF01005477.1:482095-528363 GCA_013396755.1 Sclerurus mexicanus | reverse complement strand
TGTTCCCAGCCTGTGCATGAAAGGGTCTTTCACCTGGGAGGGGCAGATCTTTCTCCCTTGTTTGCTTCAGTAAAGACACAGCAGATTGGCTCAAGGGTTGGCTGGGAATGTGTACAGCCAGAATGAAAGGGATGCCTTTCGAATTTACTCTGCATGTTTTGAAGCGGTGGTGCTTGGAAAAAGAGCTCACATGGTATTCCTGAGGCCGTGAGTTCAATCTTAGCATCAGTCTTTTCTGTTACTTGTCAACATGGGGTTGTACTCTTCTATACTCTTTTTATACTTTATAGACTCTTTTTATACTCCTTTATAGTCTGTACCCCTAAAACCCTATAAGTAAAAGAACTCTTCTCTACTTTACCCAAATAATGTTGTCTTGGAAAGTTGTTTCCTTCCCCTTATGGGAACAGCCTGTACTAGACTAACTTGTGTTTTAGCTCACAGGTAAGTCAGCATCTAAATCTTCGATGTCCAGAAACTAAGACTATCTGAGGATTTATATGCAAAAATGCCAGCTGTACATCACTATTAAAGGTAACTCTCAAAAGTTACATTTTTATGGAAAAATACACCTATTGCATTTCAATCAGTGAAAAAAAAAACCCACCAAAAATATAAAGTGTTCCTACTAGCTGACATAGGGAAAAAAAAAGGCAAATTGTTTTTCAATTCCAGCCCAGAGTTCTTAAAAACCACACCAGAAATTTCCTACTAACAAAATGGGTAAGAAAAAGACAGTAGGTGATTTGTGACCAAAACAAATGCTGCTGAAACACATATTAATCAAACAATGTAATTGTTTACTTGATAGAAAGTGTCCCTTAGAATCCAGTATATTATCCCAAATGCCATGAAAATAGTGAATGCCACTTCAGTACCATTTGGAATGTTTTAAGAAGCATTTGAAACATGACCTTACATCTTAAAGATCTTTCTTTGCTGTCTAGATTTAGAAATGGATTCATCTACTAAAAACGAAAGACCAGCAGTTGGCATGCAACACATGTGCATTTAGAACTGCAGGAATCATTTCTTCAGAGAACAAAATGATCAGTGTGCACAGAGCTAGCTTCTTAAATAGTCCATAATTCCTAAAACCAAGGAAATTCATAATAAATCAAGTGAAACTAATAGAATTTAAAGACTGTGCCATTTGATGATACATCTGTGACTGTGAAATTCTTTAATATAAAAGGCAAGTTTTGATGACCTTAATTTGTATTTTATCTTTGCTTAATCACAAAACTTATACACAAAAGGTCAGTGAACATCAAAGTAAGAAGATGGTGTGATCTCTGCCTGAAATCAGAAAAAGACTGGATTGCACAGCTCAGGTGCCACACGTATGTCTAGGGATCCCCTTTGTGAAATGTCTGTACACACAAGCTCGGTAACTCACTCAGCTCACAGGAGCATGTTCTGCTCAAAACCTTCCCTTGCTGCCCCCAAATCATAAGGGAAATAAAACTGGCTTTCCCTAGAGAACAAATAGAATTTAGAACAGAAAACCCATATAGGGCAAACAGTTGCGTAAGGTTACATCCTCACTTATCTTGGCACACTGCACTAATGTTAAATTCAACTCAGCTTTAGCAGAAGGATGTTCTGTTTACACTAACTGAAGTGATACTTAGTTATCTCATATATTACAGCCTCTATTGATTACTGGGGAAGCCTAGAGTCACATAAATATGCAACAGGAAGAATATAAAGTGCAGTTAAATTCACTATAGCCTTGTTAAAAATTGTCTGGACACCAACAAAGGCCTCTTGCAAAGTAGTCAAGTATAATAAATATGTAATCAATTGTTTTGCTGGGAACATAGGCAGCAAAAGTATTAACACAGACTTTGTCTACTTTGATCAACATATAGAGCAACAAAGTATGCAAAACAGTTTCTAGCTACATGGTCTTTTATGGTAATCTCAAGTCTCTTGACTTATTTCAGAATATCTAAACAATATATTTGTTCTTACAGAAGAGACTCTCACCTGCCAGTAACAAACTGTAACAGTAATACTCTCTCTTCCTGAGTTAGTTCTTCCACCACATCCCAGAACCACTAGATGAAAAATAAGTTAGTTTGGATTTTCCATTAAATACTTGCAGTACTTCAAAATACAATGATAAAACAATAAATGGAATATTTGCCAATCATTTACTTATGAAAATTTTCATATTAAATTCATACATATTTATTTAATGTAGAAATATACTATTAAAAAAATCCCACAAATTTCAGCCAAAATAAGCTTCCATAAACACCCACACATAAAGACAACAACAAAATCACCTTTCTTAGACTAAAATAAAAATTAAAGATTAAAATTTCACCTGAATAACTTGGTCTCCTCTCTCATAGCCACTGGTGTATTCTGTATTTTTCAACCAGTCATTCACATCAATTTCTGGCATACCAGACAATAAAAGCTCCTTCAGAAGAAGCACACATTGTGATTAGTCCTCCTGATTAACTGTTAATTTCAAGAGTTTACGCTCTTTTAAAACGCAGTGCTTTAAGAAGTAGAAAAATTACAGTGCTTTTTCTGTTTAGTTGCAACCTTACGGAACCTATGACTAAATTTAAATACATGAAGATTCTTGAACTCAGGTAACTTCACGTGAGCTAATAATTTCAGTATGCAGTATCAGGAGAGAAAAATTACTGCCAAAGAAGCTGAAAGAAAAAAGCTCTGAATTTTGGCATGACTTGAGACAAAGCTTGAGATGCATTAGTTACAGATGATCACCAACAAAAACTGAAGTTTGATTCTGTGGCTCAGAAAAAGTAAAGACAATAAACAGCATCCCCTTACTTTTAAAGGACTTCTGTCCTCAAGGAAAATATAAAGAGGCTTAAAGGCCACAACATCCCAATTCATACTGAAATCACAAATTCAAGGCATTTATCACTGCCAAGTGAAGCTATCCCATTCCAAGAAGATGGGAATTCTGAGTAATTAGAAAAAGTAGGAATATATGCATAATGAGATCCTCACTGATAAATGCCCAGGAAGCAAAACCAAACTGAAAGCTACAAAATGTTTATTTTGTCATTACTGAGCTTTACTTCTGCATTATTACACTGCTGATGAAGTATGTTAAATAAAGTATTTAAAGATATATAGGCATTTTTGCTTACCAGTTCATATTCATCAAAAAGCTGGATCAAAGATGGTGGAATGAACATATGGAAACCTTGTAAAAAGGCATTTATCTGAGGCTGAATGGCTCTTGTCATTCTAAGTTCTGTCACAAGCTGGACATACTCAGCCTGCAATGTAGAAAATGACACGAAGATATACCACAGCAAAAACACAGTGCTTGTACAAACGCATACACATAAATGAAGTCATCCATACGTTACAAGTCTCATCTGCTGTAAGATAGTAAGAGACCCTATGCACTTTTCATATGGAAGCAACCAAAATCATTCAGAGGACCCCTCCATATTTTGACTCACTTCTACTCTTCCCCCTTCCTTCCTTCCTTCAAAGGTAATTTCAAAACAGAAGAGTTTAAATTTTTACATAACAGTCAAAAAACAGGGACTTCGACCAAGATAAAGGAAGTGAATAAAACTAAATTTGTCATGCCTGCCATCTAATACAACCACCATTGTGCTCAACTAAGGACATATACACGTCAAGGTTTGTAAAGAAAAATATTCTATTAAGCAAACTGACATAATTCAGATAAAAGGCTAAACTTCTGAAGGAATATTTGTGAGCCAAAAAGCTACCTTGCTTTCCCCCCTATCTCTGCAAGTCTAACAGAATATATTACTTACCCCCTGCAAGCTTTGTGGTCCTAATAAGAATTTCAATTTCGTTAAAGAAAGCCTTGAAAATCCCCTTAGTTTGTAAAAAGGAAAAACACCAGAAAATAATTTTTACCATAGTCATGGGAATAGACTATACCATGCTTTAGAGATCTGGGGGCTCTGTTCCCTTTAAAAGATGCCAGCTAGAAAAGGAATTCACCAGAACTTCCCTTTTGTTGAGAACACAAAAGCCTCAGAGGCGTTAATGGAGGAAGGTTTTTAGTAGGAGACAGGCAAAAGCACCTACATTAAAGCTCTATAAACATGTCTTATTTACTCTGACAAAAGTACACACGTCTAATAAAGTTTCTTTACTTAAGAAAAAAGTTTTCTACTTGAAAACAAAATTTATTCCTAGATTATTTATGGTACTCAGTTCAAAAAAAAATGCTTTTACTTCCATATCATGCTTTTAATAAGAAAATAATGAAACGTATCTCCCAATTAAACCAACTATCAGCTTCCTTCAAGATAATAATCTTATAAAAATACCACTTTGATTTTTAATTTTAAAAAACTTCAACTGAACTTTTAGGTTCTGAATCTGAACAATAGCAACCAAAGCATTTTTTCTTTCCTCCCTTTCAGAAAAACAGAATGAAGTATGAAATATTTCAAAACTGAAGGGTATTTTTCAAAGGCAGCTCCTTCTATTCACAGATGTACAGAGGGGTTGTCATTTGCTTTGCAGTTGGAAGGTATTTTTAAATGCATTACTACCATTTTATTGGAGTAAAAAGACAATTGATTTGTGAAGTGCTCTGAAGAACACGACCTAATCATATCTTCAACTGCAGAATTGTTCCCAAAAATCTAGTTTCAATCTAGAAATCTCCACAGGTTGTTTCTACTGTCAGTGGACACCTCCCTTGTCTAAGGAGTGAGGGGTAGCCAAAGGAGATTAACTGTACTAGACAAAAGTCAGTCTCTGAATACAGAAGAAATCAGAAGCTATTGCATTATCAGGATTTGAAATAATGTTAACACCTGTCTTATTCAATGTTCAGAAATGCTTGTTTTACATCTCAAACTGCTGTCACATAAATTAGGCTATTCAGAAAATAGGGTTGTAGAAAGAAAAATTCACAACCTTAGTTTTAAAAAATCCATTTAAAAAAAATAGTTATTTTCTGTATTACAGAAATATTACACTGAACACTTTAATTATGAAAGAAAGCAGGTGCTGTACTTTAGGTATAACAAGAAATGTTTTAAATAGCCTGGAACAGCCGAGCATCCTGACTATCAGCACTGGCACATGATAAAAGACCTGTAACACAGAATTTACATAGTATATGTCAGTAAAAAAACTGGTCAATTTGTTTTTCTCTGTTCATTTACATTTTATTCCCTCTCAGAAGCCTTAGGAGCATATTACAAAACAGAAATATCCACATACTTTCAGATCTACATATGCATTCCTACAAAGTGCATAAAAGGTACCATCCAGCCTTCTTTTAAGATGGGAGATTTGACTGAACACACATTAGATGGGCATCACAAATATGATGATAACATCTAGTTTGGGTGAAGGTTGTTCTGTATTTTCCTTTGAGGTAAATAAAGCAGAGATCATGCTTCCTCGATTTCACAATCCCATATACTATGAGACAAGGATCAATGTTTATGATGACATTCAGATTCAGAAAGCAGCTCCATTCCAAAGCTGCCTTGAAAAAAAATGCATAATTTTTTACTCCTGAACAGCACATCGAGCTCAGACAAGTCCCAGCAGAACAGAGAAAGCCATGGGATTGTGGAGATCTGCACCATTCTTTGATAAGACATAGTTAAACTTTGACTAGTTCTAATTTTATTTTTTTCCTAAAAAGTAGAAAGCTGCAAAAAACACACAGCAAAGAACAAAGATAAATGCATAGTACTGACACTGGACACAGCCTGACTTTTCTGTTTCAAGTCTCTCCTTTACGGTGACAAAAGGCAGTTGAACAACAGCTACAACTGATACTTCAGCTGGCTGCTACCTGGACATTGCAAGACATGAATATTTGCATCAAACTGTCCCACAACCATTCACCTATTATACAGCTGATGTTAGAAAATTCCTTTGTTCAAAGAAAATAATTTTTTAAAAATAGCTCTTACTATTGGTGTATTCACTCTGTTTCAGTTCTTAGTCTTGGAGATGGACTGTTGGAGTGGTTTGTGCAGGGGCGAAGGGGCTGGGGGGGGCAGTTCGTGTTTTGTTTTGGTTTTGGGATGGGCTTTTTTTGTGGGTTTGTTATTTCAGGGTTTTTTAAGGAATAAGGATTCACTCAATTTCATTTAAAAAAAGCTATCCTTCAAACAGGTAATCTGCTACTGTGCATATACAGCACATTCTTCTGAAAGCTGCATTTTCTTCTCCCAAAGGCATAGCAAATACAATGGGTTTTAAACAGGGATCTTTTATTCCTTGGGTAAAGGCAGAAAAAAAGATAACTCTTGCAGGTAAAAAAAGATTATTTTTATATATATATATATAAAGTAAATGTATTCTATTTAAGATGATGAAACAGCTAAGTTAAAAGATACTGCAAAACCACGTCACATAAAAGAAACTGGAAAAAATCTCCTAACACCATTAAAACACAGATTTACAATTTTCAACCGCTTGGCCACTGTCAACAACTTTGCCAGTGAACAAGAGGCAGTGCCAACTTACAGACGGCTTTTGACTTCACATTTTGCAGCTTCGAATTCAAAAGAATCAATTAATATTAATAGTTTCAAACCTAACACCAGAGCCATCTATTTCTTACCACCTTCCAAATAAATGCTACGCAAACTCTCATCCCATCCTGCCACAGCTGGGCTCCACAGAATATGGAGGCATCTGCTCTACACATTTTCAACCGCCCTTTTTAGTCTGTGCCCCAACTCTGAAGTTAACAGAGCAATTTAAGCTACTAATAGGCAGTACTCTCATGTAGGCAAACTTCTAATTTAATGCTAATTAATAACAGGTTTGAAATAGTTGTTATGAAACTACAATTCATGCCAAATACATCTTTTTTATATACTGAAAAGCTAAGACTGACCACAAACAAGAATCAATATCCTTGCTTTCTCCAACAGACAATAGAGAATTTAAACATCCATTGCCTTCACAATTAGACTTGTTTTACCATCTGTTTTCTTTCACGAATGACTGTATTGCAGGAAACATTGCAGAATCAGGCTAATAATATGTATTCCTGTTATTGGAATGACACTCTGCCTTAATGAAAATGAGGATTAAGGATACAAGAATACAGTGCCAATTGCTCCAACACAAACTGAAATGTCATTGCAACAAACGCTGACACCAAGCGGCTGTTTTCCAGTGCAGCAGCTGCCGACACTGCCGGTGCAGCCAAATGCTCATTGAGTACAAAGAATGGGCTAGGCCAGCTCAATACAAACAAAAATCAAAACATAAAGCAGATATCAGCATCAAAAACTAGTGTTATAAAAAATTGCAGGTCTACCCATGATATTCCTACAGCTACTCAAAGCTGTTTAGTCAGTAACTGCAGAATTCAATTAAGACTGACGCTGATCGTAATTTCTAGATTATTTTCAAAATCCGGCTGTGTTTTTCCATATTTCTTTTTTTTTTAACTAATGCTGCACAGAACTGGGGGCTTTCTAACCTGTTACTAGTAAAGTAAATTAAAAAGATTATTTCCATATGCACCAAGTGACTTGCAAATGGCTGAAAAAGCTTCCTGCAGCTTTTTACTCTATTATCTGCATGTTAATGTAGAGCAATCCAGTGCCGCAGACTGCCCTAGGAGGCAGCACACTTTGCAACATTAACTACAATTTTACTTTTAGCAATTCCTACTGCTCTACCTTTCTGGTATATAGACCCGTGACTTAGCTTCAGGAATATTTGTAACCTTTAAAATAAACCCCTCATTTGAAGTTTCCCTTCCACAGTTCTGTCAGAAGGAACCTCAAACCTGAACTCTTTTAAAGACTTCAAAAAGCATTATTTCTATATAACATGCTACCCTAGAAAAAGGGGGGAAGAGCGTTGGCAGCTTTTTAATTTTTTTGTATTTTCTTCAAAATGGTTATACAGTTATCCCCCTAGTCAGAAAGTCAGTCCAGTTACTTTTCTTATACTACCAACTTCTGAATAAACCTGTATACTCACCTTGTTTTCCTGTGTAACAAGTATACTTGCACCCCCAGGCTTCAATGGCACTTCTTCCATTGCTCCAAACACATCAGTCTCAACAGAGAAGGTCAGCTCTAAACCCAGATCACTGATATCATTATCTAAAATCCATTGCAAATTCTTTGCATACTCTGGATCAATAGATGCTACATCCTGATAATTTACAGGTATACCTAGGGGGGAAAAAAATAAAGAAACAAAAATGCTCAAATAAATAGGATATATTGTAGAAGAATGCCCTCTAGAGAAAAAACAGAATAATGCAGGAAAAGGGAAAAAGTAATCCACTGTTAATAACTACAGCAGAACTGTACTTACTACATTTTTAAAATATTACAGAATCAAGTTTCCTCTGTGAATTTTTCTTCCCAGTGAAGCAAATGTCATATCAATCAGGCAAAAACAATTTGCACAATTTTAAGTCGCTCGCTAATGGATTTCAGTAAAAGCCTCTAACCATACCAAACATACAATGTTAGGTGTTTCCTACTAAGTCTTCAAGTCTTCTGCATAGCTATTAGAAATTCAAATACTGTATTTCTCTACAATAATATTTGCCCCCAGAGCATTACTTGGAGAGGAGACAACCTTCCTGTACTCAGAAAACTCTTCTGCTCTTCAGTTTTCTTCTTCTTTAATCATGATTTAAATGAGATCTGTTATAGAGTTGAAAAAATTATTTATAGGAATTTTACATTTTCAAACTGAACTTGCAAGTCGTTTAGAAGCATTAGCAGGAGAGTGGCTAGAAGTTTGACTTTTATCCAAGTACAGAAACTGCCTATTTACAGCCTCTTCACAGACATGGCACTCAAACACATTTGAGCAAATGTGCCCAGAACAAGGTGACCCTGAGTATACAAGAGAGCTACCCTCTTCACTACACAAGAAAGCAAACCCCAATTACTTTAGCTCTGTCATGATAGATACTTCAATTCTACTAAGACATATACATATCTGGGCAAAGGTGCAGGGGATGAGGGTGGCAGTAGATTCAGAGAAAGGCAAGTTATTGGAAAGTACTGTCTTTGCTTCACCATCCTCTGTGCATTGTGCAGTGTCATAAGGGTGCCTATTAGCAGGAGCCGTGGCACACTACAGAGTGTGGACACAGTACCCCAGAGTAACACAAAATTCAAAGGTCAGTAGCCACCACAGGCATCTAAGTGCAAAAAGTGTTACAATATTTCCCTGGAAGAGCTGACTAGTACTGAAATGGTGTGTACACAAGCTGTAGGGCATTGTTTTTCTAGTAAAATCAAGCAACACTCAAGTTCAAGAGAATTACTAAGATACTAATTTAAGATAACTTACTAATTAAATATCACCATCATCTCTCAGAAAAAAAAAATTCAACAGCTGTCTAGTAATTACTACAGGGCTTTCACTTTTGCCAACTAGTAAGCGTATGTGCCTTTCATGTATGAAATGTGGAAAAATTATGTCTCTGAAGGATATAACCTAAACATGGGAAAAGAAGACTGAAAAGTAGGAAGCAGAGACTCCAACTTTAGAAAAGAAACTCAACTGGAGTGTTATGATGAGAGTACACTCATAGTCAGCATATTGCGAGACCAAAGCACTAAGCTCACTCATCTGCTTGACAGATATTTTACCAATCAGTAGGCTCAAGCAAGCAGTTATAAAGAAACTGCATCAGATTTATTGGGACAAAATTTGAATCCCATGAAATACTATGCATCTTTCTCTTGTATTCCCTTAAGGCACCTGTAGTTTGAAAAGGTAGAGAAATCTTAGCATAATTGTGAAAGCAGGTATTTCCATGCAACACAGAACTTCAAAAAGATACTATAGGTAAGCTCTGAGACAAGTTTATTAAGTATTCAAGGATTTAAGGCCTCCAGTTCAAAATACACTGACCCAGAAATTGATTTTCACTTTTGTTTATATAATTTCAAGAACTACTTTCTACTATACTGTGAAAGAACAGACTGAAGTCTAACAGCAGATAGCACAGTTAAGAATTTATTTTGCTATCTGTCTTTGTGGGCTGGAGGTGAAAATTTCCTTTAAAAAAACCAAAAAGTAATTGGTTCCTTAGAAAACATACAAAGTAACTGGAAAAGAGCACTAGAGAAACTTCTCTCCCGCTTAGGCAGAAGGCAGACAGACATGAAGTGTGAGAAAAGCAAAGCTAAGAGGCCTTATTAATTTCTGACCGTACATCTGCCTGTGCTACACCTGTAATAGAGTGCAGGCTTAATAAACAGGCAGACCTATGGAATAATGTTTGATTTCACAGCACACACACACAAAAATTGTGCATACTACATATCTAACACCTTATAAAGCACATTAGTTCTGTGTTAGCTGGATCATCACCTAAACTGGCAATCTTTCCTTGCGCACCAGATATTTTACCACAGTGAAAAAACATGATGCACCCACCTGAGTCTCATAAAAGTAGCCACATTTGTTCATACAGGTTTCAGCTTTTAATTAAGGCAGTTCCACATCATGTCTGTTGACTAAAAAGACGAGTTCCTTTGAAAAAGTTTCACACTGTTCCTCAGTGACAGAAGGTCTTACCTCACAAATGGTGAGGTTTCAGTGCCATCAACAGATGGATATACTACAGAAAACAAGGATCTCAGTGCAAGGTGAGAAACCAAAGGAATGAAAACAGTCTCAGTTTGCAAAAGATTTCATATTCCTTTACTTAAGGCCTGACAAGTAGCTGAAGGGAATTCATGTTTCTGTAACCTGATAACTTGTATTTGGCATGAAAAACAGTTAGGATAACCCATAGCTGAACCTGAAACAAAAATTAAACAAAAACCCCTCAGGAGCATCTGCTGCTGCACAACTCTGATTTCTTAAGCAAGAAAACAGAAGATGCACAAAGCTGATGGAAAAGGCCTTGGAAAGATTTAAATAAACTACTGTGACTGAGGCAGAAAATGCAACTACTCTGGGAAGTGGAGGTATAATTTTTCCAGTTCTCTGTGTCTGGTAAGTAAGAAGTGATAAAACACTGTGAACCTTTTGAACTTAAACAAGTTGAATGTGTCCAAAGAAAGTTCCTAGAATGTGTCTAGAAAGTTCCAGGATGCCTGTTTAACAGAATGACAAGACCTTACTCAGACTGAAGAGATCTTACTAACAGAGACTCCAGACTTCTTGGTTTGCAATTGGTTACTCTAGCAAAGTGAAAAAAAGAAAAAAGTAATTAATAGGTCATCTTATCAATTCAGAAACCAACAAATCAAGTATATCATCACAAGTCAAACTAGTAAGCAACCTAAATTCTTTAGTACTCAATTCCAAAAGAGGTGACAAGAGTAACACTTCACTATTTTCAAGGTGTCAGTCAATAGCAGAAAAATAAGTTTTTCTTTTTTGAGAATACATCACACGGAGATTAGCCTGTGAGCATTATTCATAACCATATCCTACGTTGCAATGAACAAAGTGTGACCATTAGGTCAAGGGAGGTGATTCTGTCATTCTGCTCTCGTAAGAACCCATTTGGAATACTGCATCCAGCTCTGGGGCCCTCAACATAGGAAGGACATGGACCTGTTAGAGCAAGTCCAGAGCACGGCCACAAAGATGATCAGAAGGCTGGAGCTCCCTTCCTATGAAGCCAAGCTGTGAAAGAGTTGGGGCTGTTCAGTCTGGAGAAGAGAAAGCTCCAGGGAGACCTTAGAGCACCTTCCAGTACCAGAAGGGGGCTACAGGAGAGTTAGAGAGAGATTTTTTACAATGGCAAGTAGTGACAAGGGTGNATGAACAAAGTGTGACCATTAGGTCAAGGGAGGTGATTCTGTCATTCTGCTCTCGTAAGAACCCATTTGGAATACTGCATCCAGCTCTGGGGCCCTCAACATAGGAAGGACATGGACCTGTTAGAGCAAGTCCAGAGCACGGCCACAAAGATGATCAGAAGGCTGGAGCTCCCTTCCTATGAAGCCAAGCTGTGAAAGAGTTGGGGCTGTTCAGTCTGGAGAAGAGAAAGCTCCAGGGAGACCTTAGAGCACCTTCCAGTACCAGAAGGGGGCTACAGGAGAGTTAGAGAGAGATTTTTTACAATGGCAAGTAGTGACAAGGGTGAATGGCTTTAAAGTGAAAAAGAGTAGGTTTAGATTAGCTATTAGGAAGAAATTCTGTACTGTGGGGGTGGTGGAGCACTGGAACAGGCTGTGCAGAGAAGCTGTGAATACCTCATCCCTGTTAAAGGCCAGGTTGGATGGGGCATTGGGCAACCTGGTCTAGTGGCAGGTGTCCCTGCCCAAGGTACCTTTAAGATCCCTTCCAACCCAAACCATTCACAATTCTTCTGGTCACTCAGAGGAATCTCTTGATGTCAGAGGCCAAGCCTTAAGTCACTACCAAATTGTGCCATACAATGGATACTTCTACTCACGAACCACTTTCCTATTTAAAGATCTGTGAGTGGGAAGCACTGCCAACATGGTGCTGCTTCAGACTGGCTGTCATCCACTGCCCCTTGCCCAGAAGAGAGTCACTGTTCTGCAGCAGAAAGTAATACTGAGGGAGAGTAGTAAAATACTCTCTTTGAAGATCTTGACAAAGATGATCGAGCCTGCACCATGAACAAACTGCAACAGTGTTGCCTGAGCATTTTCAGGGAAGAAAAACAGTAAACTTGAAGCTAAGAGTTGATCTGTCCTCAGCGAATATCACAGGAACACTGCAGGTAGATAAAATGATTACAGAAAACCATCAGCTACAATAGCTCCTAGTAAGACTCATACTGGCATGGCAATTACTGCCATATTATGTTGTGACTCTGATGTACATAAAAGACTAGCAAGACACTAATTTCCAACACTTTTTTCACTTTCAACACACAAAAAGTAAAAAAGGAAAAGGTTTAGTGCTCAGACAACTGTTCCTATTAATAAACAGGATTTTAATACAACCATACCAAGAATATGTTTGTAGAATGACCTTGTGAAGTAGATGTTCACCAGCTGCCTGTGATTCAGAGCTAACCCGAGGATCTGGCCGGCAAAACGGAAGTAGTTCAAATGATCTGGATTTACAGAAGAGTTGCTGTTGGGCTGGAAAGTTGTTCCTATAAAACAGAGATAATCATGTTTCCGTATACTTTTTTCCAAGTGAAGTTTTTATTTCTCGAATACACTGAGGATCTGAAACTCCTGCAAGAGTTTTATTTTTGGGTTATATAAGTTTGTTTGGGGTGTTTTTTGTTTACACAACGAAGACTTCAGAAAGAAATGTATTAGAATGTAATGAAATACTACTACTACAATGATACTGCTTAGCCACTCTCCAAGGCACCACTGAAATCATTAACATCAACAAAAGCATAATTATGAACTGCTAAATGTGGTCCTCCATCTTGCATATTGCTACAGGCATTTTTTGCTCATTCTAATGAGCTTTGCTTCTATCAGCTTGTGAACATGCACAAAGGAAGGATCAGAATGTATCTACCTCCTTTCATCTTCCTCCAGCCAGATGCAGGCAGGAGACAGTCCAGTCCTGGTCTCCTTGGAAAAGACTACCTCAAACAGACATCCCTGAACATTTCCCTTTAGCTTTCACGAAATAATCAATGCTTCTACTGTTGACTGAATCCCTTGTCACTTCACAAGACATTATAAGGTAGAAAACAAAATATTTATCACTGATGACGATGATGTGAAATCTTTTCTGGATAAAGACTTGCTTTATATGAAGAACTCAAAAGACAAAAAGTCAAACGCAAGAAAGACCTGTGGAGATCAACATCTGGTTTTACACCAAAAATCAGCTGATTGAATTTATGGATTTCTAAAAGGAAATAGAGGAGTACCTCCACAGTTCCCTTGCAGATGCAGAAGGGAAAACTCTTGATATACTGCTCTCAAAGTGTTAAGTCCTTCTACTACCAGGCAGAAACAGCACTGACTCATTAAAAGCAACAACTCGCTCTCCTCTTACAGAAGAAAAGGAAACTTCAAATAAAGTAAAATATTTCATATATTCTTATAAAAACAATGAATAGATCATTCCTCTATATACGAGATCAATTCTGTCAGTGTTGCTTTTAAAAAGTAATCATCTTATATTCTGAAACCATCTAAGTGACATTTTTTGGATTGTAAAGATGCTTTTGTAAGAGACGACACTCTAAAATTAGCAGAGAAAAAAAGGCAGAAACATACCATCAGCTGACTGGGTAAATAAGGCATAATCTGGGTTAACTATTTCACTGGACAAGATATCAAACCATTCACGCACCACGCCCTGTCCCTGCATGTCAAAAGAATAAAATATATCAGTACAGAGAACTTTCACTGTACAAACAGTTATGCTGGATAAACATGTATTTCTTTTAAAGTAATTTTAAAGTAGGATTTAGTTAAAAACAATACTTGTGAAAGAGAATTAATATTTCCATATGAAAATACCATAAAAACCCCAGTTTTACCCACCATGCCTTCTTCTCCATGAAATCTCACAGCAATCCCTTGCTTTAGTTTTGCACTATTTGCTTTAGACACAACTTCACAGCTACTCCTAAAAATAGAATCTAAATACAAAGCATCAATTAATTTTTTTAATCTTAACTCATTATATCTTTCAAAGATATACTAATTCCATTTATAACACAATACCTCTGTGAACCAAAAGGATGTCATTTTCATTGACAGGCCTGTGCACCATGTCCGAATCTGGCTGCCCAGCATGCAGATGCTCATAGAACCATTCACAGCGGTCTTTAAATGGCTACAAAACAAAGTGTAAACCATTTTATATAGATGCATTCCACTGAATAATTCTTCTCTCATAAGCATGGCTGGAAAATAGTTATGCATACTTCACAATTAATATACAGTATTTTGGAAAGAGGAAAGAACAAGATATGCCCTTAAGTGCTTGCTGAAGTTTGGTATGCTGAAGTTGCATATGTAGGAAGAC
The DNA here is from genome assembly GCA_013396755.1 of Sclerurus mexicanus. Lineage (NCBI taxonomy): Eukaryota > Metazoa > Chordata > Aves > Passeriformes > Furnariidae > Sclerurus > Sclerurus mexicanus. Next base: position 513,456 of record VWZF01005477.1, on the reverse strand, counting down.
TGGATTCCAGTTAACCAGAAATAGCTATCAAAGTATTCCACACAAGAGAAAAAAACCCACAAAACTTCTTACAGACCAGGAGTGTGTGTGAAGGAATCTGAATGAGAAATAAGTCACTGGCTTCTGTAACACTACTGATAATCAACCACAGTTGAGCACAGAAGCACAAGTGATATAAACAAGCTCTACTTGCAGTAAAGTTCATTTGGAATACGGAACAGCCCAAATGAACCAGAAACTTTCCAAAGGAAAAGAGAGAAGGTGAAGGTGGGAAGTGAGAAGGTTCTAACTTGTTTGACTCAGGATTTAGTTTGACATTTTGCAGCTCTTCCAATATAGATATGACACAAGTATGGCCTTTCTCATCCATCACAATTCACAGCACATATATTTAGTTGACTTGACAAACACAGTGTCAGTTTTCAGGGTCCCTTCATTATTCACAGGTAATGACTTTCAAAAACACACATTTCAACCAAAGAATGAATAAACAATGCACCTACACCATGTCCAGAAAGGGCAACTGGATTTCTAAAAACAATGTAGCTTTAAAAATAAAACACTGTATTGGTCACAGTTAAGCAAATAAAGCTTTTGGAAAAGATATTTCAAAATTATTGAGGGAAGGGGGTTTTATGGTTGGGTAGAGGACTTGACCAAAATTTCTTTAATGTAAAGAATCTTTCTAATGGAGAACAAACCAAAAGTAAACCAGTGTGTACTAAATGAAGAAGATCCAAATAGCTCATTATCACCCAAATACCATCTTCATTTGTAATAGGAGAAATACACAGCACAGTAATGAAAATGTGGCAGATGCCTAAGAGTACAGTGTTATGTATAGGAGCAGACTTCCATACAGGGATTTGCTTGCTCATTTTTCCATGTCTGGTCTCCTCTAGAGTAATTCTTTAATCTTGAATTCATGTTCCATGTCAAACTGAGAAATGAGTTTATGATTTTACTTCAATAAAAAAAGAAACAAAACAAACAAAAATGAATGGTAGGAAACAGAGCAAAGGGTAACAAGACAACACAATGTTTCACTAAAGGAACTTATTAACTATGGCCAAGTCAACTAAAAATTGTGTATTTATCCTCTGACTTGCCTCAAAATATAGGTCAATTAGGGGAAAAGTACACCATTTTAAAGCTCCATCTATTAGATGTGCACAAATAGGTTTAAAAATAGAAATTTAACTTTGTTTAACTGAAAGCTGGATTTGTAAGACATATCAAGCCTTAGGTATCTCACATGGACTCACATATGTATTTTAGAGAATTATGAGTACAGAAATTTGGCTGCCATCTGTTCTTTCAACACCCCAGGCTCAGAAACACTAGAGGCCATGCTTAGTTCTTCCGTCCTCCCCAAATGGATTTTCCTTAAATATTATTTTTAAACAAAACACCTTTTGTATATTCACAGAAGTTGTAACTAAGCATCTCCTGACATTTACCTGAGCTTTTATGATGTGCATAAATCTGGACATTAGTTCAGGACACTCAAGAAGAAAATGAAAGTGATCAAAAATTATTTTGGGATTTCTGAAAGAAAAATAGGTTAGAAGCCTGTTAAGAGATTTAATAATAATGCTTCATGATACAAAAAGTCTACATAAAGAACAATGCAATTAGTCATACAGAAAAGGTTTCAACAGACTCTTCTATTCTGTCATTTTTTCCTAACCCTTGTTTCCAAATACCTTATCTGTTAAACATGGCAGGATTAGAAGCACCTCCCCACACAGAAGCAAGGTTATTAACCAGGCAGTTCCACAGAAACTCTGGGAACAGCCAATTAGATTTAGACTCCTTTAAGATTAAGACATATGATTTAGACTCCTTTAAGAAGTCACACATATGAGGAAGAATGAAAGTTTTCATCTGCCTCAAAAGAGCAGCCTTTAATTTGGAACAAATATGAGGAAAAAATCCATTTAAGAAATTATTCTGTTGTGCTGTGAAATAGATTTTGTTCATAAAATCCCACAGAATCTTACAAAGAGACCCCTTAAATATGCACAAGAGTTCATGTAAGTCTGATTTCTGAATCATTAATCTATACTCCCTTGAATTTGGAAGGACCATTAAAGTGCATGTAGTACACAGGTTACAACAAAAACCTAAAAATACAACTCAGTAAGAAATAAAAAAAGAGTTTGATTTACTGGTGGTAGGGCAGGCAGAAGGGTGGATTACAAAGTCCATATTTGTTGAAGCTTACCGGTTAACAAAACACTTAAGAACATCATCGTGTTTACAAACGAATTCTATAAAACGAGGTGACGTCATCCTGTCAAAAATCATAAGATGCTTTTGGTTAGTGAAATTGAAAAGAATTTGAATTACATAAATTGTTGCTTACTTTTTTAAAATAAAATATACACAACTAAAAACTGGTGTTATTTAACCAGTCATCATGAAACTAAATATTCAAGAGCATTAATATCTCACAATAAACTAACAGAAAAGACCAAAATGCCAAGAATCAAGAGGGTCAAGCAACATTACTACTAACTGTTACTAACTATATGAACAAGAAAAACTCAAACTAATGCAGATACATATTTTTCTATTGGATCTTTCCAGCTTTCAATACAACGGAAGCACATATATGAAAGGACTGATATTACATGCACAATGTATATAATATGCAGGCTGTTCTATATTCTCACTTATTGTATAAAACTCCTACCACACATCTTGTAAATTGTGATTAATTGTAATGCAAGAAAGAGAGCCAGGAACAAATAACACTCAAACTTCACAAACTTAATAATGGGCCCAAGGGGGTATTTAATGGCATCATGACATAACAAAATCACCTGCTGGGCAAGAGTCTCACACTAGTATGAATTTTTTTTTTTCTCATATATATATGGAGAATGAGGGAAAGATTAACATGGATGCAAGTTTTACTACCTTTATTTACATCTATGCTTTTTAAAAAGGAGAAAATCTTAATTGTATCCTTCAACTTCACTAAAAGTACTTTAACTAGTCCAGGATAACAATCCTAGAACTGTTCCTGTTCCCCACACCAATTTAGACAAAAGCTGCTAATTTTATATACAATTGAGCTATTTTCTTTCTCTCCCTTATTCTGTTGTGAAGAAACAAGTCTCACTATGTCCTTTCACTCATCTGTTCATAAAACAAAAAAGCAAGGAAATAAAATCTTCAACACCAAATATGAACATTTCAAACACACTTCTGGTCTGGGAAATTATTTGAAAATATTAAACAACGAAAAGTCTTCCCTAAAAGGAAAATAACTCTATCTGTAAATTGCCACACAAGTTGTCAGATACAATATATGGAGAACAGGGAAAAAAGCATACACTTGTCATTTTTGATGCTGAAAACTTGAAACATTGTATTTCAGTATATTAATAAAGAATGCCTAGATTCAGTGTCAGCATTTGCAGAAGAAAGGCAACTGTGACAAGTAAAATAAAATGACCCAAATATTTCAAATGTTAACCAACATGAAATGCCAACTTTGTTGTACGAATAGCAAGAACAATGAAAAGCTATGAGCTTTGCTTACCCTATTCCACTAAACATAAAGACCCTCAAATCTAAATTTAGAGTAATTTTTAATTATTTTGTCTGAAAACAGTTCGTTATAATTTCAAAATGTTATTTTAAGATGGCAGCACTATGAGTTAAACCATTTACTTCTATTAAGATGAAAATTTTCATAAAACAGAGAAAGTCTCAGAACTTTGTATTCTCTACAGTTTTGAAAATTCCTAAAGCAACACACAACTCAGACTTTCTTTCCCACATCCCAGAAGTTCTCTCACTTGTTATTGAAACAGTTCTTATTTTCCTGACTTCAATGACAGTAACTCTCAAACTTATGTGGTATCCATGGAAGTTCTCCTTAATATGAAGTGCGAATTATGCTTCAGAAGAGACCTAGTGGGCAAGGCCCATCCACAAGTCACCTGGACACAGGGAGGCAGTCACCTTGATGACTGAATTTTGGTATAAAGAGATGAATGGTGGCAGGGGGAATGTACTTAACCACTTCTGTACACATTTCTGCTTTTCATTTGGCTGCTGTCAACAATTCTTTACTGCGTTTTATCTTTTATCAAGGTAAATGGCTGAACAGCAGTTCCTTTTTCAAAGTGGAATAAAATTAAAAGTGAAAGTACTGAGGTGTTTGTGGAACATGTTAATCCCCAAATTGTTTTTCAGAATGTTCACAGGGAGTGTGTCCCAGAAAAACATCACTGGCCAACCTGAAAGCTTTTATTCCACTCCATTTGTCAGAGAAAGAAAAACCCTCAGTGACCAGGAACAATGAAGAGTTGTCACGTAGTAGGAACCTTGCTTCTTGATTCCTTAGAGAGCTTGTAGTACTACCATACTTACCTAATCCTTCTCTCAGGAGGGCCAAATGATCCCATCCTCACAAGGTCACAACTATAATCCATAACAATCCTGGACAGACTAAGACTTTAGTTATGGGGACACACTTGTTTTCTTTTTAAACCAGACACTGATGATGCTACATTTACCTAAGCTGTAGTGCCTGTTCCACACAAAACTGTGTTTGCCACCCTGGGACAGGATTCTATGTGAGTGTTATTTTTGAAATTGAACTCTCCTTATTATAAACTTCTGCAATATAGTCAAAGAAGTTTCGGCCCAGCCATCATTTTCATACACAAAGATAATTTACCTTTCTTTTTTCCGAGCTTATAGCTCTTCTTGTTGGATAATCACATTCAGTTCAGGGATAATTTCACATTACTAACCAACAACTAACCATTACTAAGTTTCAAGAGAGCAAAATTGTATTACCTTCAAGTATAGTATATAATTACGAAGAGCCATTAGACATTTAGTACAAAATTTGTCCCAGTGCAGCTACACTCATAGGCAGCAACACTGTGGAAAACTTGCAGGGCTGTTTGGTGGCATTAGAGCCAGGGGGGGGGAAANAAAAAAAAAAAAAAAAAAAGAAGGCATTCAAATAACTGAACTAGTGAAAGCATTAAAAAGCACACCCTTGACTGTCACTAATATAATGTGGTCAGCAACAACATTCTTCCAAAAAAGCATATGTGATTTTAAAATGGTAATAGTTTGGATAACAAAAATGAATCCTCTGCTTACCCCTGAGGCATCTGACAGGAGCAGCACATATAGAAGGCTTGAATGACAGCACTTAGCCTGTTTGCTGTCATAGAGATAACATCCTGGCAATCAGCACAAGCTTCCTGCTTCCCAGCAACATCGTAGGCTTTTAACTCGACAGCATCAGTGGATAGCTCTTTTCTTCCCTCAGTTCCTGCACTGACAAAGGAAGGCGCAGGAGTAGCGTCCTGATGATCTGGTCCTTTTTGCTTCAGTAAAATAGAAGTAATGTTGGCAGAGTCCCTTTTGTTTTTCATAAGCTCTGTAGCTATGAGAACAAGCCATTCATCCAGAGAATGCCAAAGCAGTTCCAGTGGCTGCAATAAACATGAAAAAAACCAGACAGAAAAGAAACATGTTGACATTAGATAATATTAATAATGTGATAATGCTGTTAAGGCAAATAAATATCATGCACATTTTAAAGCTTTAAAGGTTTCTTTAGCGGTCATGTTAGACATAAGAGTCAAATACTCATAAAAAACTCTGTACTTGTACCCAAAGAACATAAAGAGAAAATGTCATATAGAAGGAAAATAACGAAGCAGAAGATGAAAGATAAACTAATTTACAGAGAACGACAGAAGAACTATAGAATTGGACTATATAACTGAGTTTGGCCTCGTGGTTGTTACACAGCACACTACTACCTGACCGCTGCAATCAAGTAGAGAAACAATAATAAACAGGTTGCGGTGCAAGAGTAAGAGGGTGGCAGTTCTTTTTTAAGGACCTGGTCAAAGGAGCTCCCTCTACCAAGGAGACAGAGCAAATTTCAGACAACACCACTGAAAGTCAGGCCAATGCATGTATCTAGTTAGAATGTGCTTTAAGTGTAGTGTGAGCTCACAAAGCTCATTTTGATTGTACCCCAGATATCTCACAGTAAGGGTCACTAACATCTAGATTTATCAAAGAGAAACATGTATCATCAGAATCACATATCAATTTTTAAAGCTACACAATTTATTTTAACAAAGGCACTCTTTATTCACTACACCCTGCTCAAAACTAATAAAATTGAAACCTGGTACAATTCCATCATTACACACTTGCTCTGAGATGCAGGCCTGCTATGGAGGAGAAAAAGGGCTGAGATCTGTGGCTTTCTCATGGGCATAAAATAAAAGACCACAAGGGCTGTAAGGACTTGTTTCACAAGCCTACAGTCTAGTGAGCATTGGGATATGAATCCTACAGGAAGATAATCAGACTCAAATAATTCACAGCATTCCAAAAATAAGAGTGAATTTCTAAATGCACTCCTTTTTCCACATTCAATTTCAATATTACAGTTGCATCAACATTTTTCACCAATTAAAGTATTCAAAGACTTCAGAAACACTGAAAATTATGTTCTCATATTCTCAAGTTGCCTTTAAAAATAAAGAACTGCTCCCAGCATGCTATGCCAAAAGTCTACACTACCTAGAGCACTGTCAGTGCACCTCATAGTGACATACTCTCAATACACAATAAATTACTTCTCATAAAGCCTGTGTATTAAAAAAAATTCAGCTGAAATTCACCATTTTAAAATTTACCATTATGCCTTCATTTTTCCCCAATAAGAATGTAGGGGAAAGCCAGCCTGATCTCTAAGACTGGTACGCTTTGCTGAACATACCATATGTCACCTACTTAATCCTTGTGCCCCTGGTGACCACACATTTTTCTAGATGGTGATCCAAATACCTCCAGTGTAGGTAATATTTTCTACATAAATGTCTGCCATATAGGATCAAATTACTCTCTTTCCAAGACCTACTTGGCAGACCTTTACCACAAAACATAATGTGGAAGAACTTCCTAATGGAAAATAGGATTAATGGAATACATGGAAGAATTAAAATGTAGTTGTGTTTTTAGCATTTAACTCTCAAAAAACTAGGTAGTTATTCACTAGAATACTAAAGTCTTCTCCTCCCAAACTTTTCAATGCTTACCTTGCCAGACACTGTTTGCCACTGGCATCTTGTGTTTTATTCTTTATTTCTCACAAACTTAGCACACCTTTCAGAACTTTTCAACCTGATTTGTTTTTCCAAAGCTAGTTCTTCACAGATTCTGATCACAAACTCATTCAAAAGGGTAGTCAGGCACAGCAGCTTCAACATTTCATTTTCTTTCTTTCTAGTCTAACTTGAGGATATAAAGCACTTCTAAATATTGCCCATCATGTCCATATCCATGACTGTCATATATTAGCATCTATAATCAGACCTTTTCAAGTATCATACGGGCATAATCAAACCATTAGCAATATTTTTTCAAAACTACAAGTCAACACACAACTGAGTCGGATTGAGTACCCAGCTTTTACAGCTGCACACCTTACCTCCCAAATGCAAGAACTCAGTTACACAATGCCTTTCCCTTTACCCATCCAGAAAGCAAGACACCAGTAATGAAACCCATATTCAAACTGCAACATTGGAGCAAAATCTTTCGCCAGATGACAGGCAGCCTTTCAAGACAGAGGGCACAGGAGATCACTAATCCATGAAGTGACTGTCACGGCAGAGAAGTTACCCCAATTCTAGAAAAGAATAGTATCTGAAACAAGGGAAAAATGTTAAGAGCTTCCCAACCTTGTTCAACGGGAGAAATTTTGAAGCAAGTTTCTCTAATATGCAATCACACCAAACAGCAATTGGAAGAGTAATAGATGAAAAAGTAATGAATGTAAATCTGGTCAAAGTTACTATTCATATAGTTTCTCACTTCTAAGATCTTATTTGAGTTAGCAACAGCTTGTTTCAAGCTTGTGAAACAATTCAATGACTCTTTCTTATTTAACAGGATCCATACAAGAATGTGTATCATTAGATAGTGCTTCCACTTCAAAACACTTGGATAGTCCTGAATTACACAAAAGGTAATTTCAGTATAGCACAGATAGCCCTGTGATTTTCTTGACCTTGTCAAGCAATAATATTCCTCAGCAGCCTCAGATCAAGTGACATTCACATTTTAAATCCCTTTCCAGCTAGATTACAGTGACAACTCTTCAAAATATGTTCGATTGATAAATTAATACAGAAAAACTTAATCAAGCATTCAGAAGAGTCAAAAGAAAAGTTTTCTTCATTTCTTATACTGGATAAAACATGGGTTTGCACCAGCTTTTTAAAAGGAGTTATAAAGTACACCTTAAAAGTTGTCAGGTACTATTTGGACCTAACAGTAGTGTATTTGGAAGGAAAGGAAACACTCCTTAGAACATGCAATAAGGCCTGATAGTGTTCCTCTACATACTAAACCACAAGACAGAACTCCTGCCACTGCTACCCTCAATCCTCTACACATAAAAGTCTATTATTGAAAAAAGACAGTATTGAACTATAGATTAAATTCCTATATTGTAAAGAAAGACAGTATCTAGAGGTCTTTTCTTGCTCAAATAAACAGCATTCAAAGAAGTGGATGGTGACCTGTATCAGTTTTTTATGCTCTGGAAAGTACTCAGCACCTTACATGCAACATGAAACAAGTCTCACAGACTTGTCTTTTCCCCATAAAACCCGTATCAGAATTAAAGTTAACGACAACATTTAATTCCACAACTGAATTTTAAGATCAGCAGCAAATGCCAATTTAAAGCTACTGACCTCTAAAATTTACAATATGGATCTTAAATTTAAAATCTTTAAGTTGCATGTTGACTTTTTTAACACAGATCTAACACCCATTTTGTAGCAACAAACCCTGTGGTTTCCTTAACAGTCTCTACTAACCAGACAGACAACCCACATTCAAGAAAACACAAATAGAACAAGAAGTGGAAAAGGAATTCTTTGTCACTAATCTGCATGTGTCACATGCAAGTACTGGTACCAATGAAGACAGACAACTGCCAGGTCTTCAAGTAGCTTCCAAACCATTGCAATAATCTAGAGATATAGTGAGCTTTTTTCCCTCCTCCCTAAAGGCAAAAGAGAGAATCACAACCATGTTTTCAAAGAAAGCACAGAAAAAGACAAAGGCAGGAATAAGAAAGAAGTGGAAGTCACTTAACTCACTCAGTGTTATGTGCAATCTCCCACTACGCAGACATGGTAAATTCAGGGAAGAATAGACTAATCCAGCACAACTGTTGATTAACTTAGCATTGCTAGACCTGTGTGCCCCATTCCCAAACAAGAGTAAGTTCTCATCAGCAGTTTTATACTTTTGAGTTTGAAATTTAAATCAGTCTTTAAAATATCATGGGAGACAACAGTGGCCCTAATGAAGGGCTGTCACAGTTTTAAAATTTCTAAATAAATAAATTACAATAATTACAATAATAACTTTTAAATCATCCTGAAATGTTAGCTAATTCAATGGTAGTATACACTTTGCTTATTTATTAAAAACATAGATGTGGTTTTCACACACTTGAGAATTACTAATATTTTCTGGGACAACTGTGGTAGTTGCGTACTATAAGTGTACTGCACAACACTTAACTCCACAGTTAATTCAGCATACACAGTAGTTTGGGCAGACAGATAATTGATTCTGCTGAAATACCACTTCCTCTGCAAATTCCAGTTGAATGTTTATGTTTGTTTGATACTGAGTTCTGAAATTTTGTCGAGTTGAAAAGCAGGAAAACTTCATTTTTTTCCTTTTTGGGCTATGAGCAAGCACAAAAGGCAAGATGAGGTCAGCTGCTCCTAAAATCTTGAAGAAAAAAAAGGAAGCAGAATATCTCACCGAAGGTAACTCTTGTATGAAGTATGTTTAACATCTGCTTGTTATTTAATCTGATATACTTAAAGCAATTCTCATTAAAACTGTAAGAAAGTGCTGTATTTAATAAAATAATTCTTGTGATTTGGGTAGGGTTTTGTTTTTTGAAAACAGAATTCTGGTTAAACCCACAGTGTGTCAATCTAGCCCTATTTTAGTGAACAACTTTAGAGGATAATTATTACATTGTATACTGTACAATGCATTACATTTTGCACACAGTATTTTTCAGACTCGAGCATTAGTTTTATATTCATTTATAAATCAATTTGTTCTTAAAACTATTTTGATACCAGAAGAACAAATATTTGTGCTTGTTTTTTTTTAAATAGTCTAATTCTTTTCTTCTTTCCAAGAGAAGAAATTTGAACAAAAATTGTGATACTTCACTAAATAAACTGGAATTAGAAGTATTAAGAGTATCATCTTTGATGACTTCATCAATACAGATGTCTTAAAAGCCCTCAGAAGTAACCTGATGAACATGTATCATCAAATAATTGCAGTAACGTCAAAGTACCATTTTCAGAACACTGTGGAAGAAATGCAAAGGTTAATGAAAATCCTCAAATAATGACTGGCATCTAGATTTGTTGATATGAGCTGTGCCATGCAAGAGTATGGAAGAAGATGGGGGGAAAAAAAGAAACTACCCTTCAATTATTATCAATTAGGTGCTCTGAAGAGCATGGCAGTTGTACACCCAATGCAGACTGAGTGACGCACAGGAAACCAGGACTTCTTTATGAGAAGGCAATCTATGACTTACTACAATGGGATTCTGCAATCAACAACCATAAAAAAAACACCTTCAGAAATTAAACATCTAAATGGCAAGCACCTAAAGCATGTATTTGAAAACACCTATAAATCAATAACCTTGCAAGGGCAGTAGTAAGCTGATATGTTTCAAAGCACATACTAATAAAATCCAAGAATAACTCTGGAAAAGACTTCATGGTCACGGTGAAAACAATACACAGATCAAGATTTCAATTGTTGCCATTTGTCTTGTGAAGTTGGATAAAATTGAACGATCAGAACTGCCAGTGAATCTCCAACTACCATTCTGAAATTACGTTAATATGATCTATTATATTAATATTACCACATTTAGAGGTTACTCCACCATTAACAGAAATAAAAAAACAAAGTTAACCAAAATCAGCTGGCTAACTAGACCTTCAACATCTAATAAACAATCTGTTAAATAAGAAATAAACAAAAATCATAAGATGAGATGTGCATCAGTGGTTAAATGAATGCAGTGGGAAAAAATAAGAAAAGAGAAGAAAAGAGGTAGGTTTAACTTAAGAAGGGATAGGGACATCAACCAAACTTACTTCCTGTTCATGAGATGTCTGATTAATGAATGCATGCTTTGTGAAATTCATCTCTTTAACGTCTATCTTCCTAACAACATCATATACTTTTCTGACCTTGAACACCTGACTTCTTGGAGTTTTATTTCCATTGTAGCCCATGTCATTTCCATTACTGGGAGAGGATGGGCCAATGCGAAACACATGGCAAAATATCCTCACGATCCTTAAGAGACTCTTCATCTGAGCTTCATAATTACTTGACAAGCTGGGGGAAAAAAATGGAACGTTTAAGTTTCTTTTCCTAGATGGACTAATTTAGTGAATTAAGGAGCAAGCAATCTAATGGTAGGGTCTGTTATACACGCTGAAAAAACACCCCTAAGCTTTAAACCCTAGTGAATTTTAACTTTTCATTTCCTGTACCAGCCCAAAAAGTCAAATAGAAGAACTGTAATTTTACCAACACATATACATAATTTCAGCTAGTAGTTAGAACAGCAAATTCCAGATCTTGCAAAACACTTCATTTGTTTTTTACACACAGGCACACTTCTTATGAACGACCGGTAGGAAATTCAGCTTACAACAGTAAAGATCACAGTGTTTGAAACAAGTTGGCATATCCAGATAAAAATGTTTTCCAATTCAGAAAAGAGAGCATCCAATGGTAAAAGCATACCGACTAATCAGATATGCTGCCACAGCCCATCTTCACCAGCTATTATTATAAATGCCCATTAACTACCTCAATCCAACAAGGGATCAGGATGGTAAAGATACCACTATTCCTACTCAAAAAAAAAAAAATCATCTAAAAGACACTAAATAAAAGCACCATTATATTATTTATTTATCCAATAAACACCCTGAAAGTTCTATGTCTCCTTAACTGAACTGGCCAACACTGAACCAAAATCTACTAACTTACAAATATTATAGAAGTGACTATATATTCAAATCTATCCTTAAAGTACTTGCAACTTAAAAGCAAGCTTTCTAACCATAAAATCAGTAAACACCAGAAAACTCACATCTTAGAGGACGCTGTAAACCTCTGATGCAGTTATGAATCTGTTAATTTATAAACCTGAAACATGGCTAGTTGTAACGTTACAGTACCTTTATCGTGACTTCATTTACCCCACGTTATGAGTAAAAGCAAGAGACCTGTTTTCAGCACTACATTTTAATGTCTGCCAATGAGTTGTTAATTTTAAAAAGCAATACACTAAGAATTTTACTCAACTAACAAAGTATGACTCTGTTGTCACAATCTATACTTTACCAGTTAAGTTTTCAGTAAATCAATACAAGAAATAAACGCAAAGAGTAAACAGTGCAACAGTAGGAACGTTAAGTTTCTAATCAGGTAAAGAAAATCCTCTGACTAGCAATCTGTAATTGTATTACCAGAATGTCTGGTCACAGCCACAAACTAGCATTCGTGAAATTTTTGCTTATACACCAAAAGAATCTATGAATACAAGAATCTCAGAATATAAGAAGATAACCTAAGTATTAAAAAAAGAAAAAAAAATTAACATTTCATCTGAGGCCTATCATCTCTCAGCTGCAGTGTTTTCCTAGTGAAATTTCCATTTAAATCTGGTCTCCATGAAAAGGACCCACATATATATAAAAACCTTAAAGTGCTTTTAATAGTTTACTAAAGCTTTTACTGGCATGTTTGTAAACATTCAGCTAGGCCAAACTTGCACCAGTGAGACCAAATCATGTCACATTTCAATTATTTCTTGGAAAGAGGAAATACGCCTTGAAGGGAATTCCAACTGCACAGGGTCGTTGCTGGTACTCAAGGCAGACATTCTCTGGCAGAAGCTTGTTGGCACCCCTGGCTACTTGCTAGAACCGTTACAAAAAACTTTACACACTTCTGAACTAAACAAACCCAAAAGCAACGGGCTGCAGGTTGGAATCCAGGAAACAAACAGTTGTGAGACTAGTTCAGCCATGCAATAATACTATCATTGGAGGTTTTCATGTACAGAGTACATTTTACATACTTCTGTTGGAACAAGGAGAGAGAAGAAAGAGGCCCAAGCTCAGAGTACCTATATTCACCAAGTACTACCTTAATCCTTATTCTGTATAATAAAGCAATAGAGAAATACTTCCTTGAAGTAGAAATTTGCTGCTTCTGACAGGAGACAGAACTGGAGAGAACAGACACAACTTTTGTGAAATTTTGTCTTGGAATTACTTTCTTTTTGTATTCCATTTCTGTTGTGATGTATTACAAAGTACCAAAGAGAAGTGGGCCGATAAGAGTCCACAGGACACTCTACAGGCATCTCTAGAACTGACTCAATGCAATGCAACACTTCCATATTATCTTCAGTCACTGCTCATCAACCCACATGCATCAATACAGGAGTACACAACAGCTCCAGCTGAGAGACAGTACAGGCACACAGACATTGCTTCTACAGCCATACTGAGAGAGTTCAACAGAGAGGAGCAGTAACAGTAATGAATCAAATCTTGACAACAATCAGTTTAATTTACCTCTGAAGATAGTGAAACAGAAACAAATGCTGCCTCATATGATCTAATCCATCTACCACAAGTTCTGATAACATACCTATACGGAGCAAATTTGAAACCCTCTCCTGCAGAATGGTTTTACATTTTATCACAATTTATTTGTGGGACATCTACTGGCTCTAAGGAAGTCTGCAGTCAACAACAGCTGAAGTTCTTCAGGAAGTTCTCCTTGCAGCAAAAAAATGTCATGAATATGTCTACACACTTTAATCCCAAACATTTAAAAGGTGTTAGACTTTTACACTATTCATCAAAGCAAATACCCATTGGAATAAGACTCTGACTAATGGTGTAATGAACTTCCTAGAATCATCTAGGAGTTCTGACCTATCATCTACAAACTCCATCCAAATGTAACACGGCTGATGGGGAAATAAAAAAGGCACCTAGAAGTAAGAATATATTATTTATTCTCCATCTAACTGATGGGCCCCTCACTTCCTGGCTGCAGTTAAAATGAAGCTTTCAGTCATATTCCTCTACAACCTATGCTGACATGCTTCTCTGGTTACAGAATACTCTTAAACCTCTTTCTAAAAAGTCATACAGAACACGTGAGTAAGGAACTTTCACTCATGCTTTCAGACTCTACCTGTTTCAGTACAGATTTTCTTAGTTTCTAGTAAAGCATAAAGGTTAGACTGAAATCTGTTAGCTTTTGGAGACAGTAAAATGTTATTGGTGTTCCAACAAATTACAGATAAGGTGTTTCCCTCAAATAGATGCCAGAAAAACTAAGAAAGCATACTAGATAAATATGCTTACCTATTTTATATGTCTCCCCAAGTAACCACTGCTTGTGCTGCTGAGACAGCACACAGGTAGATAGTATATTTGGTCTCATATGTATTAGTAGCTATGGAAAGCAATCAAGAGCCAGCAAACACCAGACAAGTGTCTGACATAAAACTCTCCTCAAGTGTACTAAGAAAGCATGCAGAAAAGTAAATCTGTGGAAGAAAAAGTGAGAGGGGGAGGGAAAATTATTTCATAATTGTCTTAAAAGCTTCCCTGCCTAGAACTGACATAACCAAACTAACCAAACAAAAAATATACTTCTCTGCAACTCAAGCTTCTAGGTTCCAGCAGCTATACAAGGACACCAACTTTCTCTCTCGAAGTTTTTGTGAAGAGAGTGATCAAAACAGGCACTGTGCTACAAATCAGACTTGAGATCCATCTACTCCAGCACATGCTGAGCATAAACATTTTAGATTATTAAAAGTATTAAGTGGCACTAAATACCAGGTAGTTTCTCAACCTACTTTTGACCTTCTCACACTTACCTAAGCAGTTTGTGACCATTTGTTGTAGCAACTTCAGCAAGACTTGTTAGGATTTTAAGATACTGGCTTTCACTCTGCTGAGACAAGTGTTCCAGAACTTGCCGCAACTGAAAGATTGAAACAAAAGAAATTGCACAGTGTCAAGGAGCATCAGATCAACAACAATTTATCAATTATTTAGAACATTATCACCCAAACATTAATATCTAGCAATAATAATGTAATCACGTATATTGTCTAGCATCTAATCTAACTTCAGTTAATATTTCATTCCGATCTAAAAAAATTACTGAAAAGATAGACATTCTCGTGTCTATGTATGTACTACAGGATATTTAACATTACAGAATCTACAAATGCTGAATGCCTAACTATGTATTACTAATTCAGAAGAACAGCTTATGACATTTAAAATGTGAGTCCTGACTTCTAACAAATAACCAAGTCTCCTCATGTCATCACTTTCAGATATTATGCACTGGTCACTATCCACAACTTTGAGCAGAATAGCTCAGACCTGGCCACAGAAAACCATTTTTCAAAATATGATTACATTTTGGCAACAAAGCACAACTATATCATATGTTATGGAATTAAAGCATGGTGCTACTAACACCAAGGTCTGTGGGTTCAATCCCCATATAGGCCATTCACTTTAGACTTTGTGGGTCCCTTCCAACCCAGAATATTCTGTGAAATTTGGGAAATCTGCGAATGTTTTTCATACCCTCTGATTAAGATCTTGTTTTTTGCACACACCTTCACCATTACTCAGACAGATGAAAAATTCATTTTTTCCCTTACTGTCTTCACTTCCACAATACAGTTTTTTTCTTCCATTGTTTTAGTTCTTTTCCTTTCTTTTAATTTAAATCATCTTTATCATCTCCCCATGCATCTAACATATACTTTGAGAATTCTCACATCTGTCAATTCACTCTGTAAAACTCAACCTTGTCTCAGGAATTTAAACACTGCTTCTATATATAAATTTTCAGTCTCACAGTGGAAGTAATGGAGTTACAGAGAAAATGAAAATGTCAGAAATCTATCAAACTAAGTTCAGTGAAGTGGCAGCCAATACCTTACTAAATCTATTTTTTTTTTTTTTTTTTTTTTTTTTTTTTTTTTTTTTTTTTTTTTTTTTTTTTTTAATTTACGGTCTGTAAAATTGCTTGCAGTCATTTTCAAACAAATAATGTATTAAAACCCCACAGGTAGCCAGACTTGGAAGGGCAAAAAGCACCCAATGCTTCCTCCCCCTAACACAATCAAGAAACAAAATCTTTTTCTTGCTTCAGATTGTACTATCCCACAATAATAAAAAAAACAAGGTATAGGAGAATCACTGAGAAAGAAACAGAGTAATTTCATCTACAGAAATAATAATCAAATGAAATTGCGGGTCCAATCTTTTATTCTCTAATTGTATGAGGCAATTTCATAGAGATGATGTATGAATACTCATACCATGAACATTTAAGTTCATTCTACATCATTCAAGCCTCGAGACACATCCTAGAATGGATGTCTTAAGATAGTGACTCAATGAAGTTAAATAGGCCCCATTATACAAAGTAATTGTATATACAGAATGCTCTACCAACATCTTTGTATTGAAGCTTGCAACAAGTCCGCTCTTTCAATTGTCTAGAACACTTTGCCAAGTATGCAAATTTAGAACACTAAATGAAAAGAGATTCTACATTTAATTCCAAATTCTTGTGTTTAAAATAATGTAAAGGTATTTTCCATAAGGAAAGAATAGATAGTGGTCAATTACTGTGGCATTGACAGTCAACTGTTGGTACTACTATCTTCTAACCACGACACTCATATTAAGCAAGTAGATCTCCACAACACAGACAGATCCCTGTCTATAAAGCATGCAACACTGTATTACCATGTTTTCCCGTAGATCTTCATTCTGTGTCATTTGAATTATTGTCTGGAAAAGTCGAGGATGGTACTGTATTAAGACTTCACAGGTCTCTCCATAACCACCCTAAAAAGCAATCATTTGAGAAACATTTTAATTAAAAGAAACATTATTTTAATGCTGAATGGAGAAATTCTATTCTAAAATAAATTGAAATTCAATAATCAAAGTTAGATATCACAAAACTTTTCAGAGACGACAGAATCAAACTTTTTTCAGTATAGTGGCTCATATATATGCACTCCCTTTTCTGTTTTGGGAAACACTTTCCTACTTACCAAACCAAAGTTACAGTTGAACAACACTTCACCGAACAATTACCAAAGACTAAGAACAGTACAATATTTCCCTTCTCTTCTGCTTGCTGACATATCTACTTGGTTACATCCAGAATCTAATCCTTTAAAACAAACATTTTCTAAAGGTTCATAGCACATATCTGACTTGTTACAGGAAGAAACAGAATAAACCCATGAAAGGATTATTTAACTTTAAAATCAATATACAAGTATGATTCCACTTGTGCCTCAGACTAACTTCACACCCTTCTGAGAAAAATTGTTTTCTGAAAGGAACAGAATTTGAATTTGTGGTTTATTTGTATCAACTCTTATTTAACATAGCTGTATTTTTAAGCAGACACCTAACAAAATGTTTTCTTTCCTTTTACATCAAAGGTTTTATTCTATGCTTATAGGTTTGTTTTTCAGAGCAGGTAAGTGTTTGTAGAAGTCTGAAGTCATAGATACTTCTTGCCAAGCAATGAGTTTTACTTTTTCTTACTTGGCATCATGAATGTGTAAACTACATGATCTCACACACAGTAAGATCAACACTACAAAGGAGCAAACACCAGGTGTCACTACTCACACTTAAAAAAAGTTAACAGAATTTTTATGTATAAGTGGTTTTGCAGTTGAAAATGCTGCATTAGTTGAAAATGTGTAAGACTTTTGTTCCTTGTCCAGATATAGTAATACCTTTGAAAAGTAATTGTCAGCACCATGTAAGTTTTGATTTTTAATAGCACTAGATCTTCAAGAGAAAAGAAAATCTATTAGCTGAGATTAAAAAAAAAAAGACACTCCTTTCTGCATGCCTTTACCTCTTACTTGTTAGCAGTTAAACACCTAAAAAGTCTATTACATTATACCAAGGATTCCCAAACTTTCGAGTCAAATGGAGTTCTGTCAACTCTTTCCCATGAGGTCAATTCTTGCATTAGACTTACGCAAAGGGTACAAACTACGAACCTGCCTGTAGGATCAATTTAATGACAAAAAAAATATTTTTTGCATTTGCTTTGCCAAAGGACAACAGTCCTTCAGAGGCCTTAAAAATTGAAATGGTAATACTGACACTGTAGTGAAGTTCACAGAATAGTTACTAAGTTGCTAACTTAATACCTGTACACAGAGATCCAGTGGAGTAACACCATTCTTGTCTGGTAAATATTTGGCTCCTCTCATCAAAAGAATTTGCGCAGTGTCTCTCTGACCATGGCTGTTCAAAAGAAGAGAACACAGTTAATACAGCATTTATGTTCTATTATGAGTCATAAATCTATCTTTATCGCACCTACAAAACCAACATAAGCTAGGAGAACACATAGTTATGAAACTGAGCAGAACACAGGATGGAAAATAATGCCTCAGATTCTTCTACTACGTTTCAATGCCACTGCAAAAGAACAGTGCAAAATTAGGTAAGGCCCATTTATCAAACCAGAGTCACCCTCATCATTCAGAAATGATTCATCTTAGCCTAGCCTCATAAATATCCATGAGCTGCACTTCCCGGGAAAAAAAAAAAAAAAGCTCTTTGTCAACTCATATCCTAATTTATTTCACAGAGAAAGTTCTCTTCACTGCTCACTTCTACCAGATTTGGGGGGAAAAATATTCTAATTGTGCTTTAACCATCAATAAAACATTAGTAAGATTTTTTTATTGATTAAAAAATCTTTCTTTTTTTTACACAAGAATTCAATACATCACTCTAATGGCTCTAATTTCTTTTAACCAGTACATATAAATGTTTTGTCTTGCCTTTAAATGGAATGAGTTTTACTTTTGCATTCAAAGTCTGTTTCACAGTCTCAACCAACCAACCATTCCAACATGCCACCATTGCCTAGGAAGCAATAAGACCAAAGTTTATTCATATCTCTCAACACTCCCCCAAACCCTTTCTTCTGATCAAAATGAGAAATTGCGTAGCAGCAATCACATGTTTACTTCACTAAAAACAACTGAAAGTCTAGCTGCCTTCACCAATATTCAGTGTATATGCTACCAAATGTATTACAGAAGCATCTAGGAGGTGAAAGACTGATACAAAAGACAGCAATTAAGGTTATGGATACAAGCTTTTTCAGAGAAGTTTTATATCTCAAGCTGGTTTGCAGTATACCCTTTATGCAAATGTATGAGTATTTGCTGTCCTGGAACACACAAAGGCTGCCTGCACTATAAAGGGCACAAGAAAAGTGACAATCAACAGCTGAGGGACAAGAAGTCGCTACACTGATCTCTCAATAGCTCACAGATCAGTTATTATTCCTGTCCTTCCAGCCCAGGAAAACAACAGGTTAATCTAATGTACCAGACTTTGTCCTAACAAAAACAAACATTCAGAGTCAGAAAGGAGTTAAGACTAATGGCCTACTTGCAGTACCTTCGCTGTAATTCTCTACACTAAGTGCACAATCCAACACCTTGACAAAACAGGTGTTTCACTCTCAAACTTTTGACTACTGATACCCTTTCTCCAGCTATCACGAACCACTGCTACCATGCCCCCACATCCTACTCTCTGTCATCAGGGGTCTATAACCTTTCTTCCCAGATTCACTGTAGTACACACCCTGTTCATTCTACTCTGTCAACTGCTCCAACTGTTAACTTCTAAAAGAACATCACTACCATACTTTCAAGACATTCCCTTTTGATGGACAACCTCCAAGCCGAGGCAAGCTGCTTACTTCTTTTAAAGCAGATGCCAATATCAGGCCCTAACCAAGCACCAAGGATAACAGCTATTTGTTTTCCCCTTCTTCTCAGCTGCCAAATGTCAACATACACTATCTCCAGAGACCACAGTTCCTAGAACATAACTCTTGGCAAGTCAGTAGGTTAGTCCATTCCTCCTTTTGTTTATATTAACATTTAATTTCAGCTGAACTATTTAACCTGTAACCAAGTCCAGGGATTATAAAAAATGTAAATATTCTACCAAACAGCAAAAATGCTCTAGTTAGAACAGAAGGTCATTTATCATATGTGATTAGTTTCGAAATAAAACTAAACAGTGAAGAAAACAGAACTGATCAAAGCAACAATATAATTTTAATTCAACATTGTAACTTTAAGGCATATATGCCCTTTTTTTGTACACGTAATACCATAATGTACACTTAAGAACAGACAAACTTGCCTTATAAAAGACTGTGTTTTTAGTGTACTCAAAATAATCTAAGTTGGTAGAACTCTTTTTTTCAGAAAATAGTTCAGCAGTCATTGATTTATAACTCATGCTAGAATATGCATAGCTATGTGTTTAACACAACTGTTAGAAAGAGGTATGTAAGCTTGCAGTACTAAGATAAGCAGACAAGACAACAAACTACATTCAAACATGAGGCAAGATTAAATACCAGTCAGTGTTTGCATTTCCTAAATTTTGTGCCTTTTAATCATTGTTAATGCAAAAGGGAGAAGAATTTATTTCACTTTTAGCATAATATTCTAAAGTTAAGAATATACAACCTGCAAGCAAAGTAAAGTGGAGTTGCCCCAGAAACATTCGGCCTGTTTATATCTGCACCGCTGTCTAACAAACACTGCACCGTCTAGAAGAGAAGAAAATACCAGCATTAGAAAAAGAGCAATGGAAAAATCTATTGGCTTGCAACTATTTAGTGTCATGCATGTTAATTACACTGAAAGGTTTCATTTTCAGTATTGAACCTCAAGACCAAAATTCCTAAACATTAAATGGAAAAGCATGGCTAACAGAGCTCATAAAGCTTACTTTGAACTTCCTGCTTTAATAATAGTACCTGAATCTACAAGCCATTTAAAAATAAAAATGACACTTTTTAGAGAAGTAAACCTCAAGTTAATAACAGCCATATACAGCCTTATCACTAGCTGAAGTTTCAAACTCAGGCTAGACTAGAATAAATATGTAAGCAAATTCTAAAATATGAAAACACTGAGCAGACTATCAAACAACTTTTGTTATATCCCAGTAACATAAACTAGTTAAGTCTATAGATTACAGTTTCTCAGAATCTGGTCTTCCAAAATGGAGTGCTGACAATGACAACAGAAAAGATCTGGGTAGAACGATAATTTTTAACAGTAAATAGTTCTGGAAACAACCTGTATAACTCTATATAGCTCTAACACAGTTCAAGGAAAGCATCCAGAACTCTACTCTGAATATAAATAGTCAGCCCTAATGCAAGGTCAGGTGTAAAAATTATTCACACATATCAATAATAGAAGTGTTTATTTGAATTTGTTTGCTTCTAATGTTAAATATGTAACTGAACCAACTCTGTGTTCATTTTTTACTCACTGTAAATTAAGATCATTTCAGATTTCAAAAGCATACAATAGCTGGCACAATTATGAATTAAACACATTCTGAAAAGTAAGAAAGAACATTTTCAAACACATTACATAAAAACTTACTATCAACAAGCCAATAGTAATAGTACAGAACAGCTGAACAGTATACAGTAAGTCACCTAAAGTCCCACAAAGACTGAGATTCATCACCTCCACACGAGTAAGTAAGTTGTTCCCATGAAAGTGTATGCAGTTGATACTAAGACAAACAACAGAATTCTTCACACTTCTAACCATTATCATTTGTGTTACTAGGCTGAAGCTTTAAAAAAAAAAACACAACAACTTTGAGGCATTACCGAGGTCTTCACAAATCCATTGTGTTCATACAATTTAAAAACTTACTGTCTTGTGTCCATTTTGACAAGCTACATGAAGGGCTGTTTGTCCCATTGCATCTTCAACATCTACATTACTGACATGCTGAACAAGATCATGAAGCAATTCTGTTCGTCCATTGACAGCCAACCAATGAATCTAAGTACAGAATGATAATATACACGTTTCCTTTAGCAATGACACAAGTTATTCCATGAATATGATTTTTAACTTCACTATATTATTGTCAACATTTTCACAAAGAGCAGCTTTGAACAATACTAACACATGTTCAGGTATTTTGATCACATCATTTGATTCTTGAAGGCACTGGACAAGCACCAGTTTTGTTTTTACATGTAAGATGGCAGATGCTTAAAAAACGAGAACCTTCAAACTCTTCATTTTAAGAACATCATGATAATCAATAGCACTTACTGCAGTCAAGCCTTCATTGTTACAAATGTTGACGTCTGCACTGTATTCCAGCAGCTTGCTCATACATTTCTTCTGGCTATGAACAAAAGAATACATTAAAATCCAGCCAGGCAAAATCATTTTCAAAGACTACATACCTTCTTAGAGCTTTACTCACTCTAATTCATCATCATGCAAAGCATAGCAAGCAGTTTAACTTTATAAGGAGTACAGTAGAAAGAGAAAGGTGAAAGAAAGGTGGATCATCACACCAGTGACTCCTACAATGCAAAAGTAGTGTACAACAGCACAGGACTAAAGCCATAGTTGTTTTTGTGGAAAGTGCAGAAGTACTTAACCACTACTGTAATAGATTCAGCTCTGCATGAATTACACTTTCAAGACAAGAAGCTAGAGTTTAGCTGAGAAGTCCATGAAGTTCACCACCATCTGTACACTTCAGTTTACAGTACACCACTAAATCATTATTTAATGAGAAAGTCACTGGAACACTGTGCAAATCTTTAGCAAGTACAATTATTGTCTTAATGAAAGTAGAGGTATTTTTTCCTAATTCACATTTTCTTTGGTCTTTTAACGTTCCTTAATGCTCTAAATGCTTTTTCCTTAAGAATTTATTCTCACTTTTCCCTTTTATTTGGTACCTCTCACATCTATCTTAAAATTTCATTTCCACATAACTGTCTCCTATGCGTATTTCTGCATTTCATCATGTACCACTTGGCTGCTGCTTCTCCTACAAATAGTGTTTAGTGGCTTCTAGGTAAGTGGGAAGACAGTCTCCTCCTCATTTGAAGTACCAGCTGTGATACAATTCAGTTATTGTACCATATAAAATGCTCTAAAAAAATCCACAATATAACAGCTATACCTTTTCCCATACTATAATTCAAGAAATAAGATCTTAAAAAGGTACTTGCTCACTGGTTTGAGGGATTTTTTCTCACCCTCTCTTAATATCATCAGGCCAACTTTGTATTCCTTTCCTTGTAGTAAAAATTCCCTTAGAGACACTATTTGGGAAAAATCTGAAGTCTCTGAACACTACAAAGTGCTCCAAAATATTTTCTTACTCAGCTAACTGGAAGGAGAATGCATCCCTTGTTCGATCACTGTTGTAAGAATCATTATGCCCCTGCTTAACAGAAAACACTCAAATGGCTGGCACTGAAATTGGTATTGCAGACACAATTTGCCATTTATATTACTTCCTGAATACTCAAAGTATGGACTTTAACCCTCATGTTCTCTATCAGTGTGCCATCCCTATTTTCCAAAGTGAAAACCAAAGTATTTTGTTTGAACTGTACAAAAATATTACAGAACATACCAGCTCAAGTACATTATGCACAAAATTTAAGAGTTTTAAAAGCTTTTTTCTTACCCATTCCTTGCTGCTAAATGGAGAGGAGTACATCCTGAAATGTCCTGATAGTTTGGATTTGCTCCTTTTTTTAATAATAGAACAAGACATTCAACTGATCCACAGCTAAGAACAAAATAAGGAAGGGAAAAACTGTAACAAGGATATTTACAAACCAAATCTGTATTGACATAAAGACAACAGCAATACTATGCACAGATTACACTCAATAGAAAATCTTTACTTAAAATAGTTTTACATCCTCATAGTTCAAGTTACAGAAAGCTAAAGGAAAGTCACTTAAATGCAGTGAGAACTAACTAATTATAACCTATAGTAATGAACAGATGCCAGCCTGAGTTTAAAACCCAATAGTGAATCTTTAAGACAGGTAACTCTTTAAATATGAAGTGTTTAAAAATTTTTGCTTATTATTTCTTCTCACATCCCTCATCTTTTAGCTATGAATATTTTCCATTAAATAACAATTCCAGTATTTGGGTTTTTTGTTACACTTCAGTGTCTGGAGTTACATTGAAAACTTTAAGTATCAGAAAAATTCTAAAATTTGTACAAATATTTCTTTGCTATCAATTTTGAACCTGTAACTCCCTTTTACTTTTCATAATACAGCAGCTCTTCAGGATAACCAAGGCCACCAAGAAGACAGAAACTCTGCATTATATGTTTATCTTGCTCCTGAATTCTACAAGAGGAAGGGTTGATTGACAGGATAAGCATATTTTTGTATCCATCACTATCAGTTTATCCATTGTTCCAAATCTTTACAAAGTTAGAACCACTACACAACAGCAGAAACTGAAGACTAGTTGTACAATACATTGCAAAACCATCAGTTTGATGACCCCTTTGTGACCCAACAAGATGAAAGACAATCCAATAAAAATTAAGTGTAACACAATTTCTTGTGTTTTAGACTCAATAAATATAGTATATTTTCAAATATACTTCTAAGGTGTATGCCAAAAATTTGTTTGCATTTTTTAAGTACTTCCTTAAGTAAATTTTACATAAAGCAGGATGCAATTCTGAGATCAAATATTTGGGAAATAGGTACTTCTAAAACAGTCTGCTTAGAACGCTGGAACTTCTATCTTTATTGTGACCAAATACCAGCTATTTATATGCAATACTATTATTATTTCTTTTATTTTTACCTTTTAACAGTTTAAATGTAAAAACTTTGAAGATATTTAAAAGGGGAGCCAAATAGAGAGCATTCATTCATTAGTTTAATTTCCTGAAAGGCCAAGTCAAAAACTAACTGGTTCATTTCTCTTTAGGTTATGTTTCTTGGCAATATAGTTATTGAAGAGTTACATAAATAATAAATAATCTAGATCAAGGTTATAAAATTTGCACTTAAGCCTTCTATCTAGGATACAAAAACTTATTAGAAGCGAGTGCCAAAGTTATATTCCCTTCAGTTATGATCACATGAAGTACTTTGGAACAGCTGCTTCCCAATCCAAGTGCTTCCCTCTGTTTGAAAATACTTCAAAAACAATCAGCACCTGCAGACAAGATTTCTCTAACTCTACAAAGGCAAGATTAACCCAGCTGTGCAGGATACGTATCACAGGTGTGCATTTCTTCACAGACTTGAGACTTCACCAAAAGGCAAAAAAGTATCTAGCAAAACTTCGGTCACTAGAATTTGGAAAACTGATTGGTATAATATATAAAATCTGTCCTCTCAACGAGGTAGGCACATTGCTAGAACAAACAAAATACAAAAAGGAAGTATGAAAACAATGTTAACTGATACTAAAGTGTTTTCCAGCTTACATTGGTGCCTTAGATTTGTGGTAATATTTTCATTGTTAACTTCTGGAGTGGACTCAAGTAAGTCTTACTTTGCTGCAATATGAAGCAAACTTCTCTTCACACGTCCAAAGGCATAATTCACATCAAATTTTGAATTTGACAGGAGTTCTGAGACAGACCTTCAAACGTAAACATAATTTTAATTTAAAAGTAGCTCACAGTATCCAAGCAAAGTTTATACTCTAGTTGTACACAAATACTCTATTTCTCACTTGAACACTATTTCTTTTCCCTCCAACTACTTTCTGACCCAGAGATCAAACAGTTTTCAAGCATTTGCAGATTAACTATACCTTTTCACTTCTTACTTGTACATAAAAAATTAACTGTGACACTGGGCAACAGTTTCAAATGTAAGAATTAGACCAGACAACCAAATCATTTATTTACAAATATGGAAAACACACATTTTTTTTTTCCCCCCAAACCAAAGCTATTAAAATCCCCATTTTTCTCCTTATCATAGACACCCCCATAAGATACCCAGCTTTCCCAAACATAGCTGAAGTTCAGAGGGAAGACTGGTATGAGAAATCATAATGATGAAGTATACATGATATGCCAATAGGACAAAAAATTTAAATAGGACCCTTCCACTTCCAGTAATGGGCCCATCACACAATTTTAAGCTCTTGCATGCAATCTCAAAATATTATGCAGGAGAACAAATGTTTATCCTGATTAGATAAACAGTTCACTCTTTCAGTTACAATTACTACCTGCTTCCCTACAAAATTCATCAGAAGGTAGTACCCCTTAGTTGGCACTATATAGCCTCCAGTCCCAACCACTTTGAGGACCATTAAACAAGAGAAACAGCTGTTCTTCTGAGGAATCCCAGAAGTATCAGTCTCATTGTCCATGTCATTCTGAGACAACCGATGAGACTAAAAGCTTCTCTGTCATCAATAAATACACAGAGCTAAGACAGTTACCAAACAACATTTTTGTACTTATTCTAGGACAAATTTCCCTATGTGCACCAGCAGAACAAATCCTAGCTCCAGTTTATGGCATAGAACAAAACAGGTTTCTCAAGTAAAAGTATGCCGGGATGCACACAGTCAGTGACTAACTTCAGATATAGAAGATATCTGAGCAATTAAACAGCTACAACTTTAGCAAACATGCTGAGTTTTTCAGACCTTAAGAAAAAAAAAAAGGTAAATTTAAAGAACTTCTCACCTGTGCTGATCAGCCATAACCATCGGCATCAGTGTATAGACAGCAGTTTCATTATCTGTGAAGAAATTAAATTATTCCGTTAGATAAAGAAATCTTTTACACAAAAGAAGTTATCTAGCAACATTTCTTCACCTTTTCAAGTATCCACTGTGCAACAGATCAGTCTTTTTACACAGATAATACATGCATGAAGTTTCATTATGAAGAAAAAGCCATCATACTTAGACAAAAGAGACAACAGAATTTCAATACATGAAATCTGAATGTGCCTTTTTTTCTTTTACAGTGCAAAAATTACAGAATTTTCAATGGAGCATCAATTTCTTTGAAGTGACAACTCTGTTAATTAAATTAAAATTTGTAAGAAATTTGCACTAACAACACCAAAAAAAACCCAAAAAACAAACGAAACTAAAAATTGGTTAATTTTAAAAAGAAAGAAATTTCCTGTATTCCAAGGTGACTTCCACAGTCCTGAGCTTATAATGGTGATTTCTTCAAATTATTTCATAAACATTCATTTTTGTCTCTATACTTGAATACCTGAATGCAATGTTTCACTTTAATTTCTAATCTCTAATCGGTTTTGTATTTCACATCTGAAGGCAATGAAAAAAGGCCAGAACGCAAAGATTCATGCCAGTGGTGGGAATACACTGGCATTCAGCTATAGTCTCTGTCATTTCTACTGCTGCGCATACCAGCATGCTGCATGGGTGTGATGAGCCTAAAATACTATTTTTACAGGATTAATTTGACATAACTTGAAAGGTTTTAATGTATGACAATTATAAATGATATTACTATATAACTGTAATTAATTTTTATTCTGCATAATTATTACTTTTTTCCCTTCAAGCAAACTGCCCACTGCTGGGAGTACAATCTCCACAGATTGTTCACATAGATGCCAATTTATGACAGGAGGGGCTAGGCTTTCTGAGAACTCAGGTAGATGGCTCCAGGATATAGAAACACAGAACTCTTCTCACAAAACTTTTTTTTTGAGCTTTTTCCTCATCACCTTCATTGATCCAAAAACCAAAGTTACTGAGCAATCGGAACAGGAAGAATTAAACAAGTGTAGCATCTCATGTTTTTTATGCACCATGCTTCTATACATTCACTGCTTTCACTAGAAGTTAAGGTGACATTTACTGAATGTTAAACAAAAATTCCTCCAGGTTATCAAGTGGAATCAAAGAAACTTCTCATGCTGAAGCTATGCTATTTGTTATTATCATTCTACAGTGCTCCAAGATTAGTGCTAGTACCTGCTATTTGAAGCAGGTATGTTCATAGCTAACGAAAGAAGCAATGCGAATCCATTACATTTGAACAATGAACACAGATAAGTCATATCTAAATTCAAATTACATTCCATTTGTTATAAAAATTTAAAAATACATTAAAAAATCAATGTTGCTTACAGTAAACACATGGTGCAAGAGACACAAGCCTCTCAAAACACCTAATGATGATTAAAAGCTGCAGAGTCACTCTAACCATTATCAAGTTAAAGAGTTTGAACTCTCTACAGATTGCTCCTTATGGCAGGTAACTCCACCCCCACCCCCACCAGGTACCACTAGTATATGACTGCTGGGGGAAGAACAGATTGGGAGGGAGTGAGAGAGTCCTGAAATAAAATTAAATAGAGATGCTAAATAAAGATATCAATTGTGAAAAATATTTGAACACTTTTTAAAAATTTACCCATGATTAGCACCTAGCATACACAAATTAAAAAAACCATCTTGTTGGAGCTCTGTTTCACAGATCTGGCAGAAATATAAAGCCTTCCAAGGGAAACGAAAAAAACAACTTGAGAACGTCATCTCAATTTAAGCATGACATCCTTATTTTCACACTCATGCCCTATTTAAGAGGGAAAAAACATAAAAGCATCTAAAAATACCAGCACAATTAACTGAAATGCTTAATACTTGATCCTAATTAAACTATATTGCAAGTATAGTGATCAAGAAAAAGACAATAATTAAATTTAAGTGTAGCTGGGCCATAAAAGGTGTTTACAGTACAGTTGCAAAACTAAGCCTTTTGCTATTCTATTAATAGAAACTACACTGTGGAGCACATGCAGATTTTCCCAGAGTTTTTCTATACAGAAATAATTAAAAAGGTGTGGGTCTAAGGAGTTTTTGTGCCTACTTTTGGTAAATATTTTCCCTATTCATAAACAAACTCCTACTGACTTAAACGACATGACAGCAGGTAGAGAAAAAGCATTATACATCTCGTGCACTTAGAGAACTTATTTGTTATCTAACATGCTTGCATTTCAAGTCTTGAATATCTAAAGAAAGAAAAAGGCACTCAAAATGCAGTCAGTGCTTTGGGCTGCAAGACCTAGTTTTCAGACACTGAGTCTCAACAGTAGAATCCAGAAATCTATGTCAAGCTCTCAAGTGTCCAGAAAATAGCTGCTAAAGGATACTCCAGAAGAGTGATTAAAAAATTATATTATTTTCTAATTGCAAGGTCACCTCAGGGTATGTGCCAGCACTGGACTCAGGTGCTAAGACTCACCTTACAAAAAAAAAAAAATAACTTAAAATTCATCATCTAGAATCCTGGCTTGACAAAATACTCTTATTACTTCATTTCATCAGTGATATTGTCATGAATTTGGCAAAGATCACAACCTTAACAAAGTGTCAGCACTGTCCATGTAATACCTAATGGCTACAGCACATGCAAAGGAAGTTAAATTTCTAGATTTAGTGCCTTCCTCAGCATAAGGATGTTCAAACATACATCTCCACTTCCTAAGAGAGTGCCATTACTCTTACTTTAAGGATGGAGGGGTAAAGTACATATCTTTCAAATTAACACTGTTCAAATGTAGCAGGGTCTTGGGGGAAATCATTAATACAAGAGTCCAGACACAGCACACAAAAAGCCACCAAACTACATACCATACTAGACTGGTGTGGAATATTCTAAGCTGGTCCTGCCAGTACATGTTTGGAACAAAACACTACAACCCAAACCTGCTTCTCAAGAAGAGTTTGGGCAGACCTGTATGAACCTAAAGAATACTGAGGTCAAGAAAGAAGATACATAATGAGCTAAGACGGACCCAAAGTTCAATGGCCATTGAACAGAGACCTTCTTGGAATGCAATTTGAAACTTCAGTACCTTAAGCACATTTATCTCCTTATATCAGTCCCATTGTGATTTGTTTCATGCAATTCCTACAGAATGCACAGAACTGACATTCCTTCTGCACTAAAACACAATAGAAGTACTTGTTCCAAAAGTCTCAGGGCTTCCACTTACACTGCCACTACCATAGCTGTAACTACCTCTGAAGTGTAAGATAATAATGCCCAAGATAGGAAGAAATCGGGTTAAATTCCGAATCAATTTGCCTACACTAATACTGGAGTAAATTTAAAGAAGCTCCAACTGACATAGGTCGTGCAAAGCGTTACTTGTATTACCATCCTCAGTTCAGTTAAACTGGTGTTACTCCACTATTTCTGTAACTCTGAGCTTAATAGTTAATATTACATCCATTTTCACTGCTGCCATTCAAAGGTTTACAAGCAGGAGCAAAGTCCGCCTTAAGCTTGCCTATCAATTGTGTGAAATTTATGAGCAACTGCACTGGCAGACACCAAAACTGTGACAGGTGCCAATAAGTGAAGGGTGTAGCAGCTCAGTGCAGAAGGACCCCAGAAAGGCCAATAACGGGATGCACAGTGAAAACAGAATATTACTCCCTCTCCTTTACCCCCAGAGATGAAAGCCGGCAGACAGGCAGCCAAAGACCCATCCATAAAACTAAACTCTGAAAAAAGTACAGTGACAACACATGACTCACAAGAACTCGAGTCATGACATTTTTCGTATCTGTCAGTCAGAAATTTTGCACATGCAAAAGTTTTACAGAGTTGGTCCTCCCAAAAAGCTCCCAAAGGCTGGACCTGTCTGGAACACTAAACCACCTGCCATAAAGAGCCTAAAGTTGTATTTTCAAATCCATCCCGATATCGGGGACTAGCACTAAGGTGAAGTAGCCTAAAGCAAAAAACTAGGCTGCGGTGGGTGACAGTGACTTATAATACCCTTTCAAACAGAATTCGGCACTGTTAAAAAACAAACAAGATTTGCCATCGCTCGTCAGCCATCGTCAAAGCCCCTAGCGCAGGATTTATAACCAGACGAGAGGGTGGCCGAGCACCCCCGGGGCCCGGGGGCGGCAGCAACCGCAGGGACCCCCGCGCCCTGCGCCGGGGGCAGGGAGGGAGGGAGGGAGGGCCCGGGCACCCCGCTGCTCTTATCACCAGCACAAATAAAACCAGCCTCGCTCAGAGGCGGAGGGACGGAGCCCGTTCCCACTCCTCCCAGCCGCCTCGGCTCACCCCGGCCGGGCCGGGCCGGGCCAGGGCCCCTCTCCTACCGTCCGGCAGCTCCACGGTGCGGGCGCGGCGCAGGGACCTCGTCAGGCGGTTGAGCTGCTCCATGGCTCTCTCCATCCTCGGAGCGCCCAGCCCGGAGCCGCGGACCCCCCTGGCTTGGCCCGGCCCGGCCCG
>VWZF01005477.1:448430-482043 GCA_013396755.1 Sclerurus mexicanus | reverse complement strand
GTTTGCGAATCCCGCGGGAAAAGGGTCTTGGGGAATCTGCTTGCTACAGGTATTTGTTTTTGAAAAACAAGTAAATGGAGAAGTGCTGCCTTTGGAAGGCGCCCGTGCCGGGTGTTCCCGCGCGTGTGCGCGCTCCTTGCCCGGTCAGGCAGGCCGTGTTGGTGGGCTGTTGTAGCTTTGGTAGCCTGATTCTTTCCACTGTAGCATGAGGAAGCCGACAAGGAAAAGCATTTCCTGACGGTCAACAGCTCCCTCAGTTAATGATTATATAAACATTCAAGGAAGGAAAGTCCAGTGGAGGCCAAAAAGCAGTCCAGGGATGTCATGATGTCAGTGTCGCTGACGATGCTCACAAAGTTCAGTATCACTTCCAGAGGCTGAATTAAACTCCAGATCCACCCACCTGGCTGGAGGGCTGCGTAAATGCACAAGGGGGGTTTTTTGCTTTTTTGGTAGCCTATAGTAGGCTTCACCATCCAAAAAAAAAAAAAATCCCAGTTTGACCCTGTGAGCTTCTACTATGTCCTGGGAAATTCCGCTTTGAATGGTGTGCTTTTCCTGCGGTATTGCGACTGTCCACACCTATGTCGACTGCCATGGAAAATAAGCACCTCTGGATGAAATCAGTTCCATCTGGTTTAGATGGGTATTGCGTGAGGATGAAACACCTTCTCAGGTGGCTTGTGTAGTAAATCTAGGTCTCAAATGGAAAACTTTTAAGTAAAATTAGCTGAAAGTAGTAAAATTAGCTGAAAGTAGTAAAATTAGCTAAAATTTGTTACACCATAGCGGGTATCATCAATACATTCAAATTTTAATAATTTTCTTGGTGTCAAGGGAAAAACAGACATCTCAAGGAAATATTCAGATTCCCAATTTCCTATTTACATCTTTTAAGTCGTTTGGTCATTGAATGCATTCAGCAGAGTTCCTTTCAGTACTGAGATGAGGAGACCGTAATATATCTGTCCTTTGCACTTATATGTCTAAAAATATCCTGTTCAACTACCTACGAGCGATTGACCAAACTTGTCTTTCACCTTGAATGAAATCAAGTCACTTATCAGTCCTGTGAAAGAAGCACTGTCCTTGGCGCATACATTGGTGTAAGCATTCTCAGGGGAGATAGACTCCGTTTCTTTTCTGAAAAGATAATACCATCAAAACAGTTAAAACCGTGGAGCTCGTGGCATTTACTTTGCTACAAGAATAGTCTCCATTAGAGATAAAAATTATTTTGTCTTCAGGAGTGGGAGGAATACAGGTTGTTGTCAGAAATGGAATGCAGTACTAAGTAAAACTAAAAGCATTCAGTTATTTCACTCTGCTTTTTCCTCTGTACATTCTTCACACAGGCATAGAAAATTATAAGAACTGTATGTGAGTTAACCTACAGCACAGAAGAAGGAGAGAAATTGATATTGATTTTTCCATTTTTAAATCCTCAGAGAAATTTGTGGCATAAAGACTTCAGTAAACTTTAGATCTTGTTTTTTGTTGCATCTTGTTTATCATTAGATTGCTAGGTTTTCACAAAGAATCTTCTCTGGTCAGTGCTGAGCCCGAGCATTTAGTCCTAAATTGGATCTTTGGTCATCACTGGACACCAAAATATAGGAACAAATTCGATGTGTGGGACAGTGTGTTTCATCTTTATTCTGGTTTCTCCTTTTACCAAAAAACCTCCAAAACAAATGAAGATTCTACCGAAGTTCAGATTCAGTTTAACAGGCCCTATTTAGTTACTGGAAAACTATGAGGACTCCTTTAAAAAAAAAAAAAAAACATCAAATCTCTGCAGAAAGGAAAAACATTAAATATTTACAAATAGTTAAAAGTGTTTTGGGGGTTTTTTTCTGCAAAGACTTCTAAGGTCATCATGTTCAACCATTAACCCAACACTGCCAAATCCACCACTAAACCATGTCCCTAAGCACCACTACTGCATATCCTTTAAATACCTCCAGGAATGGTGACTCAACCTCTTCCCTGGGCAACCTGTTCCATTGATTGACAACCCGTTTGGGGAAGAAATTTTTCATAATATCCAGTCTAAACCTCTCCTGATTCAACTTGAGTCTGTTTGCTCATGTCCTATCATTTGTTACTTGAGAGATGAGACCAACCACCACCTCACTACAACCTCCTTTCTGGTAGCTGTAGAGAGCAATAAGGTCCCCCTGAGCCTCCATTTCTCCAGGCTAAACAACCCCAGCTCCCTCAATCATTCCTTGCAAGAATGGTGCTCCAGATGCTTCACCAGCTTCACTGCCCTTCTCTGGACATGTTCCAGTACCTTAATGTCCTTCTTGTAGTGAGGGACCCAAAACTAAAGAAGGGACTTAAGGTGCAGCCTCACCAGTGCTGAGTACTGGGGGATGATAATTTCCCTTGTCCTGCTGGCTACACTATTTGTGATAAAAGCCAAGATAGCATAGTAGTCCATGTTTTGTCCTTGTTTAATATTTTTATGGGATACTCCAGTCAGGCAGGCATCATCCAATGTGCCTTGATTCCCTTCCTAGTGGTGAACTTATAGTGCAGTTTAAGTTCTACCTGGAAGCAGTTCTGCTGGTAGAGATTTTTTTCTTCACTGCATTGCAGTGCTAGAAGCCAGCACATCTTTGGAATATGGCTTGGAGACATTTTTTCCAACAGCCATGTGTTCCTTGTGGGCTGAATCAGCTTCTTCTGGATACGCCAGCAGACTAAGGTTGGAAACTGCATGCATCTTCTGTGCAGGGACTTGCCTGAGATGAAGATGATGTGACATAAAAGAAGACCTTTCCAGAATTAGAGATCAGCTTAATTCACAGAGACCTACTTCAGCTACCTTCCTCCTCCCCACATTACTGTCGAAGAACACAAGACATTCACAGAAAACAAGTGCATGCTGCTTTCCCTCAGCTCTTGAGGGGACTAGTCTTCATAGAATGGTTTGGGTTGGAAGGGACCATAAAGATGATCTAGCTCCAACCTCTCCACCATGGTCAGGGACACCTTCCACTAGACCGAGTTACTCAGAGCCTCATCCAGCCTGGCCTTGAACACTTGCAGGGATGGGGCAACCACAACTTCTCTGGGCAATCTGTTCCAGTGCCTCATCACCCTCACAATAAAGAATTTCTTCCTAATATCTTATCTAAACCTGCCCTCTTTCAGCTTAAGGCCATTCCCCCTTGTCCTATCTATATGCCCTTGTGAAAAGTACCTCTCCAGCCTTCTTGCAAACCCCCTTTAGGTACTGAAAGGCCACAGAAGGTCTCCCTGGAGCCTTCTTTTCTCTAGGCTGAACAGCCCAACTCTCTCAGCCTATCTTCATAGGAGAGGTGTTCCAGCCCTGTGATTCCTTCAATGATCCCATAAATGATCCATTCTTATTGCTGGGTATATTGTCTTAGGGACTGAGGAGGTCAGATCAAGCAGTCAGACAACTGTGCATAATCCCAGTGAAAACGATAGTAAAGGATCTATACATATCTCTGAGAATTCCACTGCTAATGCAGCTGAGTGTTGTTCCTATACACTAATTTATACAGCTGTATTTTAGTATCTATGACAATGTAAAATGCTACCACAGCAAAACTTACAGTAAGATATTCATCATTAAATAGATAGGCTTTATACATGTATACATGAATCCTTGTTTTTCCAGATGCTTTTCAGGTTCCAAAATCTATCTTTAGCCTTGTTATCCATAGTATTGAGAGTAAGAAAATGTAGCATTAAGCTGTTTCACTTTTATGTCTTATTTGGACTGGAAATAAATTCATTGGCATATCAAAAACAATCAATACAACCTCACTTTTTTGTCAGTGGGGTTAATAATAATAATAATAATAATAATAATAATAATTTAATAATTTATTATAATAATTTAATAATAATATTTCTACTGTCAAATGAAATGTGAACTTGAGTAATTTCAGATTTGATTTCTGAGCCTTATTTTTTGTGCTATAGGTGCCAAAGCAATGCTAATGGAGGCTGCAGTAGTATAGTAGAAGTAGTAGTCGTAATAATAATTATTATTATTATTGTTGTTGTTGTTATTACTACTACAGTAATGAATAATAATGAAACTCACAAAATAAGACCTATTATTTCTGTCTTGTCTTATTTTTGAGTAATAGTATCCTATGTAAAAAGGTGCTAGTTTTATAATCACTTAATGAGATTTCTTAAAACCATTTTTTTATCTTCTTTTAATGGACAAACTTAGTTCCCTAGATAACACTGAAAACCATGTTCAAGAAAAGTACAAACTGTGTATATTTTGACTGTGTTTCTTTTCATTTTACTGTGAAGAGATTTCATCAAGGAGGGAAAGGCCCTGAAAGCACTTCAGTTGCTTTGATTCTGGCAACTGACAGGTAAGTAGCTGTGGGTTAGAGAAGCTCCACACCACTTTTTCTGGATTTATTTTATTTGCCTTGTTGAACTATCTTGGCTTTTGTTTCTTTCCTACTTTGCTATCTAAACTGTACTAAATCCTGTTTTTTCTTTGTGAGATTACAGCAGTGCTGCAAAAATGTACAGATCTTTTCTTCCTTTTTTTATTTCTTTAAATTCTAATAAGAATGTAACGCAATGTTTAAAATGTTATTGTCTATTTTTATGACCCACATGACTTAAACTGACTCTCAACATTTCTAAACTAAAGGACCATCAATTACAGTTTGTGCAGCATCCATTTCTATTCTCTGTGGAGCAGTTAATGTTACTTGACACCTACCTACATTTCCTTAAAGCTGAGTTGCTGAAATTTCTCAAATATATCTCTAAGCTTGAAGATGTATTTTTAAACTTTCTCTTTGTCTAATTCATCCATGTTCCTTGTCTGAAGCAGCTTTTGCCAGTTCTGTTTTATTTCTGCTGTATCTGTACTATATTTCTCTTGTGTTCATTTTTTAAAAGGAAGCTTTACTGGGTCTCAAAACAAATCCACAGTGCTCGAGGATCAATCAGACTGAAGATACTTTGAACTAAGCTCCTAAGTTTGCATTGTCTTTGCTGGAGCTTGAAAAGCTTACAGCTATGTCTCATATTTAAAAAACATCATCACTTTTCTTTTAGTAAAACCCATCTTCTACACATAGCATTTTTAAGGAAAAAAATACCAAAGGGTGTGTAAGACAAACACAAGCCTTTGTTCTGCTAATCATTATGTTCATCTCAGGATTAGTCTAGGTGGAATCAGGGAAGAGCCAACTATTTAAAAACCTACTTGGCCAGTAAGAAGTCAATAAATAATCACTCTGTCCTTGTCTGTCTAATGTGGTGATGCCATTCTTGCAAGATTCTTTCTGACTGTCATGTTTTCCCTACCACTTCTCTGGTTAGTTGTGTTTGCAACTTTATTCTGTGCAGCAGCTGCTCTCTACAGATGTTACTTTTGTGGGTGTTTTTCTCCAGATAACTATGGCAATTTCTTTATATTCTCTCATGTTTCTAAAACATGTACATTTACAATTCTGCAACAGTAATCATGACTTAAGGTCCTGTAACTCATCATCACTACACTCATGCAGAGATCACACTGAGGAAACCTGCAGGGTGAAAAGTGCTGAAATACTATGTTACATCCTGAACAACCTAAATGTGTTGAATGTACAGTGGAACCAATTTTTTTTTGCTGCAAATTTAGAGTTTGTGATATGGTGCGATTTTCGTTATCCCTCTCCATTTTGTGTCCTTCTTAACTCTATAAAAATTGCATTCAGGCTGTCACTATTTGCTGTCATTCCAGAACTGATTTTCTTGTGAAGGACAAGCAAAATCTATTAATTGGTCCCAACCAACTAATTTTCATCTTGGAAGTGTATTAAAACTGGGCTATTTTTAGTTGTTCAGAGACAAGGAAGCATTCTGTCACTCAGAAAAGTTCAAAGGAAAGCAATTTCCTTTCTTTTCTCAAGGAAATAAATGAATTAATTACATACACATGAGAAAATACAGTGTTGTTCTATCCTTACTTGATAAAATAACAGGATATATTTTTTCTGCTGTTTCTCTCCTGCTTGCTGCTGATGCTACACAGCTGAACTCCCCCTGATATCCCAGACCTCATGTAAAGCATTGCTGCAGAAGTTGTTGATGCCTGTGAGCAAGTACCAATAGAAGATTGAAAAGTTTCAGATAAATGCTCAAATTACTTTCCAGCTTTGTATCAACACATTGCCAGTTGCAAATTGCTGTCTAAGAAAGAAAATTCTGCTTTTAAATACAAAAGAATGCGAACATTTAGTCTAATAACACCATCCCTGAGAGTAAAAAAGAGTGTGGCAATTGCTATACTCTTTGGACTGGCAACAATAATATTCTTTGAAATGGGTCCTATTTTGCAGACATAGCTGGTGCATCTTTTACACTTGCACCACACTAAAATACGTAATGAAACCTTGGGAGCACAGCTGTGTGCCCAATAACTCTCTTGATTAAATACATGCAAAAGGCAGGTGTCACTGCACACATGCTGTAACTTTTAACTCACAAAAGACAGAACATCATTAGAGAGATTTTCAAACTAAAGTAGACTCCCTTGTTACTCTAGCTGATCCCTTAAAGTTTGTTTAGTGTTCTAGGATAAGATTACTAACAGTTTTTAAAATATTCAAGCTGATAAATATTAGCATGTGAACAGAGACACTTTAAAAAGGGCTGTGATTGCAGTGGCTCGTGTGCATTCAACACCATAAAGCTCCGGGGAAAAGAGAAAAAGAGAATTAAATTTTGATATCAGCATTAATTCTTTTCTCAGCTCCCTTTTGAGGTTAAGGAATAATACTCAGTGTAGCTAATACACCCTCAGTAACATAAGGAGCTGTTTAAGCCAAGGGAGAAGTTCAATCTTTCCTAAGAAGCTCGGGCAGAAGACGGCATACTAAAAGCAACCACAAGATGTCAGCCTTAATGAATTACAGTAGATTATTCTGATTGGTTCCTTTCTGATAAGTACGGATAACTAGGTAGGGGAAAACTATTCATCATGTTGAAATATTTGTAGAGAAAGTAATCTAAGAATAATATACCTACTCATGAACATATTCAGAAAAATGAACGGTCACATCCAAATACAGCCCCTATGAGTATTTGTTTTTGTTAGGAAAAAAGCTGGAGATTTAACCCTTCTGCTAGAGACTCACAGGAAGGACAGAGCAGGGATTTGTCCCTCCCCAGTTGTCATTTTTTTCACACTATTTCTCTGAGCATTTTCTGTCAGAGCTGGAATATAGGACTACATGGACTCTCGACTTTTTTCTGTAAAGCTATTTTTACTTTCCTGATATTCTTGCCCATGTTCTCATCCTACAGTTCTGAATGCTTATAAGATAGTAAGATAGTAAGAAAATTCAATTTCCATTTCCAGTCCAGATTGGGAGACATCCAAGTGACAGATATGGAGCATTGTTCCTGCAACATTTTGCAATCCGTTCCCTCATAGTTCACCATTTGAGACCTGACAAAGAAGTTGTGCTCTCCATTGCTTTTTTTTGAGGGATACTCTGTTCACCTCTAGCTACCCACATAAGCACTCTTCCTGTGTTTGTTACCAGTTTGCTCACCAGATTTACCATTAGCTACTAACATCAGTCACAACCCCCTGTTCTTGTTTCTGCTGGGTGTTCACACTATGCTGCTTTGCTCTGCTCTGTTCTGCAGTGAAACAGTTGACTGTTTATGTGCCTCTGCTCAACCCTTTATTTCTGCAATACTTACAGTCTTTCAGTTGTGCTTAAGAAGTTGAAGTGATACCCAGGATCTGCACAGAGACATTGCCAAAGTGGGCAGTTTCCCAGCAGGATCTCCCTCATGCTCTGAAAAAAAAACCCAAAAAAACAGACAAAACACCAAAAGATGCTTTTACCCAGATTTGCTTTTGGTTCTTTCACTGTAAGATGCAATGGCAAGCTGC
Source organism: Sclerurus mexicanus (assembly GCA_013396755.1). Taxonomy (NCBI): domain Eukaryota; kingdom Metazoa; phylum Chordata; class Aves; order Passeriformes; family Furnariidae; genus Sclerurus; species Sclerurus mexicanus. The sequence continues at coordinate 474,128 of VWZF01005477.1, read as the reverse complement.
AGCATTTACTTTCTCAGAAATCACAAGTAGGATAGGTTGCCTGAAACACAATTAAAACGTTTACAAATCATCTTGTAGCTGAAATATCCCAAAGCACCAAAACACTTACCAGGAAATTAAACCCGAAATCTTTGGTTCCTTCACTGGCTTGCTGCAGACAGGCCATCTTACAGGGTTCTCACAGAGGTTGTCGGTCTCCCTTGTACCTCACACCTCCAGCCTTACAAACCACTTAACTGAAGTTGACCGACTCTTGGCATTCAGCTATTAAGTGAAAGCACTATTGCTAAAGTTACTTTGTTAAAATTTAATTCAACCTTCTGTGTCTTCAGGTTTCATAATGCACTGTTTGATGGTTTCCAGTCTCCATTGGGGGATTTGCTTCTGCTCTCTGAAGAGAGCAGGCATCCTAATATGCAGATTAAAGGTGGTATGGGCATTGGCTCTGTTCTTTCCAGTGATGAGAGGACAGAGAGCAGAGAGACCATCCTGTGACTGCCTAATACTAATCCCAAAACAGGGACACAAAAAATGTGCCCTTACAGAGCAAGAAGGGAGATGATGCGCTTGTGTGGAGCCTCCAGTAGCCTAAATCTGCATGCCATGGCTGAAAGTCACCTGCTATCTGGGACAAGTGTGGTTGCAAACGTAGCTTATTTGTGTGCCTGGTTGAAAGATGACTCATGTTCTGCTGAGATTTGCTCTGTGCTTCATAAAATGAATGTGTTATGCTAGCATGTTTCAAAATTTAGGAGGGAAAATGTTTGGGGATGTTAAAAGCTTTTTCCTGATACACCATTTATAGTAACAGTATCCTTTACTTGCAATAATCTTTTGCAGATATTAGAAGTAAAATGGTAAAGGATGAAAAGCTGTTTCTTCTTGTTTCTCTCAACTTCTGTCTTGTGATTTACCTGGAATCTGTCTGGCATTTTGGTACATAATCAATCCGTTCCTGCGTACTTTCTACTCTGGAAAGCAACTAGACATATTGGCCACAACCACAGTCACAAAGGATATAGAATCATAGACTCAGGAGTTAAGGTGCATTGATTTAGTACTCACCAATTATTTTACAATGAGTACCACTGGAGCAATGCAGAATATCAACAAGACAATGAAATACCAGAACTTATCTAAAAATATATCTGACATAGATACTTTCTGCAGAAAGTCCAATGCTTCAAAAATAAAAACATCAAATTTTAAGACTAGTCTGTTAATTATATCTTTCAACAATTATAAACACAGTCTATTAGAATTTACCATTTAAAGAGCTTGTTCACATCACAAAAACGAGTAGTGTAGCACCACAGCTCTTACACTAGAAGCTCCTCAAGCACTTGGTTTCATGGATATCTTTACATTAGTCAGTAGAGCCCGAACTCAAGTTTCATTGAAGACAGCTAATAGAGTTACTGTATTGCATTAAGAGGGAGTTGTCTTTCCTTGCCTGATGCTTAATCAGCTTCTTAGATGTTATTCACTTCCTCACCTGTTCTCAGTATGTGATTTTTTAGTTTGACCATTTTAAGACAAAGTTATAGATCAATGTTTCTTTCAACATCAGTTTTAACCATTGACAGTGATGATCATAGAAGATGTATGCCTTCGCCCATGGCAAGACACTAATTCACCAGGCATTTTCTGCTCTGCATTCCTAAGATTACCCATCACATTCCTTACCTTCCTGTTCTGCCACTTTTATTTTAAAAACTTGCCCACCCATAACCACTACTCTCATTCTCCTATTCTGCATCAGCTTCCTGTATCTCTTCCAAACATGCACTTATGGGCAGAAAACAAACAACCCAAACCTGATGAGCTATGCAGTGTTACCAGTTTTCTGTCTTGTTGTCCTTCTTCCACCAGAGTGTTTCCCAGAGGGTAGGATGTGGCTTAGCAGTGTGCCTGAAGAGCTAACCAGGCAAATGGGGGTGTTGTGTACTTTAAGATAAGGGTTCTCTTTAACAGGCAAGACCATGGAATGGTAGGCTTCCAGGTGCTATCCTGGTTTTAGCTTAAAAAAAAAAAAAAAAAAAAAAGTTGGTTTTTCAGATTTCTTTTTTGGTGTGTTTTCCTGTACTACATGAAACCCACACTTGGATTTTGAAATTTTCAGACCTCTCAGCATCTTTGTCACTCACTTTTTTCCTCACTGAATTTGGACACATGTCAAGGTTCTTGTGCAACGAGGGACCTGGTGAGGGGCAGAACTGTAGCTCTGGAGTCTGTTTGACAGCACATACTACTGGGTGCTCCTCAGCTTTGTGGCTTCCCTTGTTCTCCCTGCCTCATGCAGCTCATCAGTTGGGTTTTCAGCTGCACCTGGTGCCAGAAAACACACACGAGATAGTTCAGGGATACATCCTGTAGGTAGCTGCTTGTTTGGTGCCATGGCTTGGAAACATCAGCCAGGGGATCCTTGAACAAGCATCAGTTTTAAAGGATGTTTTCACATATCTAGATCTGAGAGAAAAGGTCATTCCTGCTCTGTTACTCTCAAAACACCTGACAAACCTTGAGCACTAGAGCACAAATATATAATGATAATAAATGGTAACATTATTATTTTAATAGTATTTTTTTCTTTCTTATAATATCTATTATTTTTCAGAGAGGTTTGTTGTTGGGTTGTGCCTGTTGCCAAAGAATTCAGCTCTATGAGTGAAAGCAACTTTGTAAATGAAGCATATCTATGGCTGGGAAAAATAACCTCATAGAATACCCAGTCTTATCGCACTTGCTTGTCATCATCTCAATAACTACCTCGGAGCAAGGACGTGGGGGTGGATCCTGGAAAGAAAGTGTAGGACAAGAAGCAGAATGGTTTACATCACTCTGAACTATTACTCATTTCCCTCTCTGAGCTCTTTGGGTTCACCTAAGTGGGATGAATGGTCTATTTCGTATGCTTGGGACAAACCCTCCCTATTTATAGCTCAGCTTTTCTGAAGGCAAGGTATGTATAAGAAGATTGACACATGGAAAATGAAGCCATGATAAAAACAGCTATTGTAAAGCACTAAAAAATGTAGCCATAGCCAAAAAGTGGCACACAGCCACGACCATTTGGCGGTTTTCTTCTACATTGGTTATTTGTAACTTGAGTTACAGAAGCAAGAAAAAGTAACGCTTGTCAGCAAGTTGCTGCCTGCAATATGCATGAGATGCCAGAGAGGGCACCCAACAGCACAGAGCAAGGGCACAGTACGCCCATGGTGGCAGTGGCCCTGTGGGACAAGCAGGCAGGGATGCACAGGAAACAGCAGCAGCAGAAGGATACAGGCAGATAAGTACTACAGAGGAGTTTAATTTATTGCCTACCACTGTCTTCCAGGGACTGGAACAAGTTTCCCATGAACAAAATACCACCAGCAAAGCCCCATTCTCAGGCCACACATCCTGTCTGAATTGCAGGGCTGCATGAAGCACCAGGACAGTGCTCTGTGGAGCTCACCCAGAGGTGCAAAGCAGAACCCTAGAGATTTAAAAAATTCATGTTCATGTGCAAGGAAGTTTAGGGCATGAGGTCAGGAGACTTCTGAGGTGTCATATAAAAATTGCTAAGGCAGCCTAGCACCCACAGACTGTGCTTGGCTTTTACTTCCCTTGGCAAGTTTCACAGCTAACACAACTTAAATTAGAGTGTGCTAGAATAAGACATGCCAGATCTCACATTAACGATATACTCTATTACCTACACATGAAAATATAGAATATGACAGACCTATGACAGACCACTTGGAGGTTGCCAGTTCTTGCAATGACTTAGTTTTTGACTATTCAGAAAAGCACACAATAGCTATTTTAATCAGAAACTTTGATTTTCATACTGCATCTAAATAATGAATCAAGGAACAACAACTGTCATCTAAACTTAATAACCTACAAAGTTACATGCAGCTATATATATATACAAGAGAAATATATGTTTATTATTTTTTGTCACTGCCCTTAAAAACATCTCCTTGATAAAACTGGAACAGAGGTTGAATAATATTTTTGGTCAGTTTTCTATTTATAGCAAGGACATCAGATTCCTTGTGAATAAGGGAATCAGAATCCAGCCATAAAGGAATGAATACTGATCTATTTACATACAAATCATGCCCTTATATAAATATTTAAATAGAGCTTTGAAGAGGTATCTATCCCCATGGAAGGCCATATTTATATATGGGTATAGATGTTAAAAATTCTTTAACATGTTATGAAGCAAATCTGATTTCTAATTATACTGACTCTGCAGAATTTTTGTGTTCTAAAGGTTTAATGTCTGTATCTAATCCTGATTATTCTTAATATTAAAAATTCTTTACCATGTTATGAAGCAAATCTGATTTCTAATTATACTGACTCTGCAGAATTTTTGTGTTCTAAAGGTTTAATGTCTGTATCTAATCCTGATTATTCTTAATATTAAAAATTCTTTACCATGTTATGAAGCAAATCTGATTTCTAATTATACTGACTCTGCAGAATTTTTGTGTTCTAAAGGTTTAATGTCTGTATCTAATCCTGATTATTCTTAATCTTAAATCAGAGAAAATCCTCTGCTCCCCTGTGCAACACCTGATCTTGATTCCTGGATTACCTTATAAATACTTAATTGTTCATTAAAATGAATCATCTTCTTTTTTAAATATATATTTTACATAAATAGGACCTGAGTTTCATTTTCTCACTCCTAAGCATTGTTCTCTCATGCAATGATATCTCCTAGGTATTCTAGGTATGCTGTAGAAGAAAAGATCTGTATTCCTCTAATTTCTGAACACTTTTCTTCCACTCCAAATACAGAGCAAATACACATGGAGGCAACATCAGAGAATTGAGAGGACTTGCACCCACTGAGCAAGTATACCACAGTGCTGATCTTACCCACCCCTGACTTCTCTCTGTACAAGTAAATCTGTGCCTAGAACGCTGCTGGGCATCAGAACTGAAGTGTTTGTATTGGTAAATTGTTGAAGGAGTCCTTAGAAAAGTTTTGCCCAGGCACATCTCTCCCAAGAAATTCCCAATCATAGCTAAGAAACTGTCCAAGGTCAGGAACATTTCCAACAGGGCATGCATGTGGCCACCCTCACTTAGAAACAAGTGCCAATACTGGCTGTTGTGTTAGCCCCAGACAACTACTAATTTGTTAATTAATTGACTAGTAAGACCATTCCTTCATGGATTAAATGTGAGTTCATTTTATTTTGAAGAGCTGATGATGGCTCTTAACAGAATACCAAACCTCCCACAAGGTGTTACCTCCATGCAGGCACTGTCTCTTTCATGGTGTTCACATGGGAGAATGATACATTTTCCTCCGTAACTCAGTGAAGAAGAAAGAACAAATAGAAAATGTCATTGTACCTCTGAACACTGTGGGCAGTTCTACCTCCTCACCCATCTCAGAAAGACTGAAAAGGTATGTCGGGTAGTTGAGGTTATGAAATTGCTCCCATCTGAGAAGTTTCTAAACACTCAGAGGCAGAGCTGGGTGTGAGGAGAAAGGTATAATAGATCTTTGTAAAGTCAGGAATACCTCAGAAAGGGTGCACAACAAGTGATCATGGAGCAACAAGTGAAATTTCCAGGCACCATTCTGAATATGAAGCAAAGGATTGTTTCAAACAGCATATAGAAAACTGGAACTCATTGCCACAGGACACTGTGGTAGCCCAAAGTGTAGATGGGTTCAAAGAGCATCTAGAGAATTTCCTAGAAAAAAAAGTTCATCAAAGACTGTTAAACACCAAGTCCTGGATACAACTCTGTCTGTAAAATGCCTGTGGACAAGATCAGGAGAATATACTAAGCATCACTATATGTTTTTACATGCTTTAGTGAATAATGCTGATCATTGCTTGAGATTAGGATATTGGACTTATATTTAAATTACTAAAATCTCTCTTATTTTCTATTCTTCAATAGAATTAATTGCTTAGTTAATTACACCGCTAATTGTTAATTACTGCCAGGCCATAATTTGCATTGCCCATTATTTAATGACTTTACACTAGCTGGTTAATAAATTGTTGGTCTGTTTTAATGTATGTTAATGCAATTACAAATTATACTCCAAATACTATTTACATATTTGTCCCATGACTCAAACATTTGCTCCTTAATCATGGCTAATTAAAAATGTATATGTCCAGTCTGTACTATAATCATCCTAGTTAATTAATATTCATTAGCTGGAGTTTACGCACTAATGAAAACTCAAATTTGCCTTATCAAAAAAAATCTTTGGTTTGGATCTTAGCCTTATTTAGAGTGAAATAACTTTGAGGAAGAATGATAGCACCTCATCAGATACTGGCCTGCCAGATATCCAAGATGTGCAATTGAATACATACTAGAGATAGAACAGAGTAAAGTTTCCATGCCTGTTGTTAAAGGGATATATTATCATTACTGTAGCTCAGAGCTGGACTAACTTTGGATATACAAAAATAGCTTCAGTATCTGTGCAAAGTGAGTTTTGGCTCTGGAGGTTAGTGTCTCACAAGAAGAGATACTCTAACAAAGTCTCTATTCACAACTGGGTCTCAGGAATTAATGAAGTCAGGCCAACTAAGCTCATGATTCACTTCAGTAACAACACTGAAAGATGTTGACATTATGTAGCTCTGGACCATATTTCTGCTAAATGAGACCTTTAATAACTGAATAGCAGAAGAATGGGCATCAATATAGCAAGTTCTGGGTATGCAAAGTTACACAAAATTTATTTAATATCCTGACAGATCTTTAAGTTGAGCACTGAGAAAAAATTTGCCTGTTTCTTTCCATCTGTTCATCATCTTCTTTCTTTTTTTATTATATTTTTCCTTCCTCCCTTCAAACCCTGGGAGAGCATGTATGTTTCTGAGCCTGACAAGAAAAACACTACACCGTGTTAAACTATACATGGCAAAGGAGTGGTTTTTAACTTAACCTCTTGAGAATATGGCCAATGAGCTTGTGCAGATCTGTACTTTTTAAGTATTTACCTCTCTGCAGAATGCAAGTTTAAAGTAATATTGCTGTCAGCACAATCATAAACTTAGTTAAAGGTCTACAGCAGTTCCCCATCAGCTAGGATTTATGGTCTCAACTTTCATTTGAACCAATCCATGCATTACTAAACCCTCAGCCCAACATGCAATACCCTGGAATACTGTATTACAATGTATATTAGTGGATGATACGTTGGTGGAAAAAGTAATCTTTTTAAAGGAAAAAAGAGCTTCTTAAATGTAGGTCTATGAAATTTTGGGTTCCAAATATAGCACTAAATGAGTCCTTGGTAATGCTAGAAGTTAGTCCTGCAGTTTATTCCATCTGTGAGCTCATTTGCCTATTAATAACTTAAAGAATCATAATAAAAAAATACATATGTGCCAAGATATGTGTCCTCTGGTGCTGAGGGCAATGTAATTTACCATCAGTGAGGTGGAAATGCTGGCTAATCCAGAGATCAGGGGAAAACAGTGCAACAGGCATCACTGCCTAAGAGGACAAGTAACACAGAGTTGCAAGAGGGCAGCAAGACAAACACTGTCTTGCAAATGTATAGACTTCCAAGCACATTGCCTTGACATCCTAAAGGCATTAAACTTTCAATTCCCTTGCATCTCCCTTGAGCACATGCTGTTTTCTCCTCCCTGCGTGGTCCACGATGTGGATCTCACTAGCCATAGCTATGTCCTTGTGTGCACCTATGCAGGTGGTGAGCTCAACAGCACAACTGAACCACCTCAAACATGTGGTCAGGGAAGAGCTGTCTGTGAATAGTTTCTCATGTTCTTTTTGTACCTCAAAGACCAAGGTAAGAAGCCTTCCAAGTGGTGTCTTGAAGATACATGAGTTTCTTGGAGGTGGATTGAGGTGATACACAATTCAGCTGAGGAAGAAAACTCATCCTATAACTGGTGTATAAGTTACATGTTTTTCAACACTTTCCCATATAAGCCCAGCTAATTGACAGATTTAAATGCAGAGAGAGTAATAGTGTTCAATTTTTATTTTTTTTCTTTCCTGGCAGATTTTTTTTAACTTACTTTTCAGCCAGGTCCATTAACAAAAGTTTCACTGACCAACTGCACAAGCATAGATTCTGGTGTAATTCAGGGAAGGATGTAAACAGAAAACTTGGAGGTTTTGCTGATGTGAATTTTAAAGTGACCTTCCACATCAAATGCAAAAAAAAAAAAAAAAATCAGTAAATTTCCAACCTTCTCTTCTAAAGTTCAAAAAAATTTTGAGGAGGGGTTTTCTGTCTGTTTTTTTTGAAGGAGACCTGATGACCAATTTCAAGAATATGCAAAAATCTGGCACTATAGGAACGAGAAGAAAGCAATTTCACAGTTATGAAACAGATTACTGGTCACAAATTCCTTTCCTGTTGAAATTAACAATTTGGTAGTTGGAAAACCTAATTCCTGTAGTATTTTATGGATAGGTGAAGCAGTTATCAGCAACAGCAGAACAAAAAAATTCTTTTAGCAGTCTCTTTGAAGAAAAGAAATAATTGAAGTTCACATTGATCTGTGTCATAAATGATGGAAATTTGTCTTTATAGAGAAGGGCTGGAAGCAATTTCTTCTCCAGATCATCCTCATCCCTGGAAGTTTGCTCTATCTCTGTCTTTCTTTGACTGGGAAAGTTTTGTCTTTCTTTCTTCAGCCAGAGCTCTGAATTGTCCAAGAGGAGCACAGCCGTTGTGGTACTTCAAAGGCCAGGACATAATCTGTAATGTAGGTCATATTTGACACATGAGTAGGTTTAGAAGTCAGCAGAAAATGGTATTCATGAAAGTTTTCCTCTGACTACTCTGTTGTCTTTCATACACATAGTAAATCTGTTCCAACTGTCATTTACTTTGTGCTCTGTGGTGGTTTTGTTTGAGGTTCAAAAAGGACAAGAGAGTTGGTCTGCTGCTAGATCCCTCATGGTTAGGTAGAGTTTTTTGGACAAAAAAGAATTAATTAGCAGCCTCTATGTAGTTTGGACATCACTTACATGATTTTTCAAAGAAGAGACTTATCTGGTTAGTACCAGTGAAAGTTGGTAGAAAGAGTGTCCAAACTCATTGAATACAAAATGTAAGTAGGAAAGGAGCAAAAGATTATTTAATTTCTTCAAAGTATATTGAAGGAAGGTTCTTCACTTGCCTTGCTGAATCCTGGACTAGACATATTGAAGGTGGAGAGAATAGCAGCATTGTTCAATGGAGTCTCTGGAGAGAAGGGACAATGAGTTTTACATAAAATTTGGAGGATTTCAGGATTGTCTTGGAATGGGGAAGAAGGGGGTAATGAGAGAGCAGCTTAATTTCCAAGATTTTGATTTGCTTCCACTCTACTTTCTTCTATGTCAAGAGGGATTCAGCAGAAGCATTCATGCAGAAGAGAGCAGGTGACAGGTCAGCCAGTTCTGGGAGGGGGCAATGCTGTCACGTCCCTGACCACCATTCCACATACCACTCTTCACTGAACTCAATTTGTGGTGATGAAGTCATTTGTTAGTAAGACGTCAGTTCCTGTCTCCTATCAGGCTCTACATTGCCTATTTTAAGATAATTAAAACAAAACAAAACCAAACCACAACTTTGCAATTCTTTCTGTGCTGTTCCTTGCACTTATCAGAAGCTCTCAACTGCCAGGCTATTTCATTATCCTTTTTCAGATATGTCCTTTATATTTATTCCATAATGCCTGCAGAAAATATGACAACAGTTAGATTACTGGTATCGTGTAATCACTGTTAAGTCACTGATTCCTGATACATTCTTATCAATCTTCATTCGTATTTTGAATTGGAAATTCTTTACTGAAAATACTTCTTTTCCCTCTCTTTGCATGAACTCTTACACAAATATATGTCATGTAGGAAAAAAAGCAAGCGAGAAAAAGAATCCACCCCACATAATCTAATTCACCTATTCTCTGCCTGCTCCGCTCACTTTTTAAGTACTAGATCCCTTTCAATAAGCAAAAGTTGTAGAAGACTTGCATGGCTACAGTTCAGCTTTCACAAGCAGAGCCCGAAGGGTGCTGTAGGTTGCAGGGTCAGTTGAAAAGCTCTTCTGTTTTTAACAGACTGGTTTTTTTCTGACCATAGAGATAATGAAGAGATAAAGCCTTATCTCCTCCTTTTCTTAGTTTTGCTATTTGCCCTTTCATAGTTGCTGACTGGTTATTTAAACAAAAGAAAAGAAAAAAAGGAATCCTTTTTTCTTCAGACTTCCAGCTGTGTTAGCGTATCTGTTTATTTACATGTTTCCAGGTCTGGCCGAAGCACAATAGGATGGCTCTAAAGAGCTGAATGAGGCTTGTCTCCCCTTATTAAGTGTCAGTTTATGGTTGAATGACAGAGGAATTTATAAGCAGAATTAGCTAGCCAGACCCAGGAGGGGCTATAATTTTTATGTATATCTATAATGTATCTGTATCATCTATATCTAGCTATAGCTATATCACCTATATCTATCTATATATCTATTAAGGAGTTAAACTCCTTGCTGGGATTTGGTTTCCATTTAATTTTTCTCTGCATGTTCCACTGCTAACTGTTAAGTAGTACATACAGCATGTCACCAAGCTGAAATATATGAATCCCAGTATTTGTCACTAAGAAAATTGGCATACTGAGGGAGACAATTCTCTAGCCTTTCTGACTCTTTGTCAGATTGGCAGTTATTTTTTTAAGAAAGGCAGTGAGAGTTGTGGTTAACAAACTTTGTGAAAAATTCTTTTTTCTAAAGTCTTTCATTATGAGATGTTTTTATTCTTGTGCTGTAAAAAGGGAAAATGAAGGAATCCTATTCCCATCAGAGAGAAAAATTTTAACAGGCAGAATAGATTTCCCAAGTTCCACTGTACAATTTATTCTTAATTTCTGTATCCCTAGAGTAAGCTTAATAATTTTGTAAGTATCAAAAGTAACTCACTTTAGGAAGGATGCTAAGTGACAAGTAGCACTGCTATATAGTATAGCCTGTACAATTAAAACATTGATCTTATCCGATTATCATCTTAGAGCAGTAATCAACAAATAGAAAAGAACTTCCTAAGCCATCAAAAAATTCTTCAGTCATTCAAAGACTGAATTGCTGTCATGAAACACTCCAAATGAAAGCCTATCTGTGATGAACTTAGGGCAGTGAATTTACTTACTTTCAGTAAGAAAATATATATGTATCTATTATATTCCACCTAACATATATTTTTAGAATACATTCCTTTTTTAAAATTGACATTTCACTTAAAAACTGGTTGAATATTCACCCAAATTTCCTTGATGTAGGATATTTATTTCATGCAATTACAGTGCTGTTCACTCCTGTTCAATTAAGTCATCCTCTGTTTGATATGTTTGTGTTTAGTGCTCTGTAAATGTTGCAATTATTTTAAATTTACATCATACTGTTGGGGTGTTTACATCAGATCATAATCTAATCTATCTCTATATTGCTATAGAGAATCTCAAATAGCTACCATGTGATGACTTTAAATTAGTGGTGACGAAGTTACAACAAAATATGTGAACATATGTAGACACTTTTTTTTTAATGGAAAGGTGATGAAAGCTGCAGAACTTGTGCTTATTTTATCAGGTCAGATCCATGATTCCCTTTGACTTAATGCAAACCTGAGCACATCCTTAAATGTAAAATTCTACACAAGATGTGCTCAGATGTTTTCTTGGAGCAGCATTTAAAGATGATGTTTTATTTAGTCAGATCTCTATGATCTACAGTTATTCTTTAAAAGTTCAGTTGTTTCAGCTTTGCTAATGACCTAATTAACCCCTGTATTTGTATAATCATATGTAATTTACTTAACTTTTTAAGGTTTTATTTTATAAAAAAAATAGTCTAATGAATAGGCTACAAATCTAAAACTAAATTAATAGCAGTTCGCTTTTTAGCTCAGGCATATAGCCATCAGCAAAAACAGGAAAATACATTTTTTTTAGTGTATGTTGTGTATCTGTAAAATTAGAATACCTCTCTTTCATGGCTGTCATAAGAAATACATTTCATTAACGGCTATGAGGCATATCAGATACTGGGATGAGAAACATGAATGTACATAGAGGAGTAAACTAAATAGTGATGGAAGATGGGTCTGAACACAGGAATTTACTCATGTGCATGAACCAATTAGCTCCTTTCTCAGCAATTTAGGGCACAGCTCACAAGTTAGAAAGAGGAGAGCACTGTTTCCAATTATGATGTTGTACCTGGCCACAATTTGAAATTTAGAGAGTTTAACAATACAGACCTTGGTTTGATACCTGAAGTCAAATGAGCAAGAGGCAGAGAAAAACATGGAGATCATTAGTCCTAAGATGCACTCTTTTCTCTGTGCCAGTAGGACTTAGCTGATGAGTATATTTCCTGGTGATAAAATCAGATCCGTGTACCACAATATATGGTGCATCACTGTTTTATGTGAGCAGTTTGAGGAAGAAAACAGTTCCCATTACATGACAATCATTTTTTTGAGAGCTCCCTGCTCTGCACTGGGCAGATGTGCAGAAAACAAAGGACTTTCTAATTTTCCTTTATTTTTTAATTGAAAGACAAAAAAAAAAATGCCACAATGGCTGTCTCTGCTCCCAAAAATATGTTTGAAAGTCCCATTTAAAACCATTGACTGGATTCAGCAGACAAGTTATTTCTTAGTTTATCAGCTCCAACTAGTGATTGCACTAACTGTATCATATTCCAGTATAACAAATCCCACTTGGACAGCATGAAGTTACTCAAGTACTTGGCCAGATGAGTTCTTATCCTAAGTTAAGAATAACTGAAGTCTTCTCAATCTTTCTAATTTTGACAAAGCCTTACCTGAGCACTGGTCTTGCAAGCTGTTCCACCCAAGTGAGCCCATGCAGCCACACACAGCTCCAGCTGAGTTGCAGATATCCTCCCCCATGGCAGAGTTTGGGTGTATGTTTCATTTTCAAATTTGAGATTTGTACTATTGATGCTGGCTCTGATTATGTTTGTGCTTAACTGCACTTTCTATGTTGCAGTTCACTTTTTGCTTATGCATTATTTCCAGATCTAAAACCAGACTATAAGAGCTTCCCTTAGCAAAATGCTGTTTCTGTATCAAGCTTCCTCCCTCCCAGCTGTGTGTTTATGCTTGTGTTTTGCTCCTGTGAGAATGCCTAGAGGCCTGTGGAAGACAGGCACCATCTAAGTAATAATCTCATTATTATTAAACTCTTACCTTGCATTGATGATTATATATTTCTGGGTTTGTAACATACATTCTCCTGCTGTCTATCCTCTGCAGGTCTCCTTTATTTAGTGTTTATTACAGCCCACATTTATTATGGAACCGTCTTGTTTCTACTACATTGCCTTGCTAGATATTTCCACTTTGATACATTTCTCTCTTTCCCTCCATCTGTTAACATTTTCCTTTCCTTTGTCTTTAATGTTAAATTAATCTGTGAATCTTTTCAGAGAAAAACAATTTTTTTCAATATCTGTCTTTCACTTAGGTGAGCATTTTTTACCATAACTAGTGTGATATCTTTTACACAGCTTGCCTCATTTCACAAATCAGAGTCACTGATGAACGTTCACCCTGTCCTCCTCTGCTGTATAAGTAAGGTCACCTGCAATAGGGTGTTCAGGGGTGGATCCAGTAAAAGTCCAATGATCTTTAAGGATGGAGAATCCTCAACCTCTCCCGGAAACCTGTGTCAGCATTTGGTCATCTTTAAAGTGTGTGTAAATGGAATTTTCAATATTTCTGCTTGTGCCCATTGTGTTCTGTGCTTTCACTGAGCATCACTGAGAAGACTGTGGCTCTGTCTTCTCCCCATCAGGTATTTATTATACGCATTAATTAGATTCACCGAGCCTTTTCTTCTTCAGGCCAGACAGTTTCAGCTGTTAGAGCCTCTTCTTCTATGGCAGATGTTCTAATCCCTTAATCATCTATGTGTCCCATTGCTGGACTCACTCCAGCATGTCTGTCTCGTACTGGAAAACCCAAAACTGGATCCATCACTCCAGAACCTCTTCGCAGTGCAGCTCAGGATACTGTTGCCCCTCTTTGTCAGAAGTGCATATTGACTCGTGTTCAGCTTGATGTCCACCAGGACACTCATCTCATTTACTGCCAAGATGCTTTCCAGCTAGGCAGCTCCCATCATGTGCTGGTGTGTGGAATCCTTCCTTCCCAGGTGCAGAACTTGTTGCTTCTCTTTACTGAACTTAGAGGATGCCTCTCAGCACAATGCACCAGCCCCTCCAGGTCCCACTGAATGGCAGTGTAACCATCTGATCTGTCAATCATTTCTTACAGTTTTGCACTTCAGCAAAGAAAATGCTTTTATAACACTCTCTTCTTGGAAATTAATCTTTACAAAGCCTCTCATTTCTCTCAGACACTTTTTAGTCTTCGTGCAGGTTCTTTCTGGGATTTGTCTCACAGAAAGTATAGAACAATGCAGGTCTATCCCTGCAAAAACCCACATCAAAGCTACCATGACTTTTAAGAACATAGATAGATATTTTTGTTTGTTTGTTTGTTTCTTTATGTCAGTCCCCTTTTGTACAATTCATTTCAAGTTTATTACTCCCATCCATCCCGCAATGGACTCCTAGAATGACCTGTTTTTCAAACAACATTGTTGCAAGCTATATATCTGCCTTCAAGGGTCTTTTGTTGCCCAGGGAAGCCAAGTGATCTGAGGAAATAAAATCTTTTCTCTTAGTAGCTCTCCTTTCAAAAGTAAAACTGAATATTTAACAAAATCATGCAGGTTCAAAGAAACTTGGGAGAGACCAAGATTTTGGAAGAGTTTGCAGTGTTTTTCAGGTTTTTCTAGAAACAAATGATGTTTGAAGAGAATCTGGAAAAGGCAATATCCTTAATGTCTATATATGTCAGGTTCTGAAGCAGTGAAGGATATCAGTATGTTTGAAAGGGTAAGAAGAGCACCAGAAGCTGCTAAAGCAGGTCACATATTTGAAACACGCAGTTAGATCAGGTGATTGTGACCTGGGAAAAGCATATATTTCTAAAAAGTACTTGTCAACTGTGACTATTTGCTGTGAAATTATAGCCCTGTCTACCTATACAATAAGTTGAACATGTCCAGCAAAGGGTCATGAAGATAATTAAGGGATTGCAGCACCTACCATATAGGGAGAGGCTGAGAGCTGGGATTGTTTAGCTTGGAGAAGACCCTTCTCACTGGTATCCAGTGACATGACAAGAAGCAACAGCACAGATTGAAATATAACAAATTACATTTAAACACAAAAACTTATCTTACTGTGAAGGTGGTTGAATGCTGACACAGATGGCCTAGTGAGTTTGCGAAGTCTTCATTCTTGGAGGTATTAAAACCTGATTAGACACAGTGATCAGCACCCTGCTATAAGTGGCCCTGCTTTGAGCAGAGGAACTGAATTAGGTGATCTCCAGAGATCACTTCCAAACTCAACCATTCTGTGAACCTGTTTGAGGACTGTTTTCTTGAGTGAGAACAGAAGAACAGTTTTAAGGTATCCTAAAGACCTCTTCTCTTTAAGCTGCTCAGCTACACTTACTTCACAGGGAAACTGAGTGGCAGCTGCACCATGACAGAATGAAGCAAGATAATTTTGACACTCCCTCTCTCAAGTCTTTGTCTCATCATGCTATTGTCACAGCTCAGAGTATGCTATGTCCACAACAGTCTTCAACACAGAAAGTTAGGGACTAAATCAGACTTGACAGGAGGGGTTATTTTCCCCATCTTCCCACCCAACTCACTCTCATTCACTTGCACAGTGAACCACTGAACCCACTCTGTAAAAAGTATCTAGCTTAAAAAAAATGTACTTCAGCCATGCTCATTCACCAGGCCAGTTCTCAGTGAGGGAAGGCACCATTTGTTCCAGAATTGGCTTGAGGCAGAGTACTTCTTTTTTCAATGGCCCTTCCAGCTTACTGAATGGCTCAAATTTTGATGCATGAGAAGCATGAGATGCATGAGAAGCTCTATGAAGAGACCAGACCTGGGAAAAAACGAAACACCTACCTCTGAGACAGGCATCGTGTCATCTAGACTACACCCTCTTCCAAACTCTACTCTTATTTGTGAAAACAGTTTCTCTTAAGTCAGGACCAAAAGATATTGGTGTCTTGCAAGAACCCAGCTACTTCCCATATTGCAACTATTCTATAGTTGATTCCTAATTTCAGAGGATTGTCAGTTTATAATCTTTTATTGGTGTAACCCTTCATTACACAAGGGAAAAGGCAAAGCAAGTACAAACCATATCAGCAAATATCTTCTGCTTTTCCCAAGAATGTCTTAGCCACCACTTGCTTTGCATGTCATCACTGTTCAAGGCTCAAGAGAGTTCAGTTTTCATCTCTCTCATGACTGCTTTGCCCCTTCACTTCTTTCCAGGCTTGTTTGTTAGCTTTTCCTCTTTCTTCTGAAGAAAGCAAGCTTGATAGGTTTTAACTAATGATCATGCCCTCTACACTAACTATAACACATATAATTAATGATGGAAGCAAAAGGTTAAGTAAACAAAAGGTCATGATGATTGAGGCTGATTTCATTAGACAGCATCGGTATGTTATTGTTCCCAATGCAGAAATCTAGGTTTAAAGGAAGGTAATGCATTCATTAAGCGGCTACGGGAAATGATCATTCTTCTGTTTCTGTTGGGTCACCTGCAACTGTTACTTTATTAGGGTCATAAGCAGCCACTGCTAACAAATAGCCTGAAAAGTACATATGAATGTGCTTTCATCAAAATTATTCACAAACATTTTGATTCTTACACGCTTACTCATTGGGTAAAATTTCCCAGTATTAATAATCAATCTTACATGTAAGGGTGGAAAATTCTCTTCACTGATTTGTGTCACTTCCATTTTCATCTCTTGGTAATAAGAGAGGAATGGGACACTCCAGTCCATGTGTTTTGATAAATTAAAATAGAGCTAGGATTAGGAAGGGATACTTTATCACATGAAAACTGAAGCATGGTATTTAAAGAAACACACCAAAATTGCAGCTTTTAGCTTCCTAGATTAGAATACATTGCTGAAGCACAGATAAACTGCTTTGGGGAAAGGACAGTGTTTAAAGCTAGAAGTTACAGACTTGGCTATTTAATCACGCACTGCTCTGTATAAATTGCAGTACTGTTGGTCCAGAATAATTTCTTTGATACTTCCATTGCCTGCAGCAGAGTTTTTCTGCCAACGGATTTAGTTCTACATTTTAGTAGCCTATATTACTAAGCCTATTACTAAGTTCAGTCTCAGTCAGGTTATGCCAGTGTTCTCTTCCTGAGAGGGAAAAATGCCAGACATCTAGATGTTTTTTATATAGTCATAGTTCATCACTGAGTTTTCCAGCTGCTGAGTGTCAGCCCTGCCTCCCACCTTCACCCATGTCCATTTGGCTCTGGCACAGAGTCTTCTCTTCAGTGGCTTCATTAACCAGCCAAATATTGCTGCTAATCACACTACTTGGTCCTTCAGTGATTGTCAGATTTTTGACGCTCCAGTTTCTCTGGCCTCCTTTTCATCACCAGTATTTCTTCCTTGATTGCATCTTTGCATCCATTGCCTGTCTGTAGCTAACTGATTTGTTCCTTTTATTTTGAGTCTCAGACATGCCCTTATTTATACTCCAGAATCCATTGAAAAAAGCTGCAAGATCTTCCAGTTTCCACAGCAAGCTGATTCTCTACTTTCTAGCTCAGCTTTATTTTGGCCAAGAAGCACTTCTTTTTCTCCTTTTGTTCAGTGGTTTTTATCTCTTTCTGTTATCCGCCACTTTTATTTTGAGAGGTTTTTTCTTTTTTTTTCTTTTTTTTTGTTTGTTTTGTGGTTTGGGTTTGGTTTTTTGTTGTTTTTTTTTTTTTTTTTTTTGGTTGGTTGGGTTGTTTTGCATATCTACAAGATTAAATAATTAGGATTCGTGAAGATCTCCATACCATGCTTCCTTCCCCACTCACATTTTAACTTGGACTCTCTCTGCCTAATTGTTTTCTGAACTTGCTCTGATAGCAAGTACAATGGAACTAAAATTAAACTGACTTTTAGTCAGAAAACAACTCAAAATTTATTAAAATGACCAGTTTCTGTTTCTGCGGTCTTTTTTTTATTTATTTAAAAGGTTATGGGAAATATGAAGGGAGATTCTCCTGTATGAAAGCAGTCTCCATTTGAATCAGTGTCACTGTCAATCAGCTCACCCTTTAGCAATGTGGTTTACTTCTGCAATTAACCCATGAGTGATTTCAGATTGACTCAAACTGAAATGGCAGAGGTAAGTCAGGAGTGAAACAAAATCTTTTGAGACAATATTTTTGAGTGTTTTAAGCCTTGCTTATCAATTAAGGTTTCATTCTTAAAATTCTTGATTAACAATAAAAGTGATGGTGAAAATGAATGCTTGGAAATTATTAATCTAGTTACATATGGAGATGCAGAGAAGCTTCTTCTATGTTAACTTCTCTACTTGGTTTTTCAATATTCAGCAGAATAGGGAAATGCTGACCTAAATGACTGTAATTAGTTCTTGTGATTGTAGCAATGGTAGTTGAAGAAACAAAGTAAATGTATAAGCCAACTGTGACTTTCCACCCACAGATGCATGAGGCAGGCACTTTCTCACTCTATGCCGCCAACTCCAAGTAATCATTTCCTTTCTTCACCACTGTACACTTTGAAAAATGTTCTGTAATTTTTTTCTACCAGCTAACAATTCAATTTTTTGAGCCTGCAGTTCCCCAAGGAAACTAGTTCAAACTCCTTAAATCAAGCTGCTATAAGGAACCAGACAGTTTCAGCTGATGAAAACCGCATACAGTGTAATGCAATAAAACCCACAGACCAGTCTCAGTCATAACAACATAAAATTTGTTCCTAATGTTAAGCTAACATTTTCTTACGGTTGTTACTCTTAAAGGCTACACATATTGATTTAAAAAGCATTAAATGTTAATGGTTAACCAAGCGTATGTTGCTGAATTCCTAAAAAAGTATTTCAATATGACTGTGGTCCTTTTGAAGTAATTGTTTAAGTGTGAAGATCTTGTGCACTAATTCAGCTTTACTGTAAATCCCTCATCCTGCAAAGACTTTTTGCTGTTGCTCTTGCTTTTGATGAGCATTAGATGAAAAGCTCCATATTACTTTTCCTTTTTTAAAAAGTGCCATAACAACCATTGTGTTAATTATTCTGTAGAGGAGCATGCTGAAACCTTTCTGTTTGAACTGGACCAAATAGGACTCAATCCTGGGATCAGAAATAGAACAAACATGTAAAAACATGGCCACAAAGTACCACCTTGGGTAATCAGCAGAACATAAGGAGACTTGAGCCCTTATTCCCTCGTGACTATCTTTTTCTTTAATAGTGGTATAATGTAAAACATATAAACAATACAGACCAGCAACCACACAATTATTTGTCTCATTTTTAGAGCTTGTTCTTAAGAAAGCAGTCCTGATAGTAGAGACCCCCCTTGCTACCCTGCTTCCACCCTTCTCCTCCTCCCACCAATGTCACTGTGGGGTCAAGACCCAAAGGTGATGTCTATTCTGCTGAATAAAACAGCACAGGGCTCATTTTCTGTTACCCTGTGTTTAACTAACCTGGTGCATCTCACAACCATACAAGAGTTTAAGCCCGTTATTCCTGCAATCAGGCCAATAGCAAACTGCACGTTAGGGCTTGGCTTTCAACCATGCTAGTTGCTCAACCATAGCTCACTGCCTGGTAGATGCTAAATCACTTCATGGACTGTGCACAACCAGCGCTCTGGAATTTGCCCTGGCCCTGTTCATTTTGATGATTCATATGTGGCCAGAGAGTCTCCATATCTCTGGGCAAGCAAACGAGGAGTGAGGACCTGGTCACAGGATTTTCCATGCATGAAACAAAACATGATGAGTAGAACAGACAAATCAAGAACAATAGTCCTGCATACTCTGTTTTGGCAGGAGCAAAATATTTGCCTTCTTCTTTGATATAAAACCAATACTTATGTGACACATATATGGCATGTTCATTTCCATTAATAGGAAAGCCCAAGGCAACACTTCTGGAGTTGGACATGTGGCCTTGGTCTAAAAAGCAGAAAGAAGGATCTGCATTGACTGGGGAGGTTCACAGATTCCTGTTTGGTTTGGTCTTCCTGATCAACCCATTGCCAATTGATGTCGTGGCAAGGTTTTGAATGGACACAGCTCAGTGTCCACACCAGTTTAAACAAGAACCATAATGCCAACTTTCAAATTAGTGTATTTGAGCCCCTGAACAAAGACAGAAATGATCAAGAACTCAAAGAAGGCAAAATATCTACCAGTTTTGGAGTTGTGTAGTTTTGTAGAGATGGTAAATACTGGTTTAGAAAAGGTGTGGAGAAGTTACAGTCGAGGTTTGCCAGAGCATTCTGAGTGCGTCTGTAATAAAGACTTGACTCAAATGGAATTGACTTTGCTACAACTAAATAAATATCTAAAAAGCCATTTGTGACAAAATAATTTTCTCTTATTACCATATTGAATATTCATGTGCTTAGATATCTGTCTAGGTTGAAAATGGAACATTCTTGAGAATCTTGCATTAAAATTTAAAGCTTCATAAAATGCTGCATGATTTTCACGAGGCCACAAAATAAAGCAGAACACATATTTTGGCACAACTTTTCCAAACAAATTCCTAAAGAAGTCCCTTCCTTTCTTTGGCCCCACTGGCAAAAGCAAATAAAATAGGAGGAAAACACATGAAAAATAGAAAAATTCTCTGTTACTAATATTTTCCTTGGGTCATTAAAAAATTAGAACAATCCCAAAGGCAAAGAAGGAGACTAATGGCTAAAAGGAGAAAAAAGAAAACTCTGTAACTGCATACAGCCCTTGCCAGCTAAGAAACAAGAGCACAGTTTGGACCATCAGGAGCTGTGAGCATTTCTTGGGGAGAGAAAACAGGAAACAGAAAACAAGACTCTTACCGGGGTCCTCCTATAGCACATTTCATATCAGTTTTACTGACAGCATGCAGGGAACACTTAACTTTATAACTGCAGTAATTTCTTTTGATTGAGTTTTATAGTAGACTTGATGGATTTTTAAAAAAATAAATGAAATGGAGGTTAAATGGGATACACAGTAGTCATATGTGTTATCACCAGGCTTGAGACAATTTGGGTGTATACCTGGTATACACCTTTCAAAGCTGAAGGAGCAATCTTACTGCAGTCTTACTATGTTGCTGCCCTTAAGACCACTGGTGGAACGTGAAGCTGTAGGAACAGGTCCACAGTGAGTCCGCAGTGCAGCGAGAGAGGGCTGCTCCACTGGTGAAGGAGACCCAGGAGCCACAGGTGATGGCAGGGCCTGTGGGATAGGAGCCCCACTGACAAGGATGCAGAGCAGTTCTCTTGCTGGCAACCAAGGCCAGACAAGAGTCCAGATAGCCAAACAAGCCCACAGGGATGAGGCGGGTCTGAGTTCAAGTCCGTCACCTGTCAGGGTCCATATCAATAGGTATGGCCATGGCTGCAGCACAGCTGTGATGGAGTTTGAGCCTCAAGAGAGCCTCAGCTTAAAAAACAGCTCCTGGGTGAAGAAACAGTAGGCTCTCACTGAGGTTTCTCCTAGCATTTTCTTTCAAGGCTGCAAGCTATACCATCTCTACATGGTCCTGATCCCATGCAGCTGCACGCCCAAAATGGGGAACGCACACAGGACCTCCACACCAGCCTTATATACTCTTTCCACTGTCAGATTTTTCCAAGTTTCTGTCTTGCCTTTGTCTGCAACAGTTCCTTATCAAATCTATTTCAGTACTCTTGTAATCTCCATTTTGTAGACAAGCTTCTAAATACTTTTTTCCTTCTCTACTGCATTCCCAGGCCCTTTTTCCTCTTTCTTCTTTTACTGTATCCTATTTGCCCACTAACTTCCCACGCTTCCTTCATGGTTTTCTAATCAGTCTCCCTTGTCCCTGACCCTCACAACTAATAGGAGAAATGCTGCTACTTCCTGAGATGTGTATGACAGCTCTTCCAGTCAACAGTAACACTAGTCTTCATTAATTCATCTTCACATATTGTGGATTTTGCTATGCTGGCAAATAGACATGCTGGTATGAGGTAAAATGTTTTTGGCAGCAAATCTCTGCCTCTGCTCCCCAGTTTCTAGACTTAGTTTTCTGCCTCTTGAACACTTCTGATCTCAAAGAACTCTTCCTCTTAATCTATTTTTTTTCCTCATCCTGGTCTTGCATTTATCTTTTTTCCATTTGACTCATACAGCATCTTCCTTCATGCTTCCAGGGTGTTAGCAGTAGTGTCACTAAAAGGATAAGAAAATCCTTGTTCCTAGTTCCCAAACAAGAACCTCTTTGGGAAAAGGTGCAGCTAAAAGTATCCGTGGAAAGTTTTCCCTCAGATTCTGTAGCCTGGATAAGGAGGAAGCTGTGAGCTACCCATTCACTGTAGAAGACCCAGAGCATATCAGCTGGTTGGTGTTCAGTGTTGGAAGTGACTTGGGTTTTCTTTGGATCCAAGACTTTGTAATTTTAGCAGTTGGGAGAATCGTTCAGTGTGTGCAAACTGAGGTTTGGCAAGGGGTTATAGCTCAGCGAGGTTTGGACAGAGTACCCACACAAACAACAAAAGGCATTCTACTGCCATTAACACCAGATCTGAAGTGCCTGTTCTAAATGTTCGGACCGCTAGATCATTTTGAAAATAATAGCTGAACATGGACCAAAAACATATTTTTAATCTTCTTCTTGGAAATTAATGTGAAAAAATGTAAACAGGCTATAACAGGAGACATGAAAAATTTCATACCAAAGTGCTAGCTTGCCAAAGATACAAGAAACTGGAAGGCTGTCTTATAGTGGGAAACTTTTAAACAATTTTAGTAATAGATGACAAAAACACACCCACTTATAACAAAGAGCAGTTCTTAGAGGTATTGCAGAGAAACCTATACACAGTCTCCAGAAGTGCTTACTCAGACCCTGATGAAACTGGCATAAAGGAAGACTAATGAAGGGGCTGGCAACTGGCAAGTGATCCCATCAGGAAAGAAAACTTATGATAATCAAAGCAGAGCACAAAGAGATAAACTGTGGAAGGTCAGGAAATGTGAAGGAACAGAAGACTCTCTTCAGGACAAAATAAGTAAATGTACTCTCTGCTCTGAGAAGTGCAGGTGGCATAGGAGAAACTGCTCTTGATCTAACACATCTGGCTTTAAACTGCTTTCCAAAACCTGGAAATGTGCTGGAGATGATGTTACTTGGAACCTCAGAAATTCTCTCCCAAAGATCAGGTGTCTCAGTCCTTCTTTTCAAACCTTCGATGAATATTTCCTGCAGTTAGAGACACCATTACAGAATGGAAAATAGCACTATTTAATAGCCCCTCACTAGAAAAATACTAGATACAATTATTTTATTACATATTTTCACGAGCTATTCCAGAAATTATGTTTTATACCAGCACAACACAAATAGACTAAATGTTTTGTTTTGCTTTAAAAGAAACATATTGCATGAAAAATTAAAAGTGCTGTTTCAAGCACTAATTTTTTTTTGCAAAATATCTTCAGTGTTTTTTTCTTTTTCACCAGGGATGGCAGGTGACTTTAACAGCTCACCTTAAGAAAAAAAGCTCATTAACTGCCTCAAACTGTTTAATCTGCATAGGAAAAAACAACTTTTTCCCCAAGTTCTCAGGGGAAACCCTATAAACAAGACCAGTGGAAAAAAGCTGAGAAAATTAAAGTAATAGAAAAAAATTTGCAGTGTTTGCACAGCCTGTATTCAGTTCAGTTATTTTTTGAAAGAGTTCCATTCTGCTTATGTTCTGTATATAACTTGTTTTATACAAACTTGCTATAAAATTAGGTTATGTCATATGCTGAGGACACAAAAACAAAGCAGGTGGGGAGGTTTCTTTTTCTGCAAAAATAAATACCTCAGCAGAAATAGCAGGGACCAGGAAAGAACTCTTTCTCATCTACTAGGAAAAAAAAAATTAAAAAAAAAAAAGTGAAAAATCAAGTTCTGACTGTGATTTGGTTTTGTTTGTTTTTCAGAAAAGTCTCAAGCAGTCTCAAACTATTAGTAAAATATAGCTAGAGCTGTGTTAAGGTAACATAGCTATATATTGGGCTAGATTTATATGTATATACACACAGAGTGTGCACTAAATTTTAGGTAATAGAGTCAAGTATTAGGAGCTCGAGATAAATGTGGGTACTTAAATCTTATCTGTGAAATATGAATGAAGTAGCTTTCTACGACTGTGCCTAGATAAGTCTAAGTGGAACAGTGTTCATTTAGTCACTGGAAGGCTCTCTCCTGAGCCTTAGAATTATCTCTCTGTACAACACAAAACCTTTTTGAGCTGAGTAATGCACAGTATTTGAAGGCATGAGAGATTCCACAGCTGCTTTAATCACAGGCTAAGATCACATAGAACAATTCTGTGTAAACTTTTTTTGTGAAAAAGAAATTAGAAAGCTATGTACACTAAGTATTTTAGCACTGACTTGACCCTTACTTAGACTCGAAAAGTGCTGATAAATTCTTGAAAGTCTTACTGTATCTTCAAAAATTAAATCCACAAAGGAAAGCCCAAGAATGGCAAGTTCAAGGCAAACATAATAATGTAAAAAATTGTATGTGAACTGAGCTCACTACAGAGTAGGAAATGAGTGATTCAAAAGGCATCCTTACCATGTGACACACTTTTATCTTGTTCTCTTCAGAAAATGCAATTTCATTTGCTATCCATCTTTTTGCTCTCAAATAACTTCTGAACCCCTTTTACAAATTAAGCCAAATTCAACATAAAGGACCCAAAAATACTAAGTGTCATGAAAACCAGCAGGAAAATGAGACTGCTAATCAGTGTCCCCACAAGATGGAAGATGGTGTGACTTCACCAGTTATCTACTGCTTGACTAACCAGTTGGCTAACCCTTAGCACACGTACCTGGTGAGGAACCACACGGATGGAAACTACATCCATTTTTGCGAGTGCATATAGGAAGTGGTGACTACTGAAGCCTGTATAGTGTGGATAAGGAAAAAGGATGCAGAACGCTAACCCATAAGCAGCCAACCTTTGTTAACCCTGCTGTTTCTAGAGCTATGACCTACATACTCTTGGGTGAACTGTGTTCATGACAGTATGTAAACTACCGTTGGGGTATTCTGTGGATAACTCAGAATGCGCTGGAAAAATTAAACTTCGGGATTAAGAAAGCCTCACATGCTGGAAAGGAACCCAATCATGGCGCAAGACAACTGGGAACCAATAAGCTCTGGAAAAGCCAGTTTTACAGCTAGAATCCTGCCTGCTTTGTGGACGCGGACTGCACATTGTGAAACCCACCACCAGCAGGTCATGAAAAATGTGCAAGACCGTCCGCACCGGAGTGATGCCAGCGTCAGATTTGGGGTGAGCAGCAGCAGCAGCTGGGGAGCCCAGTCCCCGGGGCGACCGAGCCGGGGGCAATCACAGCTGCCAAATGGCCTCCACGACCCGCAGCCAAGGAGGTGCCCGAGGGCGACCGCGGCTGGCCGGACACGGTGAGCGGCTCCCGGAGGACGAGCCCCCGTGCCCCTCGAGCGGCGGCCCCGGGTGGGCTGTCGGGCGGCTCCCGCGGGCGCGGCCGCCCCGCCCCGCCCGCC
>VWZF01005477.1:432439-447623 GCA_013396755.1 Sclerurus mexicanus | reverse complement strand
GCCGGCCCCAGCCCGGGAGACCGTGGCACGGAGCCCCGCGGCTGGTCCGGAGGCGCCGGGCGCGGTGCGAGACGCAGCGCGGAGGAGAACAAATAAAAGTGCCGGGGTGCCTCCAACACGCCTCGCTCCTCCTTGCCCGGTTGCGCGCCCGCTGCCCGCGGAGAGGGGCGGCGGGGTCCGTGTGTGCGGC
This sequence comes from Sclerurus mexicanus, assembly GCA_013396755.1. Lineage (NCBI taxonomy): Eukaryota > Metazoa > Chordata > Aves > Passeriformes > Furnariidae > Sclerurus > Sclerurus mexicanus. Next base: position 447,433 of record VWZF01005477.1, on the reverse strand, counting down.
CGCGGTGGGGGCACGGCGGCGGCATCCCCCGGCCACGCGTGTCTGACCGGCCGCCGGCAGCTCCATGCGGCGGCTGTGGTACTGTGGGAGACCATACAGCGGGTCGGATAACCAGCCGGCGAACGAGTGAATTAACCCAAAAATAAGCCAGCAGCAGCAATGCACGCAAATATTTTGCCTAAGATGCTGCAAAAATCTGAAATCGGCGGGTCTAAATAAATTTGAAAACTCTAGGTTAATTTTAAGTATCTTTTAGCTTTAACACGAGGGAATTATCCATTATGATCTGGTAAACATATTACCTAAAGAGATTTGATTCATATACTTCCTTCTCTCTTACCAATTGTTAGCTTGTTAGAGATGGTGAGTAAATGATGTACGACGGTCTTGCAGTGATGGGACAAAACAATAGTGCACGCCACACCAATTTGTTTACAGACTTGACGCTTTTTCCTTATGTAACTGGTCTTGGTGTTCTTTTTAAATAGGCCATACACAGTGCTGGTTTTGGGTTTTTTTTTCCCATCTAATAACCTGTTTTAGAATTTCACATCTTGCACGGAAACACTGTTAATAATTGCAAGTAGAAAGAAGTGTACTGTCACGAATGTGTCATTAGATACTAAGAAAATAATTACAGCTAGATTTGGTCATAATTCATTTAAATATAGCTGTGTATAGTTTTAGTGTTGTCTGGATATAACATTGTACTGAAGTGCAATAGTGCATGTTTACTGTTACTACCTGTATGCTTAGCTTTACAAAACTACAAATTATTTATTTTTTAAAACACATCAAAAAAACCCTTAATGCTTCATAAGAGATAAAACTGACAGAATTGTTTGGGAAATTATTTATAAGATCTGCAACTAAGCTATAGTTCTTTAATGGACGATTTTCCCCTCTTTGTATAGAGTAGTAAGAATCAATATTGAATTAAATTATTGCCCTAATTATTAATATGCCAGGAAGTCAAGTTTCCTGTGCTGTAGTCAAATGAATCACGTATGTAATGGCAAAAATAGTGATTATGGGTGATCTTGGTCCCATGCAGTAGTTAGAAAAATGCAGCTGTACTAGCAACTCTGCCTGTGTGTGTATGGCAAAAAAAACCCTGTCTTCTACTCTTGAGTATTTTAAAATACATTCTGTAAAGGGCATGTGCTGCAGCCTCAGTTTTATCAAAACTTTTTTTTTGTTTTGTTTTATCTGAAAATGTATTAGCTGTCGTCTACGGAGAATTTAATGAGAGGGAAAACGGTGGTAAGTGAATGGAGGAGGGAACCCCGAACGCTCTCACTCCTAGGCCTGAACAGCTGCAGTCTAGGCCATTCGCAGGATGCAGTTGTAGGTCACACACAGCGTTTCACGTTGCATCCCCAAGCACAGAAGTGAATTTCGAAGCCCAGGCGATTAAACCATTTGTTCCTCCTCCCTTCCTGTTTGGTGACTCCGTGGCAGCGTTTCGTTTGACTCGCAGCCGAGCCCCGCGGGGCGCAGCGCGATGCTCGGGCGGACGGGGCGAGGCACCGCGCGTCGCTCCGAGCGGGGCGCTGGGTCGGGGGGCGTTTTCCAGAGGAACCGTGTTCCCCCGGGCTGGGGGGCCGAGAACCCCCCGTCGCCAGGCGGCGGTGCGGCCCGAGGGTGCCGGCCTGACCCTCGGGGCGCGCCCGTGGCGGCGGGCGCGGCCCCTCCCTCCTCCTCCTCCTCCAGCGGGAGCGGCGCTGTCCGCGGTGCTGAACCCCGCGGCCATGTTATCCCATTCCCGGGCGAGCCCGGCCCGTGTCCTCCGGTGCGGCACTCGGTGCCTCGGCACAGGGCGGGCTCGCCAGGGGAGTGCTCCCACCCACAGCCTTGATGTACCCGCGCTGTACCATAAAGGTACCGAGTGCTGGCAGCAAAATCAATGGCAAATACTACAGTGCTTTCTCCAGCCTTCCCAGCAACGCAGATTTTTTTTGCAGTCAACCTGGAAAGCATAAGGTTACCTATGTGAAATGGAAGTGTGGCTGAAACCAGCAACTAGACAGGAACTTGGCATTTGCTGTTTTTAACCTCAGCTTCAGTTCATGAAAGGACATTGTGAAAGCGAGTATCAAAACAGCGTGTCATCAGTGAGAACGAAATAACCACTCGTGGTACAGGGAAGGTTCAGGAAAAAAGCAGGTATCCCTTAGCAGCAATGCAAACACAGGCATGAGGTTTTCTCCTTTCTTCTTCTCTTAAAGAAAAAACAGTTAAATTTAGAAAGGTGTGCAATCTAGTAAATTATTTTCTTCTCAATTCACTTTAAGGTGATTCAGCCTCTCTAGTACATGAAAAAATGAAAAGGCTTTTTTCATCTCAGAGACAAGTGTTCATTTTCTGTAATTGCACACTGGCTGTTTTGAATGCAGTTGCACAATAAAAAGCAAGTGTGCTCCTCTGGTGTGATGAGTAGAGGCTAAAAAAAAAGGACAAAACCAACGTGATGTGTTTCATATGGGAGGATAACAATTTTAAAAATATACATTCTGCTTCTAAAAATAGAATGAATTGATATGCAGGGTCTTCAAATTAAAGGTCAGAGGTGACAAATGGGGACAAAGGTCATCCAGCTCATTTTCAGGCAATCAGTTTCTGGTTTTTTCATGGTTGAACAAAAGCTTAATTATACCGAAAAGTGAGCACTGTAATATTTAACTAGTCAATTTGAACAGAGAAAGAGATGTAGTTTTGCACAATTCCCTATTTTCCTGAATGTAGCTCTATTACGGAATTATTTGTGCTACTGTTGCTGATAAAAAATGGGTCTGTCTTAAAATTTAAACATTTAAATACATTTCTTTAGTTAACATTTAAAAATCTACAGTCTGTGTTTAGTGTTAGTACTTGAGAAATAAGAGGAGTGTGTAGCCATTTTCTGCTTTGTCAGTGGTTTTAGCCAAAAAAAAAAATAAATCTGTCCTGATCATACATATTTCAATAAAGTTAAAATGCAGGTCCATTCCTTTTGGCATTTGTGCATATACTTATTATTTCTAGCAAACCACTTCCCCAAAATCCTACTTCCAGTCTGCAGCATTCTATATGTCAAGGTGCAGTAATTATACAGATCTAAAACTTCACTGTTTAACTAGTATGTATACTAGTTAATTATCATTTTATTATTTATGCAGTGTATAAGATTCAGGGTTCTTAACAATTTGAAGGGATTGGCTTAGTGTTTATATTAATAATATCACATTTAGACTAAGCCAAGCTTTCATGAATATTCTAAAGGTATACAACACATATTCTATAGGTTACATCTGATTTAGACCACATGCAGTAATGCAACACCTAAAGCTGACTCCCAGAAATTCAACTGTTAAAATTTGTACACTCACTAATAATTTTGTATCACATGTTAGGTTTTTGCTTTTCTTTCAGATACTGTATCTCCTGTACCTACTTCAGCTACTGATGTGTGCACTGATTTTAAAGGTTTTCTTCTTTTACTTTAGAGTTTGCAAAATTTTAATTATGTATCACTGATGTTCCTGTTCACTTTTTTTTTTTTCTGATTTGAATTAATGACCTCTATGCACTGAATCTTATAAAAAAAATGACCATTGCATTACTTTATTTGTTTGGTTGTTTTAAACAGTGACTCTGTCAGAAGGCATGACATACAGGACTGATGTCCACTCCAGTTGAAATGAGAAAGATGTTCTCTGTACTATCTGTATTTCTAGGAAAGTGAATAATGGTGTTTAAAATACAGACAAACTTATCTGCTGTTTAACTTCCATAATGTCTGATTTGATTATTTTAATGGACAATATCCATATCACTATTTGATAAGCATGCTATAAAATACAAATGATAAAAAAAATCCATCTTTATTAGTGCTCTAAAGTAACAATTCAGTGACAAAAACACCCAACCAAAATGAAGAAAGAAGATTCTGTGTTTTGTAGGTAAACAGCACATGCAAATAAAACAAAAATTCTGTGCAAAGTGAAAGATGTGAAAGGTGTGTCAATTCCATCAAAACAAGTATTAATGTAAAACATCTCCGGAAGGAGGTCTGAACAAACCTGTTCAGTTGTTATAAAAGCAAATAAAAATTATATAATATATTTAAAAAAAAAAAAGGTGTAGTGCCATAACTTTTGAGAGGATAATGTAGCATTTCTATACTGAATGTCAGCAATATATGCATTTGATTTAGTGTAATCAGGATCACTGGAAAAAAACTACAGTGTTCTTTACATGAAAGACTTAAATATTGAATTCAGCTTGTACTAATGTCTCTTTCTTAATTTGGCCTTTAACGTGTATCTTTTCAGCAGTTCATTTGGCATTGTTTTGTTTGTGAATAGTTATCAAGTGGGGAAATAAAATCTTACTCTCTATGTGTAGTTTCTCACTAAAATAAACAATTACAAAATCAATCAATGATCAAGCTCTGAAAAATATGTTGATCTATCTATGATTTGAGAATTGTGACTTTTAAAGGTTTTTTCCTTACAAGGTACTGATACTAATTCATTGAAAACATACAAAGAGGAATCCATCTGAAAACATATAGTAAGATCACAAGGCAGTTTTTTCATTGTTTCATTTGCTGTATAGCAAATCAATGTGTGGCAATTTCAACACGCACCTGCTCACAGTAAATTCGGAACAAAATATTTTAAAGGAAGTAGAAAAGTAGTGGAGGGTGATATGTTTCATTTTTAAATTGTGTATTTAAAATAATTAATCTTTGAATCACAAAATATTGTTTAAACCATACTTGTTTTTCATTGCTTTTTAATTAAATAATTATGATAGTTGTTTAATATATGTATATTCAAATGCGGACTGTAAGAAACTCTAGATATTACTGAATCAAATACACTAAATAAGAGAATTATATAAATAATTTTAGTCCTTAAAAATAACCTTGTTCAGCACATTCCTTCAGTATGTATTATTAAAGTTTTAAACTAAATAGATCCTAAATAGTTTTTAATGCTAAAGCAATTGTCAGTATGATAATAGCATTTAATTTTGAGGAGAAATTCTGATCCTCTAGTTCTCAGGCTTTCATTGGCACCCATTCAGGTATGGTGGAGTTTATTATTCCTTTTTATTGCCTAAAAGAATCAGATTTGTACCAATGGTGGAAGCACATTTTACATTTCTTACATTTTACCTTTTTTCCTCTTGCCACTGTAGTCAAATAACATTCTTACACATAATTAAAAGGTGTATAACTGGATGTTTGCTCTACAAAAATATGTACTTCCTCTCTTAAAAACTAAGATATGCATACACTGTTTATATAATGGGGGGAAAAAGCATACCTGGGCTATTGCTTAGCTCTTTTATTTACTTATCCTTCAATTCAGTGACAAAAGTGGGTGAACTTAGAAAAGAAAGACTGAATTTTAATTTGCTAATTTTTCAACTAATTTTCTTAAATCAGCATTTTTTAAATAGTTTGTCATCTCACAGATGCTTGCTTTATTCTTTGCTTGCTAGAAAAGTAATGATGTGAAAACAAGTATGGAAGAAAAGCAAAGTAAATTATGGCTAGAGTAAGAATAGAATTGTGAGAGCTTTCAACTTCTTTCCCCTTGTAATTACATAAGGACATTGATACTTGAGTATACATTTTCAGGAAATCTTAATTTTTCTTATTTATGCATTTTAAACTAATTATATTTTACTGAATGAAATGAAAAGCAAAAAGGTTTAAACAAAACATCTCAGAAAGGCATTCATTATTTGGAATTGCACATTGAGGAATCCATGTAAAACAAGTTAATTCAGAGTGTAAGACAACACTCATTTGTGAAGTTTGAAATCAAAATACTGCATCAAATACTGCAAAATCAGTGCATCAAGAACTGCAAATGAGAATATGATTAATTTTTACTGACTGGTTCAAATTATAGACAGTGAAGTTTTTTAATTACAAAATGTAGTTTCTAAGCTAATATATCTGACTACTATGTATATATATATATATTTTAAAAGGTGATGTTTTATGCTCTTTCCATGGTTGAGTTCAGTACACAGAGTTTTTTAATTCTGTGTATACTTTGCAGCATTCATCCATTTAAGTCTTCACTTCTGATGAATTAACTAAAAGATATCCTTTTTGACATTGGAATGTTTTCCCCTATTCATTTCCATCACTATCTTACTTGTTATAAAATAAAGTATTGGTGGGTTTTGTTTTCTAGTTTTCCTGCACTTTGATTATACTTACAGTATCCACCATTCTTTAAGAAGTACTGCTGACTTTGCTCTGTGGAAGAAATCACTCCCCTTGCTACCACTAGCTGTGAAAGAAACAGGTTTAACATCTGAATTTTTTTTCCAAATTACTTTTGGAGGAAAGCATATAACTTACTTAAACGGAGTATCTATATATGTCTGCTTTACTTTCCTCCAAGCAAATTATATTTGTAAATCCTTTGGTAGCAAACTTGCTTAAGTTAATGAATTCAAAACTATCCGTATCTAAAAGAATTCTTTTTCAATATATATAAACTTGACGTTATTTTTTACTGATCAATAAGTTGTCAAAAATAACACTACGTAAGCTGTTAAGTAAGTTGAGCTACAGAATGTGCTACCTGTAAGGGAAGGTGGATTACCTTTGTTGGGTGTCTGTCAGTGTGCCTTTAACTGATACTTCACTTTTCATTGTATTTCCTATCCAGCAATATTTCCATATAGTGTTCTGTTTCATTATTTTTTGTGCCTACTGTTACAGTATCCTTCCACATATTGTGAATGCCTAGTTAAAATAAGGGTTGCTTTCAAAGGAAGAAACTTTTTCTCTAAAAACATCTTGCTGTCTAGTATACTGCCTAAACAGCATTTATATACTTACTTCCAGTTACAGCATTCATGTAAATGCCAAGATAGTTTCAGAACTAAAATGCCAAAATATTTTTTTGGTTTGTACAGCATGAGGCACGGGAGAGTTCACCATGAGCCATTTCAGAGCCCAAACCTGCTTCCATTTAAATAGAATTTACTTCTTTCAGTAGGATGCAGTAAAATACATGCCAAAATAGTTTCTCATTTAGTTTCTCATTTAAATGAATTAATAGAAATGAAATGCCCAGGCTTTTCTACACTAACCTCCTTTATGCCAAATTTTGGGAATTATTTTGGGAATTGTATCAGGAAGCTTTTCGTAATAACTATAAAAAAATGAGATTTCCTTTTCTTGACTTAATAATGTTATATTTATTTGACCCTAAGTATGTGATGCTTAAAACAAATGTGTTATAAAATGGCAGTACTAGGAACAAGAATTACTTGAACTTATGCTCTTTTCTGCTGTAATTTTCATGAACTGTACTTTCGTGCTTTTAGTCCTAACACCACTCCCCCAAATACTTATTTTTAATCCCTTCATAAACTGAAGCAGGCTGCATGCCAAAGCCAAGAACGGATCCTTTACTCTATGCTTGCATATTTCATTATGTTGCATAAATAATGCAAGTAAATCTGAAAGACACAAAAGCCACATAGCCACAGGTTGGCAGAACAAAGAAGCAGATACAAGAGATTGGGCTTCAGTGCTTGAAGGTGTAAAAGCAGAGCTAGGTTTAATACAAGGCAGAAGTCTACATAATTCCAGGGGAAAACTTAGTTACTACAAAAGAAGAGGAACTGAATCAGCTTGCCTGTGTTGTTGCACTGAAAAGAAAGATTCTATTACCCCATTTTCTGTTTTCTAGTGTTGGAAATGATTGAAGATAACTGAATATAGGGGAAGAGAGAAGTTTGGTTCTTATTTGACTTTGGTCATTCTTATTATTTTGTTCACTCCTAGTAGGATATCCAATTTTTTGTTGTTAGTTTGCTTTGTGTGTGCGTGTGTCTTTTTTTTTCTTTTTGGTTTGTTTGTAGTAAGAGAGCAAGGTAACTGTCTAGATGTGCTCTTAAATTGGAAAAAAAGACAAAAGCCAGATTTCTCTGAAAGAGTAGAGAACGGGGAATATACCTAAAGAGATTGATACTGCAATTCCTTGCAGAGTTTTGATGGGGTTTAGTTCAAATAGATTATTCAAAAAGACAGTAGAGGGTGACAAGAGGACAGGCTTGTGGCAGGTGAGTTTGTGCACGCTTCATCTTTCATCTGTTAAACAAACGACAGCATAAGTAATAAGCTTAATCCAAACCCAAGGAATTTGCCTTCATGCTTCCCACCATCTGCAGTGCTTTTTTTACACATTATATTTTTATTGACATTCTACAAAATTAGCCAGGTCTTTCTCAAACAGAGCAAAGGTACACCTCTCAAGAAGTTTCAGTCAAGTTACACATGTATATTTGTACGCCTGATTGGTTTTGTTCGGATTGAGCCCTAGGATTTAGTATCATTACATACTATGCTACACAGTTTTACTCCCTTGCAAATCTTTGTTCGCGAAGCCTAGCCATGATGATGATAATGATGACACAGTTTTACCACCGACATAATTGAAAGCATTTTTCTGATGATATTCATAAATTAACATTGAGCTACAATTTTGACCATGAAAGAATCCTGGGGAATTATTTTTATTGTATTTAAAAATCATATACAAGTTATGACTTGATTGCTTAATATGTACAATTTAAACATAGTAAAGACAACTCACTAGTTCTTAGGTTACCCATTACAATTAATTATTGAGAAAGGAAACAAACACCCTTCAATATTCTGCAAATCTGTGTCTTTTCCCTCTGTTGTCAACTGTGTAGCTTTCATAAGAGACCAATGAAAGGGGCAATGCCTTTAGTGATGCTAGAGGGGGAAAAAAAAAACGCAGTTGCTGGTTTTTTCATTTTATGCCTTGGTTATCTCGTGATTCTGATGAGCTAGGTAAGTCATAGTAGTAAGTTTATAGGTCACTTCATAGTCAATGCCCTGGCATTTTATGGTCTCCTAATGAGCCGTTAAATTGGAGAAGAGGTAATTAAATATGGTACTATGGTGCAATGTACACGGTACTGACTCCAGCTCTCTTATTTTAGGTTCCTCAGAAGACGATGAGGTCATTCAAGAAGGTCTCCTCAGGCTCAGGTCAGTCTTCTCTGTAGCGTCTTACATGGCTGACTGTGTATCTATAAAACCGAGGTACTACAGCACTTCTCTCCCGCTGATTTTGATGAACATAAGTATTGGGTGGGAGGGGGAAGACTCGTTAATTTCGTGCACAGGCTTCAGAGTTCTTGTTTGATGCCGTTTGAGTGTTCTGCTTCTGTAAGACAAATAAACAATTACACAAGTAAAATTTATTTACAGTAACCCACCTCAGATACCTGTCTCAAACTGTGCGAGCCCACCGGTTTGTGTGAGCGCTGCAGGACCGCTACCGCAGCAGACGTACCAGTGGGCGCACACACCTCAATCAATGACTTGACATTTACGCTTCTCGAGTTACTGTCGTGCCGCTCCCGCCTTAACGCCACGTAGCCCTCTCCCATCTGGACGCCCCAGCGGTGCCGCCCGCCCGCCTTTCCAGTCCCCCTGCTTATCCAGCCCCCTGCCCTACCAGTCCCCCAGCCGTCCAGGCCCCGGCCCTTCCAGCCCTCCTGCCCTTCCAGCCCCCTGTCCGTCTGTCGTCCGTCCACCCCCTGCCCGAGCGCCCGCCAGGGGCGGCGGATGCGCAGGTAGGGGCGCGGGGCTCCCCTCAGAGCGGCGCTGCGCGCCCGAGGAAGGGACGGGAGCGCCCGGGACACCCACGGTCCGCCCGCGGCCCCTTTTCCTGCACGGCGGGACGCGCTCCTGGCGCCAGGAGATAGCCTGAAGGCGGGCGATGGCAGGGGCCGGGTGTTGCCTCTGTGCTGCGGCGGGAGGAGCTGCCCGTGTCACCGCCGGACTGGCGCAGGCGAGAGCGCCTGGGCAGTGGCCCTTCGGGGAGGATGCGCTCCCCGCTGAGATACGCACACTAAGCCCTGGTGCGGCTGTCCTGGGTGAGGGGAGGGCTGAAGCGTAAGTGCCCGAGGCGCAAACCCGCTCGCTCATGGTCCTGCGCCTGCCCCGTGAGAGGCGAAGCGGTGAAAGCAGCCGTGCGGCCGGTCTCTCCGGGAGGGCCGGTCTTCGCGTCAGCCCTGTCGCACGGTCTCCCGCTACGACTGGCCAGAGCCTCCTTAAATCCGTCGGGGAAGCGCCCGCGATCAGTTGCAAATCCGCAGCTGAGACACGGTTAATGTACGCGAGACCACATCCTGTATCCCAGTGAGCCCCTCCCGCGTCCCTCTGCCCACGGATTATGCACGGGATCACAGCAATTCCCAGTATTTTGTAAGTCTCCCCAGCAAACCGCCGGCATTGCCAGAAGAGATCCATGGACGGCAGGGCGGACCTGCGAGGCACCCACAGCCACCACGTTTCAACAAAAAATGCCCGTAAAGCTTCGTGTTTGAAACCGCGCTCCTGCTGCCGATTCGAGCAGCGCCGCAGACTCGATCCCTCGGCGAGGGCCGCCCCGTTCCCGTAAGGGAGCAGAGGCGGGCTCCGGGGAGCCGTGCGCGCCCGCCTTAGGTGGAACGGGAGAGGAGCGTCGGGGCAGCCGAAAAACCATGTTCCAGTGGCGGGCGGGGGCGAAGGGAGAGAGGCGCCTGCTGCGCTCTGAAACGGCATTTCCCGAAAAGAGGTGAGCGGTGCAAAGGCGCCGCTATAAAACCGGTAATTTCATAGCCCGCAGTCGCACGTCGAGCAAATCCCGCCCCTGGTCGACCCTAGCCATGAGCAGCGCGTAGTTGGGTCGGCGCTGTACTTTTTTAAAAGAAAATAAAGAAAAAAAAAACCCCACACATATTTTCTAATAATAATCCGAGGGATTAATGGGGCGGGTAATAAACCTAGCCAGAGCAAAGCGGGAAGTTGGCGGCCTCTTGAGCATGTCCGACCCCGCTCTCCCAAAGGCGGGGAAAGGCATGCCGACACGTCTTCGCTGGGAAAGAGCCGCATTTTCGGGAAGTGTTAAACAAAAGCCCAGGGGCAAAGCCTGGGGCGATGGAAGGCTTACGGGGACAAACCCGCCGCCTCCGGGACGCTGACGGAGTGCCGCCGCTGGATGCCCGAGCCCCCGCGCCCGGCGGGCGCCCGACTTTGGTCCTCCGGGCAGCCCCGGCGGGCGAGGAGCGGGGGGAGCAGCCCGATCTTCCCCGAGCGGCACGGCCGCTGCCGGCAGGGAAGCCCGCCGGGCCCCTGGACACCCCCGCCCTCGCCCGGGCGCTGCACGTCGGAGGAAAGGGAAGGCGGCTGTGGCGCCCACGCTGTAGGTGAGAGTTTTGGCGGGAACAGCTCAGCACCGGCACAGAGTCCTGGCTGTAGGGAGCGGCGAGAAAGACCCCCCCCTCGGCCCCCACGATAGGAAGAGCCGGTTTCGATAGAAACCGTGTAAGAAACACGACGGGCATCTTACTCCGTCCAACATCGGCGGGGCGGCGCCGAGCAGCCAAGCCCGGGGAGTGGAGGAGAGGGGGCAGGGGCGCCCCTGCGCCGTCCCGGCCCCTCCTGCCCCTCCTGCCTGCCCGTCGGCGAGTTGCTCTGGCTGCACTTTGAAATGGGAAGTGGTGGCAGCATCCCGAGCTCTGCTTTCAAGTGTAAAACAAGCGTTTTGTTTCAAATGCACGCGGCTTCGTTGTTTGTTTGAATTTTTGTTTTCCCCCTCTTTTCTTTTGGGTTTGCTTTTGTATTGTTACAATTTTTTTGAGGTAGGGGTCTTTCTTTGTGCGGGGAGGGGGAGTGGTGGTTGTTTGGTTTGAGGTTTTTTGGTTGGTTAGTTTGGGAGTTTTGTCTTTTTTTAAATCATTATTATTTGTTTAGAAGAAACTGAATTTAGGACTTTAAAAGTTTTAGGAAGGTGACAAATGGGAAATCCAACACCTCTGGTTTTGGTTACACAGTTTCAACTGAGCTCTTGCTGTGCATGTAGAAAGACAATGATTCCAGGTTCCTATAATTGGTTTTTACCAAAAATAGCATCTATTTAGCGAAATGTAAGGATAGAAATATTGGTTTTAACATGTAAACTGTTACCATTAGACTAATTTTTCCACGAACAGGCTTCTTCTGTAGGGTTTTTTCCTCTGTTTATCCTCTTTCCTCCCCTTCTTTGCGAATAAATTTTGGAAGGGTGTTAGTGGGTTGGGGTTTTTTCTCTACTTTTTATTTTTTCTTTTTTTTTCTTTTCCCGGAGAGTTCCCAGCTGGCAACAGCTCTCTACCTTCCACAAAACTTGAAAGGCTGATGTCCCTTGCAGGAAATGAATGAGTCGATAACATCTGACACCAGTGACCAGTCCAATGACCCCAACCTTAATTCCACTAATACTGGAGGCCTGAAAATCTCAGTATAAGACCCATTGCAAATCCCACCTCCCTCCATTTTAGAAAATCTTCATTTATTTTGCAACGTAAGAAATACTTTGCAACCAATATATTTACATTCATTTATTGATGTGGTTTTGTAGTCTTTTCATTTATTCATCGAAGAACATATTATACTATTTTTTTTCACTGAAATTTGCTAACAAGACATTTTGTCCATTTAATTAACTCAATCAACTCGTTTGTGTCCGTTTAACCAATATTCTGGCCTCTAAGGATTTTTTTACACCAAATGTCGTAAAAATAAATCAATCTTTAAAAATACTTTTAAAACGGTATTAGAGATGATATTTTCTATATTTTCAAAGGGAAGGGCAGAGAGATATCGTATTTTATAAATGTCCCCTTGTGCCAAGTGCCTTGGGCACTTCAAGTAAGTGATGTAAGCATTGTTTTCTTACGGTAACCTTAATTTCTTGTTCATAGCTGGCGTTTCACTTGTGTTAAAATCTTGTACATTTATATATTAGATATCGTCCCGGTCATAAGATCCAAGCATATAAAATTACTGGTGATTTAATATTGTAAAGTAATCGCTATTGTAAGGGGGGAAGAAAGATTATGAGCCAAAAGCAGCGGTATGTTGCACGAATGCGTAAGGCAGGTCAGTGTAGGAAGTCGACCTCACTGTTGAAATAACCTATAGGAAATTTACGGTTGACGACTGCAAAGGAATTTCAGGATTTAAAGCTTCTGCTCCACTTGCTAGGCTGCTTGTATTTGTACACTCTTGCCCACCCCTCACTTCTTTCTTGCAAACGATCACACGGAGCCTCCACCTTGGTGTTTCACACAGAAATGAGGCACTAGCGGGTGAATTGACGCTTTCCTGAAAGGCAACAAAAGGAGTAAACAGGCCCATGAGGGCAAAGGCGTCCCCCTTAATTGGGCAGACTGATCGACGCCACTTCCCAAACAACAGCAAGTGCTTTGCAAATGCATAAGCCCCTTGCATTCAGGTTCTGCACGGATCCGTTTGTTGCTTTGGCTTTTGTTTGTGTGTCCTTGGGATAAGAGAGGATGCCGGGAGGGTGGGAGAGGGCTAATAAGAAAGTCATGGAGCCCAGGTTTTAAATAGGTATGGACAATGTTTAAAGGATATCTATAATACTGGATGTAAAGCGAGGCTATATGCGAGTAGGTGGTGACGACGACAGAATACTTTCATCTGTACCTCTACAGTAAGGCAGATGGACAGTTGGAAAAGAAAACGAATTCTCACCTAATTCGTTTGTTTATTCTGACATTTATAAAAATATTTTAAAGGCGTTTGGCCGTGAGTACAGCAACGGGAAGAGCTAGAGGGCAGGACGATAGCTGTGTACCTGTGAGCGCGGAAGGGGAGTGACTTGGCAAAGGAGCTGTGACCAAGCCCTTTACACATCACACATTTCTTTTTCGAATTGGATCCCCCCTCCCGCTGGCAGTAAAGACTTAAAACAGCAGTCCCCGGTCAGCGTTATTTCTCCCCTCTTTGTCGTCTTCCTCACTTTTTTTTTGTTTGTTTTTGTTTGCTTTGGTTTTGTTTAGGGTTTTTGCAGGGGTTTTCTTTCCGCCCTCCTCTTCCCCAGTAAATGCTTTTCTCTGTCAGTCCTCTCCCAACTGCTGATTGAGGTTCACTCCAATTCTCGGCTTGAAAACTGGGCTCTTATTTAGGAAGTCATTAATCACATCCCCTCCCCCGGAAAGAGATGGCGGAGAAACCTGTGAAGTATAAGTCCTCGCCCCATCCCCCCTTCAGAAATGTTTTGAAACGCTAAACCTCCGCACATTCTGGGCCGTATTAAGGTGATATCGCGTTTCCGGCACGCTTTTAATTTGAATGCGAAATTAGTAACGATCCGGTTATTACATCTGCCCACGTTTTGTACAGAGGGTGACAAGAGATGCCTCCCGGCGTACCCTGTCCGTGTCTGTACACACGTGTGTGCCTCATCCGTGAGCATCTCGCCTTCGTGTGCGTACGCGGACCCCGCCTGCAGTGGGCACAGATACCCCCATAATCTCCTCTGCGCGGCAGCCCCTGCACGTAGCTGTTGTTCAGTGGGCTGTATCTGGAAACACACGGCTCTTCCTATGGATTTGTGCACGCACGGGAGGGCATAAACCCCAGAATAATACGTCATCTCGATTTCCCGTAAAGAAGCGTGTAGATTAGCTGTCCGAAAAGGAAGGAGGGGAAAAAAAAAAAAGCGCCGTGTTGAAAATTTCTTGTTCATTCATAAATTATTTTGGTGTGTCAGGCTAGTTGAAATGGCGATTGGCTGCTCCTGCCTCTTGCCAACCCCTTAAGGATCCGATGTGAAATTAGTAGCAAGAAAGCGTGTAATTGACCGAGTCACGTGTGCGCAGGGGGCCAGAAACGGAGCGAGAGAGACGGGGAAAAATCAAAAGAGGGAAAGCACATTAGACCATGCGAGCTAAATTTGCGATCGTTCAAAATCAGGATGTTAGATTAATGCAGAAGACCACTTCGATCCACAGGGAAAGTTTTCATCTCACGAGTTTGGAGCAGAGGGCCCGTGGGGCAACATGGCCGAAGGTTAATTTTCTTTTTCTATTGTTTTACTATGAATTTCGCTCGCTCGCTCTCTCCCCCTAACCCCCTCCCCTCCCCCCACCCTCCTTTAA
>VWZF01005477.1:327136-432423 GCA_013396755.1 Sclerurus mexicanus | reverse complement strand
TTTAACTCAACTATGCATTACCCTTTTTTAGCAGCTCGCGCAAGGGGGCTTTCTCCAAACCCATTGTTACCCAGCTCAGAAACTGTTCCGTACCGCCCACACCGATTCACAACTTGAAAAGCTTTCAGGGGGCTATTGTTTGAATTGTTCCTGTTTGATTAAGCACAGTTGCAGTGGTGGGATGAGAAAACGGCCGTACACCTGTCCCAACTTTAATCGAAAGTTTATTCCAAGGAGGGATGGATACACGTTGGAAAATAGTGGTTTCGGCGCTGCATGTGCAATAACCAGTTGTGCAATCTACCCAATTTTGCTTTTTCTCTCTCCTCCACCNCCCGCCTTTCCCTCTTCCTCAGCAGGGGCGAGTAAAGGTGGAGACGAGCCCGGGAAGTTGCCGGAGCAGGAAGAAGAGGAGGAATCCCAGGTTTTGCACGGAACCGGCCATTGCAAATGGTTCAATGTGAGAATGGGATTCGGGTTCATCTCCATGAGCAACCGAGAGGGAAGCCCCTTGGAGTCTCCAGTTGATGTCTTTGTACACCAAGTAAGACCCGTTTTTGTCTTCTATCTCAGCCTACCACATTTGGTTGAGTTCAGTGGGACTCTGGTTTCATGTGAAGAGAAGTAACCTATTTTTTTCTAGGTATTTAGGAACATCTGTAATTAAAAAGTTGCCTTAGGTAGTGGTTTTGTTGGCAGCGTACAATTTGAGTAAATAAGGCCGTTAGATTGTGCGTAGTCTCCGTGGCTGGAGATTTGTGTAAAGAGAGAATGTTTCCTCATATCTTCTTCCTTGGTTAGAAACGTCTCCTGTGGTTTTTATTTATTTTCAAATGTCACACTTTTTAACAAGGTTTATCATTTGTCACCAGACTGATCAGGAGCAGATATGCCTTTCCTTGGAAACTGTTTAAAATTAAGCTGGGAAAAGGATAAATAAAAGTCGAGTTTCATTCAGATAGCATTTGAGTAGTTTTAAACGGTTTACTTGTAAACCTCGAATTACTTTTTAAAAGCTCATCTGAGATTAGTTAGTGAAATTAAGACATAATTATAGTGTTATTTTGTAGTAATTCGGACCTGAGAGCGTCCCTGTGGTGATACTCTGCAGCGTGTATGTGGTTTGGTTGTTTGATTTTTAATTATTCCTTTCTAGGGAAAAAAAGAAAAAAAAAAGATTAAGGATTCAGACCAAAAGCAGTGTCTCTGTAAGGCTGATGAGGAAAGAAGGGGTGAATGGTCCTTGGTTTTATTTTTAAGTCCAACGGCATGGATTGTTTTGTGTTTTGAACGTGGAAACTGATATGAATGCCTTCACGCAAAGGAATTTCAGATGCAAAATAGGTACAAAATGATAAGGGAACTATTCCCAAGGTCTGTACCGTGGTTTGTGAAGAAGGAGCATGTGTAGACCTTCTCTGGTCCTTCTGTAAGTCTCCAGNGGCCCCCCCCCTCGCCCCCCCCCGTCCTGCGCTTTGCGAGGAGAGACTAATTGGGCTGAGAATTTCTGTTGAGAAATGGGATCGGTCTTAAACCAGCAATATTCAAGTAAAGTATCGCGTTCCGTTCTGTAATGTGGCTGAAAGATGGAGTTAAATGGAAAAATACACGTATGTACAGAAACGTGGGCTGCCCTGGGCTCTACAGAGAGAGGGAGAGCCTCCGTGCGCAGTGTTTCCTCTCTGTAACCTTCGGTGATTTTATTTTTTTACGTATTTTGGGGAGAATNACAATTTGAGTAAATAAGGCCGTTAGATTGTGCGTAGTCTCCGTGGCTGGAGATTTGTGTAAAGAGAGAATGTTTCCTCATATCTTCTTCCTTGGTTAGAAACGTCTCCTGTGGTTTTTATTTATTTTCAAATGTCACACTTTTTAACAAGGTTTATCATTTGTCACCAGACTGATCAGGAGCAGATATGCCTTTCCTTGGAAACTGTTTAAAATTAAGCTGGGAAAAGGATAAATAAAAGTCGAGTTTCATTCAGATAGCATTTGAGTAGTTTTAAACGGTTTACTTGTAAACCTCGAATTACTTTTTAAAAGCTCATCTGAGATTAGTTAGTGAAATTAAGACATAATTATAGTGTTATTTTGTAGTAATTCGGACCTGAGAGCGTCCCTGTGGTGATACTCTGCAGCGTGTATGTGGTTTGGTTGTTTGATTTTTAATTATTCCTTTCTAGGGAAAAAAAGAAAAAAAAAAGATTAAGGATTCAGACCAAAAGCAGTGTCTCTGTAAGGCTGATGAGGAAAGAAGGGGTGAATGGTCCTTGGTTTTATTTTTAAGTCCAACGGCATGGATTGTTTTGTGTTTTGAACGTGGAAACTGATATGAATGCCTTCATGCAAAGGAATTTCAGATGCAAAATAGGTACAAAATGATAAGGGAACTATTCCCAAGGTCTGTACCGTGGTTTGTGAAGAAGGAGCATGTGTAGACCTTCTCTGGTCCTTCTGTAAGTCTCCAGTTTCAACAATGCTATTTTGAATTTCACCCATCTTCTCTGCAATCAGAGAACAGAAGAGAGGTATCAGGTAAAGAGACCATTTTGGGTTTGGCTAGGGCCATATTAGGGAGGCAAAAAGGCATCTTAACTTTTTATGTGGTTGTCCATTTTCTATGACGTTTACAATGACGGGGCAGGGGGTTGTTCCATGATTATATAGTGATTCCATTTTAATGTTGCATCCGTGGCCTAGCTTTAGTTTGTGATAACTTTCATCAGGGTTTTTTAAAGCATACACCTTTGATTAGGTTAATAAAAGGGTGGCTTCTAAAGAAACTGCTGCTGTCGCACGTTGCGTTGTGGTGGGTGGTGGGATGAATTTCTGATCTTGCCTTGCTTGTGCCCTGCAGCTAAGAGCCTGCACTTCGATATAGCTGCTTGTATTTGGAATAATGTACAAAGTGTAGAATCCAATAGTCAACTTATTGAATTCCTACACTTCCTGCCTTGTACTGGCATATGCAGTGCCCCCTGTTTGCTGCTGCTTTTTCTCTTTAGAACTGAATGCATGAAGTACTTCTCAAAGAAAGAGCAGTCTTCCTCCTTTTCCCCCTTTCTTCCCTTCTCTGTATTTTTTTAAGTCGTGAAATTGTTCTCCACAGTTTTAAAAATTTACTTTAAAAATAAACCTCTCCTTTTCTTAATGTAATTTTGTGTTAATATATGCCATTTTTTTTGCTTCTCAGTAATAGAAGACAAACATTTGAAGCATAGCAATGCTGTTAATAAAAAACATATTTGGAAACAAAGATATTCTTAGAGCTGTGGAAATAGAGAAGTGTTGAACTGCATGATAACCTGATACATTTAAGTAATACTAGACAAGGTGTGCAGTTTCATAATGGAAAATAGTCATAGAAAATAATAAAGTAGGAGTAAATTTGAAAGGTACTATTCAGTTGTGTCCTCTAAAGGAGAGGACAAGAAGCAAATGTTAAACAAGTTGGGTTATTACAGTTTAATAATCTACAATTTATCCAAACCCTAAGGTTTCTAAGACATAACATAGTGTAAAATGCAGTGAAAATATCATGTTTCATTGCACATAAACTGTGTGCCTCAGTCATTTTGAGTTTACTTAGAGATATGTCTTACTGAGTGAAGTTATTAATATTCTGCAATGGATTGCACTTACAACAAAGAAAATACGTTTCTCACCTTTTCTTTCTCATTAAATTGAAGAGATATATACATATAAACTTTGTGGTGACATGAATCTTCTTTTCATCAGTCAAAAGCAGAAGTTTTCTGTTTAATGGGAAGAAGTGCAATTTATTGTGTATCAGACTACATTTTAGATAATTGATATTGCTATATAGAATGCTTTGTGTTAACTGACTAGCTGACCAGTGGTAACAGTAGCAACCTGAGCATAAAAATGTCTTTAAATCTGTAATTTTATTTAACAGTGCTGATCGTACAAGGAAGTCTGTTGCCTGAACAGTGATTGGACCCTATTCCTGTTTATTTCATTAATTAGAAAAATTTAGTCGTGTTAAAGGTCTTTTTCAAGGCAAAGATATTAGTTTATTAATCTGTTGAAAAAAAATATTGCTGTTCAAAACTGCTTTGAAAGCCATTCATTATTTACTTGTGTGCACCTAGTGTTGCATGCACTCATACATTCTGAGTGTTTGTAGTTACTAGTATAATTTTATAGAACCAGGCAGTCTAAGCACGGAAAAGAAAAGTTTGCTTTCTAGTTTACTTAGTCGAAGTCCTGTCAAAGCCAGCTTGAGCTCTGCTACAAGATTTTTACTTTCTTATCTTACCTTTTCTTGGTGAGGTTATGACCAGTTTATGAGATCTTGCTATGGGCAAAAACTTACTGTATTTTAAGTCAAAATTGCTGTAATGGTTTAAGTACACTATACTTAGACCTTTGAGCTTGCAATAAATAATTTTGCTTTCTTCTTAGAGTTCCCTCTTGGTTGTATGCAGATTATAGTCATGTTTTTCTAAACTCAGTGCTTTGCTAGTTGTGTATATTGATATATTTTTAGAGGATGTTGCTTTTGTTTGGACTTCTCTCCTGTTTCACCCAATGAAAGTACTGTTCATGCAACAGCTGCAGTATTGAGTTTTTAACTCTGCCTTTTAAGTCCCTCCGTTGGTGTTAATCATTTGGATTGATCTTCTCTGAACTACCTTCAGATTGTTGTTAACCTTCTGATAATGAGATACCTGGAGCTAGATGCGTTATTTAAGGTAGAAATACATCAGCCATTATATATGTGTGTCTACAATGTAATTGCGTACACTTACAAACGTCTACACTCTTGTCCTTTTTAGCTTTATTCTGATATAGCTTATATCTTAAAGTCATGCGTTTGACTCATTCAGGATCATATAAAAATTGCAAGTCCTAAAAACCATTTAATTTTTCAAACACAAGCCATGCCCAATGCAGCAATATGCCTAGTCCATTGTTCCTTTTTTCTTGTCTTTTGCAAGTCCTCTGTTTCTTTCAGGTGAAAAAAAAAAAAAAGAGTAGCAATGTTAGTCCTTTGTAACACTGTTAATTCCAAGGAATGTGCACCTTAATGAATTTGGCTCAGTATTGTCATTTGTACTCTTAGTAGGTTACCATGGAATGAATAATACAGCTTGCTTCTCTTTTGTCATGTGAATTCTGGATGTAGTTATGTGTGAGCAGGTCTTGTTAAAATTTAGAAAAAGATCTATTTGTCAAAGGGTAAAACAGACTGGAGAGGTGAAGTGAGTGAAACATTTTGGTGCACATGAAAAAAAGGTCTTCAATGCAAAGAACGAAGAAGAGCTGAAGCTCTCATAAAATCAGAAACTGATGATGTTGTAATTTTTTTGCACATTCAAAATTGTACACACAACTTAGATATGTAGTACTTTTTTTGGATGAGGGCAGTAAGGCAAAAATGCTGTATATTTTTTTTTGCACACACTTTGTACAGACTTAGTTAGAAACACATCCCTTTTCCTTTGCTTAGCGTGAAGCCCAGATGTTAAAGATGATAATGAAGAGTAGGGTGCTGAGTGTAAACAGATGCAGTTAAATACATGTTGTGAATATCAATGGTTATAAATTTACAATCTCTTTCTCAATAATGTGGTCTTTCAGGATGGGATGGATTATTCAGTTTAGATGATGCTTGTTGGACCCGGCTCTGTAGTTCAAAATTCTTGCTACACTGAGGAATTTCTGAACTTGGACCTTAAATGCAATTCTTCTTTGGGATCCTCTTTTATGAGATGGGGAGAGGAAGGAAGGGAGGAGCAGCATTTAGGAGCTGGTATATTTTGTTTTGTCATTGAAAGGAACATAGTTGGCTTGACATTTTTCACTTTCATCTGAACTTTCTTACTGTTGCTACAAGTTAGTTACTACAAGATTTGATAAAAATGGGAGAGAGTCTATTTTATTTCATTGAGTCCTTCTGCACTGTACTTATTGTATAAATTTTGCTCTTATTCTTCCAAGTACCTAAAACAAAAGGAGAAAAAATACTGAGAATAGTATGACTGTAAACAGAAGAATAAATGGAAAATGAGACACATAAGCAGCATATGAAAAGTCTTTTCCGTTATTTGACCAACCATCCTTTTTGTTGATGAATCAGATTCCTGTTCTTTGAATCTCTAGTATTTTAGACACAGTTGAACTACTTCTTCTAGGACGAAGTTGGGCATGGCATGCTACATTCAGTGCTGAATTTCTTACGTTGTGAGCACACGTGATCCCATGCTTTTGCAAGGATGCATTCATTCATCTAGCATACATTTTCCATTTCTTTATTATTGGGAGCATGTAAAAGCTATTTAATTGATCAGGATAACTGGAAGTTCTAGGCAAGTGAGATCAGTATTGCATTGCTGCTCATTATGGCTAAATATGACCTAACAATATAGCTGTTTTGGAATATAGAATATATATATATATGTATACAGAAGTATCTGTATCTGCAGAGTATGCTATTACAGCCTTGTCATCTTTGACTTCTGCTGGGGACCAGGCAAGCCCAGTCCTAATCAAAACAAAAGTGGCTAGCAGCATTTAGAGAGGGAAGCTGAGGAAGGAAGTGAATGTGGAGTAAATGTATGTCTGCAGTGAGCATGTGTATGAGAGATCCGGCAGAGATCAGACGTGGGTGTCAAAGTCTGCTCGCAGCCTCAATGCATTAGGTAGCATCTGTAATGGGTCGCTGCTGAGGATCCGGAGCCAAGCTTTGAAATTTACCAGAGGTGTTGCACCATACAGAGAAAACTGACTTTAAATTATGGGGACCATGGATTTGTAGTGTGGAGAGTGGTACAGCATTGGGATTTTTTTTTTTTGCTATTAATTAGTGTCAATCCTGCATTTCAAATCCTACCTATGGACAAATAGACAGATGGCAAAATATACTTCACTGATAGCTTGATAGTTTAAGATGGTTGTCTGAAGAAACTTGTAATTTGGTTATTTAAGTTATGGAGCTGCCATCTTCTCAATCTTCCAGAATTCATCTATTTACATCTAAATCCAACATTGCAGTACATTTTTATGGATAGACCTATGTAGTAGTTAAGTGGACGGCAATACCATTAAACCTAAGTGGTGTTAAATCAGATCAGATTTTGCCAAAATATTTTAAACATTGCATGTTGACAGGCAAAAATTACAAGTAGCTCAAAGGCAGAGGCTTTCAGTGGGACTGTTTTGTCTTAAGGGGTATTTACCTCTTTGCCAGAGCAATAAGTACACCCTTTTCAGAGCATGCTATCCCCGTTTTCTCCAAGACTGAGGAAGTTGTGCACAGGGGTTGGGATACCAAAAGGAAGAGGATATTTTGTCTGAGGCACAAACATAAGGTATCAAAGCAGATATATGAACCGAAGCTAAAAGGAAATGAATTGTCAGATTGGGAAAAATGTTGTTATTGTTGCTTGTCCTGGATTGCAACTACATTACTGAGGTAGTAAGTATATTAAGAGCTATCTATAGTTTTGTTTCAGACTCTTTACAAAGTATACTGCCGTTTAAATATTGTTTGATTCATCTTCCTTATGTAACCCATCACAGTAAAAGCCTGTCATCTTTCTCTACTAATTACCAACAGAAGCAAAATTAGGCCCACCAGTATCTACAGAGGTGTATAAAACTGACTTGTAAAGGTATAATTTAAGAAAGATTCTAGGAACATAGAAGCCAGAGGGTAAAGACTGTTTATGATGTTTCTTAAAATGAACACAAATAAATAAAGACATAATGTTTAAATTTTTAATTCCCTGTATGTAAGGGTGCCTTTCTTTTCTTTTCATCTTTTGTTAAAGTTACCAGGACTGTTAGAAAGGTGTTATGTGATACTTGTCTCTTTTTAAGGGACAGTTACTCAGGACAGGTTTGGACTGGCTTTTGCTTGCTGGATATCACTGGTGAAAGCAGTGAATCCTTAAATTGCTTTTACATCAGTAGAGTATCAGTAAACACCCCTGTATGTAAGGTGGGGAAGTGCTTCTAATTGCTTGAGCCCATTTAGTTGGAGAAACTGGTGTCCAGGCTTTTCTTCAGATTATTCTGGCTGTTCCTGACTTAAAATGGAGGGGGAGTTAACTCCTTGGGAAATGGCTGGAGGGAATTCCAGATCCCTACTCCAGAGATGGCTCAGCTGCTTGCAGAGCAGCTGTGGAACTTGCTGCAAGTCTGCTGTATTATGGAAAACTGGCACTGAATTTGATTTTTTCATAACATGCAAAGCTGTAACATGGAGCAGGTCAGCAGCTGCTCTGCAAGCAGCTGAGTAAGGCTTTCCAGTAGCAGTGTGGGGTGAATAGGTGGAGGTTGAAACTCCTACAGCCACTTGTCCTGGTGGGAATCCTATGGGCATGACTTTACATTTGGCAGCAGTGTTGCTTGCCTCAGTAAGCTTCAAGAGCTTTAATATCAACTCTTGAGCTAATGTAAGTGCTTGTGGAGCTGCATGGCAAGCTGGGCTGGGGAAATAATTGTGTTTGTGCTTTATTTTTATCATTTTTCTTATCAGAGAAACCCCATGATCCCCACAAATAAGGGTGGGCAGCATTGGCACCATGGAAGGGTGGCCAAGGATGCAAGCAAGCAGCTCTCAGGGTGAGGTGAAGGTATTGGAGAAAAGAGCTGGAAGCCACTATCACAGAAATGTGAATGAACCTGCGGTCTCCTCTGGTGCAAAATAGCAGCATACTGGTGTTCCCACCTCCAGCTAGGGATGGAGAGACAATAAAAGTCAGAGTGACTTTTCAAGAAAAGGGGTAATTGAGGGTATTGGATTGAGTACAGGCATCTAAGCTGTCTTTGAAAGTGGAATATTTCATGAATCTTTGGGTCACACTTTAGTATTATAGGTTTCTTCTGTTTAATGATTACAGTTCAGTGGTGGCACTGAAATACATTGATTGCAGCTTTTAGAAAGGACTATTTATAAATCAAACAGAAAAATCAGGGAATTTTTTGTTCATGTAAATAATATTTGTTTCTTTCTTCTACAGAACAAAGTACATTTACAGGGTATGTTCATAATTGAATATACCTTTTTAGTAGATGGGTGAGAGCTTAGTGAAATTAGTTGATAATCTGAAAAGTATAGCTCCTTAATTATTGCAGTTGTCTGGTTTTTCAACTTTGAAAATTAAATACATCAACATTGGGGTGATTTGTCTTGAGAGTACGTAGAATATTCTTGTTCTATTGTCAGTGCAGGAACCAAGAAAATCACACAGATAGTTTCTGTTCCAAAGTTTTGATTTGGTGCTAGAATTACATTTTTTGGAGGGAGGGAGGGAGGCTGAAATGTTTGTGTTCATGTTGTTAGCGTGATAGGTTAGTATTTGCACCTCTGAAAGTTGTTTAACAGGTAAAATCTGTGTGAATGCGAATTTAATCAATCATTGGAGTGTATGAATTTTTCTACAAAATCAAAGTAATATTCCATGACTACTACAGATCTTATGCTCTGTTAGAAAATGCTAATGTTGTTGTTACATTCGTGAATGTGTAATTTTCATGAACTTAGCTGATACTGGCTTTCCCATCAAAGATAATCTGTTCCCGGAGAGGCCCTCTTTTAATTAGTCATGGTAATTTATAGGCATGCAGTGTTGAGGGATTTTTCTTCTTCTTGATTGCTTTTATTTTAGTGCCACTTGAGGCTACTTTAACATTCATGTTATAGCTTTCTCTGTTTATGGTCATATAAATATATGCACCAAAATATTCCCTGGGCTGAAATTGAGCATAAAAGTGATAGCCACTTTGTACTTTAAGGAAATTAGAATAACATCAACATGTATTTTTTCAAAGTACAGGTGTCTTTAAAATCTCTTAATAGTGCACATTTGCTATAATTTAAAAAATGTTTTATTTCATTTTACAACTGCGTTTTGCAAGGTAATAATCAAAATTTTTCTTGGTTTTATGGGCTATTTGTAATAATGCAATCTTAAAGGCCGTAGAGGGTTTTAAAAAGCCTCTGCTGACCACCTCTAATAATTTCTGAATCTTCTTGAACTCATTATATTGGAAATACTATATATATATATATACATAGTAGTATAGAATGTACTGAGCTGATTTCTGTAGACTCTGAATTAGACCCCCAACTTCTTCCTGTATTTAACAGATATATATTGTTATCTCACCCTGTTTAATTACCTGGCCTATAACAGGGAGATTACACATCTTGAGAATTAGCCATTTTTAACACTAAAGTGGAATAAGATCCAAGAATTATGCACAAACTTGTTTGCTACCCTCCTCCACAGATGTTAAATACAATAGTACATC
The DNA here is from genome assembly GCA_013396755.1 of Sclerurus mexicanus. Lineage (NCBI taxonomy): Eukaryota > Metazoa > Chordata > Aves > Passeriformes > Furnariidae > Sclerurus > Sclerurus mexicanus. The sequence goes on along the minus strand of VWZF01005477.1, from coordinate 422,139 downwards.
AAGTGAATGAAAATTTGAGAATTGTTTCAACAGTGAACAAAACCTCATCCTTAATGTAATGAAACTGTGATATCCCTTCTCTTCTTGTGGATATTAGAGACCTGATGGGCCAAATTCTGCTTGGTCTGCTCCTGTGAAGTGGTCCCACTGCCCTGTGAAAGTTGTTCAGTAAAATGGGCAGTGTTAGAAGTGGATTTTAAGTTTCCTATATGAATGCTTTTACTGAAAGTATGTGGGTTACAGTCTTTTGTTTTCATAAGGTTGTCAGTGTGCATTCTGTGCTCAAAAATACGAGTTCTATATTGTGATCTTAGCTGTTCGCTGTACGGTGCCTAAAATGTACAGTAGTAAACAGGGTCTGAGTCCCTGCTGCTTAATTAAAAGTTGGCTAAAAGTGGTACAACTTGTCAAGTTCATGCATACACATGATGTTATGTATGTAACTTGTATATATTTTTCATAATATGCTACTTTTTTTGTACTATGAATGTAATATTTAATGTCTTGCCTAAATTCACCTGACCACTTGTTTGCCAGAATGCTTTGATTCAAATGTCTCAGGCTGATAATGTTTCTAGGTTTTTTCATTTTCCTGTTGAAAAATGCTCAGTCCCCAATAATTTCCTCATGTGAGGAAAGAGTGGTAGAAGAAGTATGCGAATCACTCCCAGTGTGGAAAAGACCCCCTCACTGTGGCTGCAGGCAGGTTCTGTTGAAGGTGAATGAAGTTCATCTTTGCAGTGAAAGCACCCTGAGATCTTGAACAGCTATCCAACCCTGTGCAGGGCCTTTGATGTCTGGCAGGGGTGATGGGATGCAGAAGGTATTGGGAAATTTTTTTCATAACTTTGTAACTGCAGTATTGCATATCTGTGTTCACAAGGGGAAGGATTGGAATCCTCATGACAGGATCCTTCAGGATCTTTTTCCCAGATCCTTACATAAGGAATGTAGAAATACTATTCAGATACAGGGGAGAGCACTGACTGGTGGGAAGGGGGAAGTAGCTGAACCTTCTGCTCAGACAAGAGAGGGTGGACAGTTCACAGATTTAGAGGTATAATATAGTCCTCAAATATTTGTAAATGCAGTTAGCCAAAAAATGTCCATTTCACTGCATAGTGCTTAACTGCTCTCCTCTACAGTGAATAAATTCTCATTTGGCTGTGCCAAATCTCTATTTTGTTTGCCTGCTTCATTGTTTTGGAGGTTTGTGTGTCTGCATGATATATGTTAATTAAAGAAAGCACATTGCATTTGTAATAGCTGTTTTGTACAAGTATAAATCACATTTGTTTAATGTTTTCATGTAGCGTGTTTTGCAGAAACTGTTTAATGGGTGGGAAATGCAGGGTAGAGGTTAACCCTGTAAAGAATGCATGGTTTCTTGTGTAAGGGTCTGTGTAACTCTAGCATGCAGGCTGATTTTAACTAACAGGGCGTCCTGTTTGTTGTGTATGATTCTGGTTTAGAAACTAATGCAACCTGAAAATAAAAGGTAAAAGTAAGTTTTAGAAGTATTTTTGATTGGCTTCAGGAATTAGTGATGTGTTAAAGGTTGACATTACTTGAGTGTGATTGTTCTAAATGTGAAGCAGGTGCATTAATAAACAAACTCTTAATTTTTGATATTGTAGAGAACTTTGCATGTCACCATTGACTTTACAGGACTAGTCACAAAGAGAGGACTGGGACTGAAACTGTTGATAAGAAAGCAAAAGATTTTAAAGGTGATAACATTTTAAGATTAAATTAATATAAAGGATTTTCAGGCAGAAATATAGCACATCTGAAGATAAAATTTTTGCTTAGACCTACTGGACTAGGATTTTGTTAGTGTTAACTCATGCTTTTTCAAACACTTAATGGAGCAGTAAATGCCAAATCTTTCACTAAAGGAGTACTTAATTCTCCTGGACTATAGTCTATTATCTACACTAAGAAAGCAGGCTGTCAGATTCTCCTCTTAGCAATGCCTTCTTTTCAAGAATTAAAGAAGAATTAAAAAAAGAATAAAAAAAATTCAAGAATTAAAAAAAATCTACTAAACATTCCAAAATATGATATATCAGATTTGAAAATATTTAAAATTATTTAAATTCAAAACACAGATTGAAAAGGTTCCTTTAAATATGATCTATACCTGCATTGTCTTCAGTACTTACCAAAGACTTCTGTAAAAAATAAAAATGCATGTTTTTTGCATTTAGTGACTACATAACATTTTTCAAGAACACAAATGCTTTTAAAATTAATCTGCAGTCTGCTTTGAGCAACAAAATCTCTCTATGTTTAATAATGTAAATGGCAGATTCAGTTTCCCCATAGAATTTTTACATTAATCTTCATTAATGTAATTAAGCAATTGCATATTTTTAAATGGCAGATTAATTATTTTTGTAATATATTTCCTTTTTTACTGACAATAATCATCAGTAGTTTATTGAAAAGTGATAGTGCATTCCATGCGTATGTGGGTTTATTAATCTTCGCACAGCTAGTACTTCTTCCTTGGATGATCATTATTTAACTGATGACAGCTCTAAATGGACCAAGATCAGACTGTTGAAATGGCTACAGTTGAAGCATTTGGCCAAAGAGGAACTATTTGTAGTATTCATTATTGTACAGTGTAATTAATGTTTAAGACTTTCTGTGATCGTCTACATATTAATATATTTTTTCATATGAGAATCAGTATATTTTTAAAAATTGTATATAAACCAATACTGTTTTTATAGTTACAGATTAATTTCCTTTTATCCATATGTCCATTACAAGTGATCTAAACTGGTATTGACCACAATAGATGTCATGAAATGCACCTATAGTATGTTATACTCTCTTGTGTGAGGTAATGTCATAAAATGATTGATTTTGTTGTGGTATTTTTTGTTTTAGAATGATGAATATTATCTATTAGTTAAATTCTTAAAAACTGGTAAACCTTAACTTCATTTCTGTTTTCTCCCTCCATCTGATGTGTATTTTGAAAATAAAGTATGTTTTAGCTACACATCAGGGACCAGATGTTACTAAGAGATGAAATGTTGAACCAGGTGAAATCAGGGAAATAGTTGTCAAGAAGTTTCAATATGTATGCACAATTTCTCTCAAGGATTTTTTTTCTGATCTTTTCATTTGGGAGCTTAAACCATACTTAAAACAGAAAAGCTTGATTAAGTAAATGAAAGGGGGTTTTGTGCGTATAGACTATCATTCAGTGCACTTGTTTTTACTCTCTTTGGGAATGCTTTGCAATCTTTAAAATGCCCCCAAACTAATTATATAACAGTATTATTTGTATGAACTTATCATATGTGAATGTTCATCTAAATTTCTTGCAGCACAGTCAGCAGGGTCTTCATTTGTTTAAGTGTAACTTTGCCATGTTGTGGACAAGTTTGAACTTCTTGGCATTTCATGTCAAAAAAGAGGACTTAGCAGATAATTATTTATTAATGGTACATAAGAAAGTAAAAATGTGTCCTTACCTATGAGTTCCTCCACATAAGGAACATGTAAGAAGTTTAGTGTGGGGTTGTTTGTTATCCAGTGGTTTAACAAAGTTAATCTGAATTTATGTCTTACAAAAACATTGTTCTTCTGGGCACATTCACATATCATTGCCAAATTTTTAAAGATGACGGACAAAAAAGCAAATTGCTTCTTTTTAATAAATCTGTATGGAAGTAAATTATCAAACAAGGGACATGCTAAATACAGAAGAAAGACATTAATCCTTGCTTCCTTTAAAAATTGGTTTGTTGAAAAATACTGATTACATTAACGTAAAATAATGTTTAAACATTTACTAAATTAAATACTTTTGTGTCAAAAGCAAATGTTTAGATTTTGAAATGTCAGGTTTCCATGAATTTGACAAATTTTATAGAGAGCTTTATGGTAACAATGTTGCTATTAAAATGTTACTGTTAAAATCCCACATTCAAGCATTAAGAAATTAAGTTAGAAAAATTAATTTAGGTATTATGCAAAAAAGCTCAATTAAATATTTATTATGAATGTATGATAATATAGGAAATACAATTGTTTGCATACAATCCTTCTACAGCATTCATGCTTGTTTCAGGAAACAGGTTTAACAATGTAGGTCATTTTGGATTCTGCTGCATAAAGGAATAGCAGAAAGTGATGCTGACTGTAACCATGGTTTTTATATTTGCTAGTCCTCTTCTGGATCAGTGCAGTGGAAACCAACCCTTATAACTGTTACCTAGAATGGGCCAGAAGTAAAGATTCTGGGCCTTAATTTTTCTGCTTGCTGTTGAGATTTGCCAGTCAGCTATTGCCTTCTCTGCTGCACTACCACTGGGGCTGGTGGAGGAAAACCTCTGCTCTGGTGAGAAATGAACTATGCTTTTTTTCTTGCACGGATGTTAACATTTATTGCGGGCTCAGTTGGTAATACTGCAGCAGGGCAGGTTGCTTCTGCAACAGAAGCTGTCTGGGACTGCTCTGGTGATGGAGGGACTGCAGGATGCTGCTGAGAGTTTGGGTGGGCAGAGGGGTGTTTGGGGGTGCGGTGCAGGGTGTTTGTCACTTCTGGGGGCGCAGGTGCCACGGCGGTGCTGAGGAAGGGCTGGGGCCTCCTTAGCGCGCCCTCCGCTCCCCTCTCCTGCCTGGCTGGAGTGGGAGTGGGAGGAATTTGCCCCCTCTCGGCTCAGGTTGCAGGCCTCGACTGAACAGGGAAGCGAGGGTCAGGACTATTCATTGCCTATCGCTTCCTCAGGCCATTTATAACCCAGTCCTCCCTGGGCAGCTGACTGCGGCCCAAGGAAGTGACTGATACGAGAGATTCAAAAATTTGGGGTTTATTATTCTTTAATACAGTTTAAATGATTTGTGTTTTTTTCCAAAGAAAACTCATTTGGCGCACAGTGCAGAACTGGAAAAGCTAGTTAGTGTCTTTGAGGATTGAAATAATGATAGATCAAAACTAGCTGCCTGAGGGGCAGCACTGCTGGAACTGATGTGTTTAGTGCTGTGTGTGTCCCATGTCCCCGGCATTAACATGCATCTGTGCCCTCCGCTGGGCAGTGGAAATGATCCCTGGTCCCTGGGATGGAGGACCAGAATCACAGGATATTCTGAGTTGGAAGGGACCCAGAAGAATCATCAAATCCAACTCTTAGCCTTGCACAGGACATCCCCAGAGACACACCATGTGACCAAGAGCATTGTCCAAACGTTTCTTGAACCCTTGTCAGGCTTGGTGCTGTGACTTCTTCCCTGGAGAGCCTGTTCCAGTGCCCAACCACCCCCTAGGTGAAGAACCTTTTTCTAATACCTAACCTAAACTTTCCCTGACACAGCTTCATGCCATTCCCTTGGATTCTGTCACTGGTCACCAGAAAGAAGAGATAAGTGCCTGCATCAGCCACAGATGGCAGGCACTGGTCTCTGGATCAGAGGTGGATATTACATCAGGCACAACCAGTTCACCATCAGCTGTAGGACACGCTGATGTATAGTAATGTGAATTAAAGAACTGACAAGCATATACTTTTCCCTGGAGCTTTGTTGCTGTTTGTGCAAGCCCTAAGCGCCTTGGCAGCACCCATCTGTATGGAGGTGTTGGAAGAGGCCGAGCTGGGATTCTCCCCATGCCCTGCGCTTCTCTCCCTGTCTCGCAGGAGGCACTACCAATCACAGTGGCAGTGGGGTGCACCCCAGCATTAGAAATGACCTGGAAATACATGTGAATCCTAAGCTAAGCCAAGCCATTAGTTTGCTGCATTGATGTTCTGACGGAGAAGAATACTCGATGAAGAATTAAATGTGGATATGTTAGAAAGTTGAATGTTTAGTGATATTCTTAGACCTCTCGGGTAAATAGCTAGGCTTGCCCTCTTAATGGTCAAGGAAATCATGTTGAAGCAGTCATGGTTACAGATATATTTGAAATTTGAAAGGGAATGCATTTTTACTAACAACAAATTATTTTTTTTGAACTTTTTAGAACTTCTCAGTGGTGTTTTACCTCACTGCTTAGAATTTCTTTTTTAAATTCCGAGTGCTGTAATGTGACAACTCACAACTTTTGAAGAATATTGAGCAGAATTATCTGCTTTTGTTTATTTGGAAGGACAGCATAATCCTTCATGCTGAAAAGTCTTTCAGAAAGATTAATGATTGTAGGATTCCACAAACACTTGTTCTTTAAAGCAAGACATGTTCATGTAAATAAGGGTTTCAAGATTAGGACCTTAAATATGCAGCTTTTGTAACTACTCGCCCCCTAAAAATGGGTCTTCTGCTTTAGTCTGTCCTTGGGCAAAGTTCTTCGTGGACTTGATTGGATTTTTTTTTTCCTTGTGTTAAAAAAACTATAGCTTTGGTACTTAAAATACTTTTTTGAGAAAAAATTGATGGTCTATGAGATTTTTTTCTTCATAAAAACACAAAAAGTGGTGCATATATATACACTTTATATACTGTAGATGAAATATGTATTTTCTTCGTAACAGTTCTGCTGTAAAAGAAATAAAATTAAGCAATCTTTCCCAACGCAGGTCGCAATATGTTGATTTTTCTGTCTCTGTGGGTGATTTCTGTAAAACTTTTACAAGTTTTCTGACTGTAGTTTATAATAGTATAATTTAAACCAGTGTTTTTTGCATTTCTAAATATAAAATGTACTTCTAGGCTGTGAACGGTGTGCAATGATTCACTCCTTTGGGACAGTGTCTCCTACAGAATGAGTTTGGTGTAATGCCATTAACTATGATACACTTGTGTCAGTATCTCCTTCCTCCCCCATCAGCATACAGCTTGCTGTAATCTCATGTTTTTTTCTGATAACATTTTTACTTGCAAACTACTTTTTTAGTTGCATATGTTATGAAAGGAATTTGTACAGACAGAACCCTAAGGTTGCTCTGGTTGATTCAAAATAGTGCAGGGATTAAAGGCTGCTTTACTTTTATTGCTAGCTTCAAATAGGTGGCTTTTTGGAAGTGTTTTTCAAGCAGAAGTATTTTACATTTCAAGTACAGAGAAGGTTGTTTTTCTATGGTTTCAATTAATTAATGTGTCATGTAGTCACATATTTTTAGTTAAACAGAATTGTTTTACAAAATGCAGGGTGTTTTACTATACATGTCAGATAATTGGAATATTTAGATGTTTCCTTTGGGGTTGGCTACTTATTTTAACCTTTCTATGTTAAATTTTTTCTCTGTTTTTAAGTTTAATGTTAAATGTTGCTTTTACAATCCCAAATGGGAGAAATGCTTTTCACAAATCACAAATCTTGGAGAGCCATATATATCATATACCAGTCCATATACCAGTGCATAATTACATTTGTCTGATACACATTAAACTATTAATTGCTGTTTTTGTGAGCCTCAGAATTATTCTGCATGGTTATTTTTAAACTAAGTAAGCATTGCTATTAATCTTGAAGAAAAAATTGTTTGCTGAAGATGTGATTTGTGCTAGGCTTTTGGAGTTGGATTGGTTGCGGTTAGTTGGTTGGGGTTTTGTTGGTTTGGGTTTTGTGTTGCCTTGTTTGGTTTTGTTTTCTTCTCCTGCATGAAATTCTTGCTTGTTACAAACCTCCAGTTTCATTATTGCCTTAAGCCACCTGCCTGTAGCCTTCTGCTAGAAGAGGCAATCCTTCCCACTCCTCCCTCCACCTTGGCCTCATGTTCCCACCCAGACTCCCATGTCAATTCCACTGCTTTGTAGCTGCAGAAGGTGTTACAATACTTTGCTCTTTGAACTGAAAAATAGTAATTTATTTTGCATATTTGAGTTTCATTTATATCATCAAACTCATAGGACTTTGGGTTTGCTACATGAAAAATTGAGCTAATTTGAGGGAAGCAGTAGAAACATGCAGCCTGAGGAAATGCAGATTATACCGCTCCATTTGGTGTCAGGACAACAGTGGAGTGTAAGTTTTGAGGAACTGAGCCAAAATAAAATGGGAAGTCTTGTTCCCTGAACTTCTCATTGCTTTCATTTATTTAGTTTGCTAGCTAGGAAAAAATGGCAGAGTGAGACTTTGCACAATTGCATCTCACAGAACCTCCCATTTTCGTTGGCATATGCTCATCATGACTGCACCTTGTATCAGTTCTGAGCTTGGTCTGGCATTCCTTTCCTTAGAAAGAGAATTTAACAGTCCAGTCCTGCAAATAGTGGATGTGTCTATTTCTTTAACTTTTTAAAAAATAGAAATGTTTGAGAGTGAGCTCCTGTTGGCGACATTTAATTTGTGACTGCCTTTTTGGTGTGTAATTAGCAGGTAAAGTTGTGCTGTCTCCTTTCCCAGGCACACTTTTTCCTTAATAGTACAGGATGTTCAAGTTAAGCTCCCTGGAAGAGTCTTCATGATTTAGACTTTCTTAATAGACTCAGTATAATGTCTGTTAGCTGATATCAGTGGTTACTTCGACTAAGGTTCAGGGACAGCTGATGCTACACCAAATAAGCCATAAACAGCTTCTCTTCTGGTGCTCCAACTGCTTCAAAGCCTGCTGTAACAGTATGCTTTGATTTTCTATTTAGGACATTTGAAAAATATTTTCACAGAAATAAACCACTAAAATGTCCTGAATGAACTTAAAAATATTTTAAAAGAAATACTTCTCTTTTGCATGCACGTGTTTGTTGTTCATGTTAGTTCAGTGCTGCAAAGCACTGGATACCTCTGCCATACCTACAAAGTCACTTGGATGTCATCAAATTTGGCTGATGATGAGTGAAGTCCAGAAATGAGCTCTGTGCAGGACTCCCTTGTGTGGCAAATTGCAGGACGGGCTCTCAGTTTGTCTGGGAGCAAGTAGGACTGAATTCTGTCTGTGTGGGGACAATGACATTATGCCAGGTGCTGCATACACATAACCTGGGCAAATTTAGTAGATACATTAAAGGTCTGGTTGTTGCTAATTTAACATGAAGTCAGAAAGATGTATTTAATAAAAAGCAAGAGTGATTGTCTTTGGATCGTTTATTGAAACAAGTTGTGCTCTGACTTGCTCAGGTACATTGTACTGCAGATACGGTGCAGTGCTACTTACTGTATGTTAGTGTTCACCCCTCTCCCCCAGGGCTGTTTAGTGAGGAGGTAATACAGATAAAAATAAATTGAAGGAGTCTTTATTTATATACATTTATTCTCTGTTATATATGTGTATATACATAGAATTTCTATTCGGGGTTAGTGGCCTTGGGCAGCTGGGATGGGCAGAGTAGGAATGCTGTTTTTAATTGAGCAGAATGTATGTCCTGAAATGTTAGGAAATATTTCTCTTACACAGAGAGATTGCCACTGATGAATGGAGCCTGTTCAGGAGCAAATCTCTGTGTTTAATAGCATTTGATCAGGATCCTCACCCTGAGGTTGTCTTTCATATATAAAATTATACGTAGTTTGAATTTGTAGCTACTTTTCTTGTAAATGCATCTAGGTATTTATTTTAGAAAGAAAAATTGCTAAACTAAAAAAAACTGTTCAAGTGCAACATGAAGGTGAGAAGACTATTACACTTTTCCGTAACCATTTTTTGCTTAGATTAGAGGTTGATTAAAGTAATTTGGCACTTTTGCAGACAATGATTTGTGTACCTTGTGCACTGATATTATATACCCAGTCTAAAGGAATCACAACTGTACACAGTTGCCTTAATATAAGGCTGACCAAAGTAGGTATGGGTGTTTGTCGTACACAGATAAGAATAAGGGGTATATTGAAGAATATTGGGTATATTGTAACAAATTGAATTATTTGCCACATTATTTTAGCAAAGATTGAGTTAAGTGAGTAAGACACCATTTATCTTTATTTGTAAGTTGTTCTTCAGGTCATTGATTTCCAAATTTTAGATAGTTATAATAAATTACCATGGTGATATGAACAGTAAGCACTTTGTCATTTTTTTTTTTTTTTCAGGGCATGGGGTAGGGTATGTTGCAAAGAAATAGAAAATTTAATGTAAGAATAAGCTGCATGTGAGAACATTTTTAAAGGGAGTATCGGTTGTGAACGTAATGTTTGAAAAACTATTAAAAAATGTAAATTTAATTTCCATTTAAAGGCATTGGCCTAGAACAAGGTTTTTTTTATTTTACAAAATGAAACAATGTTTACCTCTTCTGAGCAAAAATATATAAATCACTAATTTAAAGAGGAAACTTCATAAACTTATTTTCTGTCCCACAGCTTAGCATTTGTGAGTCAGCATTTTACAAATAGGGTATAATCCACAGTAAATAAATAATTTCAGAATTGCCCCTGGAAATTTGAGGAAATTGGCCAAGGAAGAATTTTCTTTAATTTTTTTTTTTTTTTGTTAAGTTCTCCGGTAGCGATAAGGCAACACTATTTTGTGAGAGCTGAATGCATTTGTACACTGTAGGCATTTCTGCTGCCTTTCCTTCATCTTCTGCGGGTGCCCCTCCTCCATTTTGTTTTCTTTTTTCACAAGTTTTCTGCTTGTGCTCTCTCTTGACCTCACTGCGTGAGCTTGTAGCCACACAGGACACTGGCAGGATCAGAAAATGCTACTGTTGGATTAAAACAAGAGTGCACAAGTCAGGAAAAAGAATGCAAAGGCAGCAAAAGGAAAGTGATGGTCTGCTGGTTTTTTGGATAAAATAATGCAGTAGTCTCAACCTGGGTCTTGAGGTTTTGTACTAATTGTTTGACATTTAATATTGAAAGACAGCACTGCTATTTTTAAAAAATGCTTAAATAGATTTCGTTAAGATCTGTTTTTTTGTACTGTGATTTGTTACTACAATTCAGAAAAGAATAGAGGAATACAAATAAGCACTCTCAGTCTAAAAAGGCACGCAAATGCCAAATAGAATGATTATTTTCTTTCTGTTTTTCTGCATTTCAAACAAGTTTCCCTAAGATAAACCTTTGAAAACCATGTGACAAAATTTAAATATTAATTTGTCCTTGTAAATTAATGCCTTTTATTTATTCCTAAGAAATGACATCTCTGATCTGTGCATAAATGTACTTTTTTTATTCAGAAGTTGACCTTAGCCTAGTGTGTTGTAATAATGATATTTTAAAACTTTATATTAACATATTTAACCTATTTCTTTGCATTAGTATTTTAGGTTCTGTGTTTTTCAGAACAGTGTATTCAAATACAGAGGGGAAGCAGAAAATACTTGTACTTTTGGGATAAAGTATGGTTATTCCTGGCTAGTGAGTACACAATGAAGCTCTTTAAAAATGTTTTAGAAAGTGCTTCTTTAGATAAGCATAAGAAGCCTACATTCCTTTTGTCCTTGTGTCTCCAAAGTCATACCATCTTTAGCTTGATTTTCATCTTTCCTTTGATAGGATTTTAACACTACCATTTGTTAACCTTGTCATACACCTGAACACCAGGGAATGTATTCTGCAGTTGGTATTTCATTTCCATGTTTATCAGTCATGGTTCTCCACATACAATGAAGGGAGACATTCACAAGTTTTGTGAATTAGGTACAGTATCTGATAACAGAATCTCCTGAATACTGTGTTCAGTGACTTCAGACGGACTTATTCTAAGAGAAAATACATTTCACATTAGTTTATTTTGCTGTACCTCTTGGTCTGATTTTTATGTATCTGACTATGGATTTAGTTTCTTGGCAACTGATTGTTGATTATATTAAAAAGTAGTGCCGAGATTTCTCTCAGGATCCTGAGATCAGAGAGGAGTGCTGCTGAGCTGTGCTCACAGATATCAGGGTACAGATTCTTGCTTAAATTAAGGCATGGCCCAGCTATACATAATTTCTGCAAACACCTGCCTGACCAGTAGCAGAAACTCTTCCAGTTAAACCAGTATTGATCACTTTGTGGACTTTGTAGACTGCATCTAGTGATAAATAACCCAAAGTCAGGAGCAGGCTGAGGCAGTGGTGTGTGATCCTCTGTGTTGCGAGAGGTTGCCTGTTGTTCTCTATGTTTTTTTGTTCCCTCCCTACAGCAACTGCTACTGCATTTGGCACATCTGGCAGAAGGGTGCGTGCCCAGTGGCATCACTCTAGTTTGCAGTCAGAGCACAGCTATCCTGTCTTTTGGGAATGGGGCAGAAGTGGAGAAGGAAAGAATTTTGCCAGATGAATGTTAACTTATACTGTACCACCTTTCTTCAGAAACAGGGAGTGATGGCCAAGCTATTTAATTAGCAGCATGTATGTAGCCTGAGACATGGAAGGAGTCAGCAGAGACTTGACATGGATGCATGTGTGTCTGCCAGCAGATGTAGTCAGGAGCCAATGAATCAAAATGTTTGTGGTAATGGTTAGATTTTTGTAACTCACACAGTTTTGTTGATTTTTTAGTATTTATTTATTGCTGTTCATGTTCTCCTCACCTTTACATTTAAAAATAATAGACTAAGATGGATGCAAAGATGGGTATTTTTGTCCCCTTGCCAAAAGGATTCAGACATAGTAAATTTTAGAAGATGAGAAACCCTACAGTGGATAGGTAAACCCACACAGCAGTTAGTTTGTACCTGGTTAAGAGCAGCTTTGCCATACCCCTGTGCAAGTGGGATAGAGGCATTTGACAGTGGTGTGTTGGCTTGAACTGCAGGTGAAAGTGTCCTGAGCTGTGTACTGTTTAATGTGATTGAGAGAAGTACTTGTGCCATGTGGGAGGTAACAGCAATTTGCTCAGCACACGTGCAAATGCCATGTGTGGATGCACTGACTCATGTTAATGTAATTACCTCACTGTAATTGAGTTAAGTACAATTGATTTCACAGTAGTGATGATGAGCCCACAGTTATAGTCTAATATGTGAGTACGCATTTGATTGTCAGAGTTACTGTTTCTTGCAGGAGACTGAAATTTTTCTTCATAATACAGCGAATGAAGAATGTGTGTAACTTCAGCCCCATCCACAGACTGAGTGGAACTTAGGATGGTAGTTTTTGTTTCCTTGTACATATTTTCCAAATACTGTGTAAGCTATCGATAGTAATAAACCTTTTGCAGAGCAGGAGGGATCAGCACATTGTGCACAGCACTGTTTTATTTGATCAGCTGTTCTGTAGGCTGAGTTCTGATACTGAGGTAGAAATATTTTTCTTGTCACTTACTTGCTTTTGAGGGGATCTCACAGCAATAATTTTTAAAGCCCTGTGATTCACTGCTTCGCAAGCTTGATCTTTTCTCAGAAATGTTTTTCATTCCTGCTTTATAGTAGTTCCCAGTTACTAAGAAGCTCAGATTTACCCCAACAATACTTGCCATCTCTAATTCAGTATGTTAGCATTTACTAATCCATGATTTAGAAGGCAATGAAAGTGTGAAGATGACATGAGAAGGGGCTTAAAAAAATTAGTGTCTTGATTGGCTCATCAGCTAATGAGCTTACAAGATGTGAATTGTATAGATTTTGTATATTAATGCAAACAGACTTTCTTCCCAGTGAAGTGGGAGGTAAACTTTGAATTTTTTTTTTTTTTTTAAATCTGTGCCTGGTTTATGTAGTTATTGATAGAAAGGCTTTGTGAAATTCTGAATTCTGTGTCCCTCTGAGTACTGACCACACTGTGTGACTACTTCAATGAAACATCCCACAAAGAAAAATATTTTTAAATTAGTATTTATTACTAAATTTTATTTATCTTTTAAAGGTTTATTTAACTGGTACTCTTAGGGTCTAATTAGCACATTTACATGAACTGCATCAGAAGGAGCAGTCTTACCTGCTTCAGGCAGTTCAGCAAGCTAAACCACTTTTAAAAACAAAACACACACAATCACATTTTTTTTTTTTTTTAAGGAATTAAATTTATGTGGACATTGCTACTTAAATTAGTGATGACTCAGATCAGTGCCAAACCTGGTATGCTTGGTTGGGGGAAAGAATCTGCAGCAGGAAAGAGCAGCACAGAGCTGTTCCCTTTTCCTTAAAAGGCTATCATTCAAATTAAAAATTATGTTAGTGAGTTTATATGAGTAATTCTAGCATTTTAGTTGTGTTGTCATTTCTGAAATACTCCGTTCCAAAGATAAGATACTCTGTATGTATCTATATAGAGATATCCATATCCCTGCCTTTGTCCACACATATTTGTAGGAATTTAGTAAGATGTTGTAGATTCAAGCTGCTGTTTAAAGAGCCAGGTATTTTTATTTTATGAAAAGTTCAGTTACAGTGGATTGTTTGGTTTAGTTTGTTTTTAAGAACCAAAGTGTCATACTTGGCCACAAAAATTGCCTGGATAGCTTCTCATATTAGCTGAAATGGAGCAGAAGATATCAGGGACAAAACCAAAATATTCCACGCTTTTGTAATTACAGGGTGTTACATCATAAAATACAGTTAGTATATATTATAAATCTAACAACATTATTAAGCATATTACCATTTCTTTATTAGAAATTTCAGTTAAGCCCTGAAGTTAAAGCATGGTAAAGAAGCTAAAAATAGTCCTGATGTTTAGATAGCGTATGATTGAGTCAGAAGATTGTCAAGACTTTGGAGTAGGCTGTATCAGAAATGATGCAGTGTTACTATGTGATTTAGAAAAAGGAACACAAAACAGATGCAGCAGATGTGTTTATATACAACAGATCATCAATAACACATCATGGTGGGTGAGATTTTTCTGAGTTCAGAAAAACACTAGTGATGGCCATCTATCTAGTAATGATAGTTTAAACTCTCAGAACTTGGTGAGTGAAGCTTCTATTGCCTCTTCTGAGTTTTATCCTCGTTTGAACCATGGAAACATTTTTACCAGAAAAAAAAAAAATCTTTTTTCTATGAAGTCAAGGGCTCAAACAGTTGTTTCAAACATCACCAACTGTAATTGAGACCAAACCTTTGTGTGAATCTTTGTGTAAACAAAGCCAGTGTTTCTGGCAGTGCAGGGAAGTAGAAAACCAAAGGCACCAGTGCAAGGAGAAGGACTGTGTGTTAAAATAAACTGATGACATTTGCAGTGCAAGTACTTCAGACCTTCAGCAGGCAAGTGCTGGGCTCTGTATTTACAGAAACTTTAACAATACTCAAAATCCTGTCCCCTTAGCAAAATTTTTAATCCCAAAACAGAGAAGCATCATGTGTTAACACGGACTGAGGCAGGCTGCCTTGGTAGCCTGGGCCAGCCTCTCCCTGGCTGGATCCGTGACCCAGCTGCTTCCGGGCCCTGAGTCATCTTGTGGTGGAGTCTCTTTGGGCCAGTCCGTCTTTGTAGTTTCTGAACAGCAACCCTGCCCTTTCAGTTGAGAAGGGCTTTTCTAACTTCTCAGTGTTAGTTTTTAATTTCCAAGTAGAATATCCATATTACTTCATCCTGGATCCTAGCATTTGTCCAGGTTGTTGCATGTTGCTCTGCTGGGCTGTTCTTACGGGAGCACTGCCAGAGAGCTTTCTGTTACTGTCCTGGCTGTGTGCTTACTTGACTGATCGTATGTAGCCAGTTCTGTATCCCTTTCACCAGACAACAAATGACTTCGTTACTCGTTTTGATTTTATAAGTGATAGGCCTTCATTCTGTACCATATCAGGCAATGAAAAATGGTTTGAATAAGAGTGTTATTTCCCAGAAGAGATACGTATGACTTAGTTATCTGTGAGTACATTCATAATGTTTTCTTTGATGAGAAAGAAAAGTTTTTAGGTGCCCATTTTTCTTCTGCACCCTTTGGAAGACAGTACAGTAAGATTGTTAGTTTTTAAAAACTGCAACAGGAAAGCAGTTAATCCCCATTTTTACTTTCTAAGGAAGCATTTCATTCACTTTAGGTTATATTGTAGGAGGAAATAAAACAAGTCTTAAACTGTGCTGTGGTATCCATTTGCTGGTTAATACTTCTTTAACTCTTTTCTAAATCAACAACTGAGTTGAAAATATGAACATTTTACACATACAAGACTAATTCTTGCTTCTTCAGCTATTCCTGACTTTAGTTGCTTAGAGGAGGGAAACCTGAGGTCTTGAGTCTGTGAAGAATCATGTATCTCCCAGCTCTGCGTCTACTTTTATGGTGTCTCTATGTATTTAAATGTCCTAATTGCCAGGAGCTGTCCCCTCTCTCACCTTTAAGTTTCTCATGCCATTTGTTAACTTCAGGGGCTTAAATCTATGGAAACACTCGAGTGCAGTTCATCAAGTTAATATGTGCTAAATTTAAAAAAAAGGAACAACAATCAAGGCTTTAATTCTTTTTTGTGGTCTTAACTTTCTGTTTTATTGTCAACATTCTTCTGCAATTTATCTCAAAAATATCTTGCCTATCTACATAACAGACGTTTATGCACCTGGTTACTCTGAAGAATGTTTACGTGTTTACAGAACAAAGCCAGCTGTAAGAAATCACACGTGGTATATGAACTGCAGAAACTTGACAGGTGACTAATCATGAATATAATCTTGCTATTTCCTTGCATACTTAAAATAACTATTCATAGTGGTCACTAGTGGCATAGTGGTCACATCTAAGTGGTCTTGGAGGTGCAAAAGTACTGTGTAGCTATAAAGAGAAAATCTGGTTTACTAGTTTGTCCTTAAGATCCATTGAACTGAAGGGGTTTGTGAGATGAATTACTTTGGATTGGTCTCAAAATTATTCACTATCCTAACTTTTGTTGTTTTGGTTGGTTGGTTGGGGTTTTTTCCCCCTATGTCTCTGTCCATGAGCACATTTTACTCATGAGCAGAATGTTTACCAAGCCTACATGCTCCTGTAGACCACATTACTTACTTGTGTCTTGGAAGAGGTAGTTGTTTGTCTGTGGTAACTTTTCCATGCAAGTTTTTCCCCAGAGTGTGGAAATGCACTCTGAGTACACTTGAAGACCTTAGTGTCCAGTGTCCTGACCAGCTGTGCTTGTGCCTGCTGGGAATGTTGCTGCACAGCCTGCCAGGTCTTCATACAGTACTTCATGCAGCCTCATATCCACTCTTGGATAATCACTGTGTTCTCTGATACTGAAAAGGCAACACAAAAGCTTTGTCATCTTTTCCCTACTATGTAAGGTGGTAGTCAGCTTTTGGCATTAGTACACTATTTCTGTGTGGATACAGACATAAGTAGTGTATTTTTTTAATCTTTAAAACACCAGATAAGCAGATTTATCAGGTTAAATTTTTCAGCATAGCAAACAGAAAAGCAAGAGCTCTACCAAAGAACATTTTCTTAAGACTGAGCCTAAATAGACATATTTATTGCGTTATCCAAAATTGCTGGAACTTTTTTCCAGAGGAGATGTTAGCTTCACTTGACTATCGATATCTTCGTTGTCCTTCTGTCAATGAAATTCTTATCTGCTCATCTATTTATGCCTTTTATCCTTTGTGTGCTTTATAAGAGAAAATGAGACTCTTCATTGTTCATGTTCCCATCTGGCCAAGGCAGGCAGGTCTGCTCACCAGCTCATCCCTGTGCACCCCCTGTATAACTCCATGGCTCTCAGGCCTCCTCTTGCACGGTAGGAAGAGGACCTGCAGTCCAAAACTGTATTTCCTCCCTCTCATTGTATTATAGAGCCTGGATGACTCATCAACTGTTAGACCCTGATCATCCCCTTTTTGATTTGTAGCAGTTTTGAGTCCATGCCTGAAGATGGAGATAGTTTTTGTCTGAGTGAGCAAAATCTGACTTGGATTAAAAAGTGAGCATGTTCTCCAGGAATCCAAGCCTGATGGAAATAGAGCACAGCATCTCCTGTGTGGTTTTTACCACTGGTACTTATATCTTCTCTAATTCTTTGTTACTGTACTCTCAGGGACCTGATTAAGGTGGAACATGAATGGCCTTTCAGAGGGGACTGCCACTTACATGGATGATAGTCTGCTTGCTACAACTGTATTTTTGGGAAGTGCTGTGCTTATTTTTGGGATTGCAGCATACAGTAGTAACAGATCTTCCCTGAGGATTCACCATGTTCCTACTCAGTGTTTTCAAGTTATTTCACATAACAATTTCATCTACCATCTTCCAAAAATACTTTTACCAAAACCTAAGTTCATTCCCACACATAGTTTTTCCTGATAAGTTTACTTCACTGCATCTCCATAGCTATTTGTAGCTATAACTGAGAGTCAAAGACTGCACAAATGGATGTTGACCTATGCTCAAGTGAATTTACTGATAATCATTAGAGTTAATTTAACTAGCGCTTGAGCAACTGCTCAGAAGTCTCCTGTGCCTCTCCTTCTCATCCTGCTCACTTCCTTTTCCAGTGGGATACCTCTGTGGAAGCTGCTGGTGCAAGAACTGCTGGACACATGTGGGTACTGCCTGCATTTAAAAAAGCCTTTGTGATTAAATACTGCAACATACCTGTTCTGTCATAGCATAGTATATACAAGAGACATTTGCAGAATTCAAGTTACTGGCAAGTAATTTGGTTGGCCAGCAAAAGCTTTCTAGCTAACCTTTTATTATACTTTGTAATTGACACTTTGTGTGGTCTAGTGTTTAATTTGGCTGCTGTTGAATTTATTGATATGATCAAGCTAAGTCATGGAGTTGGCTTTAAATTACATGTGTGTTTTCACATGCACATACACATGTATAGAAACTAGGATAAGGAAATGTGGAGGTTGTACAACCAAGGAGGATTACACAGACAATACTGAGGCTGGAGTCATACATACAGCTGCAAATCTAATTTGTACTTACTTGATTTTATGATCAACTACTACCTACCCCCCTCCCCCCCATAATGTGTTGTGCTTTCAGCTACAAATGGCTGCATCTTATATAGTAGCCTGAAAATAAGTACTGTGAATATGGTCATATGTTACTGAAAGGAGTCTAGAAAAAGAAATAGTACACAGAATTTATTGTTTCCCACAACTCACCTGTGTTTCTTGCTTTATAGTTGCTAGACGATGTAACCCTTATTTTAGCCTTTGGAGTTTTCTCTTTCAAACAATCCAATAAAAATGGAGCCTGGAGTTTGTTTACCTCTGGTATTAAAAGCAATCAGCTCAGAGAGCAGGCCACTTTTATTGGACCTGTAAAGGAGTAATATAGATGGTGGAGATTTCAGGCTGCATTTTGTCTATCATGGAATTCAATTTTTAGGGGGTACTGAGCTGTTGGTGTGGGGAGGGGAGACTTGGCAACTTTCACTGATATTATGGCTGTGAGACCAGAATGTTACATTAATGCAGCAAAAAGACCGAGTGGAAACATACATATGTTGTAGTGAAAAAAATACAATTTTTATGTAGTTCTGTTTTTTTTCTCCCATATGAAGTGTAAAGTTATGAGGAATAAAAGTCTTCAGACAGCAATAAGAGAAATAATATAATTATGTAGAGGACCGATTTAATGTTATTACAGATGGTTACAATAGTAATCAACTTCTCGGAAGTTAAGAAAATGTAACTACTGCAGAGCCAATTTCCTTGGTCTTATGAGCCCTTGGTCTGGAAAGGATATTTGGAAGAGGATATACTCAACTATGTTTTTGTGCTCCTATTGTCAGCCAGGATCAGTGCCCCCAACAGGCAGGGGAAGCATGAGCTTGCCATATACACCACCAGTGCCCTGTGAAACAATGGGCTTTTAGTTTTGAAAGAAGGACAAGGGAGACCCTACAGCTCAAATCACTATGTGGAAAGGATGTTACTAGGTGAGGCAAATCATAAATATGTGTTTGGAAGGATTTCTCCTATGAATTGCTTGCCTTACAACTGCAGAGCTAGTCACCTGCCTGGGTTTCATAATGAGATGCCTCTGTTGTACCTGAGGTGTAATCAACCCACAAAAGCAAACATTCATAATTAGCAGTCTGATACTTCTGGGTCTGCTCTCCCCCAACTGTTGATGGAAGCTGTGTCAGCAGATTGCAAGAGGAAGGACTTGTCCTTAAGGAACCCTTTTGTGCCTTCCTGCTGCAGCTGGTCTAACCCTCTTTCAGGAGGCCTTGAAAAACATTTACATTCTTTCACAGAGCATACTAAAATTAGGACATAAAAATGACAGATTCAATATTGGAGTCTTAAATAATATTTAAGTAGTCTTGCGTTGTGTAATTTGAGCAGAAGCCAATGTTACTGTCATTTGATTAATATAGTTGTATCCATGATGTTCCAATTTCATCATTACTTCCTAAATAATCATAACCATAGTAATAAAACAATATTTAAAAATAAAGTTTTTCAAGTGTACTTTTCCAATACCTATGCTAGTAACTTTAAATAATTTATCTTTGATAATTAAAATCCTTTGTCCTCTTCCATAAAATTCACTTTAATCTGCTGTCCATTTACCTGAGAAGGGTTTTGCCTTAAATGCTGTTTTCTCATTTTTATCACTATGAATTTGGAGTTCTTTCATTGAAACACAAGTTGTGTCTTTTGTAGCAGAATATAGTTCATGCTTTGATAACAGAAGGGGCTCTGAACAAACCATTTCTGTCAGTTTTTAAAATGCACCTTTTTAGGGAACCAGTTCACAGTAAAGTTACAAATTAAATACTCTCCCAAATAATAATTTAAAAGTTCTGCTAAGTTCAAGTTACTTTTTGAATCATTAATATTGTCTCCTTCTGCTGCTCTGTATTTCTAAAAAATTGTTTAATTTGAAGTCACCTCCTCATTTTCTGTTATGTCCAGTTAGACATTACTAGTTTCACTGCTCTCTAGTACCTTAAGTGTCATGTATTTAGATCATCTGCCACTCCCATCCCTAAAAATAAAAGTGATTAAGGTTTGAAGTGTAAAATAACCTTGTGCTCATTCTTCATCCAAAGCAACTGTGTTCTTTTATTCATATATCTGAATACCTAATAAGTATTTGCAATTCTGATAAAATTGTATCAAATGCAAATATAAGTTGGTAGAACTGATGGCATACTAGATTATCTATTACTAAAACAAAAGTTAAAAATGAAGTAAATATGTATAATCTGCTGTACAAGAATATCTAGGGAAGATTATCCATAATTAAAAAAGCCTAGGGGTACTAGAGACCTTGAATCGTAAGTCAGGAATTGTTAATACAGTATAAATGTTGCAGTTAATTTTGTTTTTATTGTAAAGGAAAAAGTGTTTTGGTTTTACAGTATAGGTAATGTTGTGAAAAGAACTAATCAGCCCCAATAAAAATTTCAGCTTATTTATTGCTTCTTTGCTTTATGAGCAACAACATTTGAACCCCACCAATTCTGACTTCTTGTTTTATTTTTCAGTGCATGGTGACTTTGACTTTAGCAAACCAGTATTCTAACCAGTATTTTATTTTTGTGTTTCACTTATGTATTGACATAATAAATAAATAGAATCTAAAAATAAGTGGTAAATATAGGTTCTGACCTCTAAATGATTTAGTAGCATTGCTGTATTGCCTGTTGATGGCTTCTTGTGTCATTTGTGTAAGACCTTGTACAGTGCAACATGAGTCCTTGGTGGGAACCAAGGACACCTGTACCATAAAAGTAAAAACAACGTTGCATAAAAGCTGGAGAATAGTTCAAGAGAGGTGTCTGTTTACAGATACAAGATAATGGATTTTTATTTTGGGATGGCTTAGAGCATAGTTACTCTCAGCTGGCTAAAATACCATCCCTCGCTCCCCAGCTCGCAGTGGCTTTCAAGCAGAGAGAGTTCTTCTGAAGAATTAGAAGTTGTCATTGAAGCATGGTGGAGCTTTGCACTAATGCAGCTGATGGTAGTTTTCAGAAAGCATTCTCTGCAGCATGATCTCAGGTTTCTGAGGTGAAGACCACGGAGGCTGCAGTTGTGGCACTGTGCTGGGCTGACAGGCTCCAGTTCTCAGCCCAGGGCCTGGGGGAGGGTGGGTGTGATACAAGGAGAGTTCTTCAGGCTCTAGCCTATATGTAGCTTAGACCAGCTAGAGGAGAAAGAGATAAAAGGAGGTAAGGGCAAGGGTGGACTCCTAGCACAGCCCAAGTTGGGGTTGGGGTATAAATCCTCATTCTGCTTCCAGCTCTTGAGCCACTCGTGTACCTACACAGCTTGGGAAGAGGGGGGAGTTGGCTTGTCTGCAGCTTTGAGAACCTGTACTGTTACCGTCAGCCACTTCTTTTTCACAGATCAGTTTTAGCTTCAATCATCAGCCAGGCCATTGCCTCAGCCCATTCCATGTAGGCTACTACCTCATGCCTTTTGGCAGGACCCAGCCCTTCTACCACCCTGACCCCTCCCCCTTGAGAAAGTCAAGTTGCTGAGTTCCAGCACCATCCAACAACCAACCTCTTACCTCCATCCTTCCCACAGTCCTACCTCGTTACTCTTCACAACTAAGATTCTTTTTGTCCTGGTTATGTATTAGTCTGTATGTACCAACACAACCTAGCTACCCTCACCCTAACCTTCTGTTTCCCTTTTGGACTCCAGATGTGTTGGTGGCAGGTAAAAAGAGGCAGGTTGGTATAACTGGGATATATTTTGCCATGAGAACAGGGCGAGATAACAGATTCAGGACCCCTTACGTATTGCTAATTTGCTGACTCCTATGTTTGAAATGCAGTTTTCTTTAGTATCAGCCTGTGGCTCGTGTAGCTGCCCACAGTGTTAGCTGTTCTTCTGTTTCCCAGTGAGATGTGAACCACTTAATTTTCTCATGTGAAAGGTTGCAAAAAGGTGGATGAACTGTTTTTTCATTATTTTCCTGCTACTGTCTTGCTAGTGGTATACAATTTTAAAGGTTAAGAACAGCTTCCCCAGAGATGGATATTAGGGGTTTGAAGCAAGAAAACATGACTCTTGGGCCACTTTTATGCAGAGGAAGGGAAATTTGCATGTGCAGAGAGAAATCCTGCTACATCTGAATTAGCAGATCACAATCCAGGCTTAATTTATTTTTAATTATGTGCAGTCTCTTGGGATGGTGGGAGGTGATGAGGGAGGTGGATAAGAAACCTTTATATAGCTTAAACATCTCCTGGCACAGGGGATTGTCATTCCCATGCATGGGGGTGTATAGAGCACAGAAATTAAGTTCATAGACATTGTAGGGCAGGCGTGGAAACTAGAGGTGCTGCAGTTGTTTCTGAAAATGTGGTTAACGACACCAGAAAGGTGTAGTAAATCTGGAGGAAACTGTGGTTTAGGTGAGATAACTCTGCCACTGGGTCTGTGCTTTCTCCCAGAGTACATTTCAGTACTTGAAAAATGCAGCAAACTGTGGGTTGTACATTGCGCCTTCCTGTGCTTTTGCATTTCTACCTCTGTTTATGGGATAATATACATTGAAATCGGCTAATTTTTAGATCTGCTAGAGGAGAACTGTGTTTCAGTATATTCAGTGTGTTTTTTAAAATGAATGAATCATAGCCAGGCTGTGTTCTGTCCTCACCATTAAATTTAGAGGAGAGATGCCTGATGGGAGACAGCGTAGCCAAATACATCTTGCAGATTTTGTTGTATTTGTATCCCTTCTGGAAGAACTGAGAGAACTGGACTTGGCAGTATTCATGGATTTGCTGTTTTAGGTGGCCCACTCTTATTTTTCTTCATGGTTTTGGTTTTTTGTTTGTTTGTTTGGCAGTCTTGTTTTGGTTTGAGGGTTTTTTGGTGTTTTTTTTGTGTGTTTTGTTTGGGTTTTTTCTCCATAAAGGGAAAAAAAAGGTCTAGGACTCTCTACGGTACCTCATATAATAGAAGATGAGTTGCAGAAATGGCTTGTTTTGACCTCTGCCTTGGAAGTTTGTGTTCTTAACAGAAAGGATGTTAGAAAAACACTATGCCTAGGTGGACTCTATGGAAGCATGCAGCTCACTGTTGTAAGGAATTTTTCAGTGTATGGCATGATGTCAAGGGAAGAGGTACACCAAACAGTCATGCTGGGGTTTTTTCCCCTTGGGAAGTTTTCCCCTTGAAGCTTCACTAAAATGGATTGAGTATCAGGATGTCTTGGAGAGTCTGTTCAGCTCGACATCAGGCCCTTGTATCATGAAAGAAGAAAAAATGGTGGGCAAAAAGTGTGTCATTCTAGTGAAAACAGAAAGGGGATAATCTGTTTATGGATTGCATTTGTTCCTAATCTTTGTAGAAAGAGCTTCAGGTTTCTGCAAAACTGCCTTACAGCAGGTGAGTATTTGGAACAGAGAATTAGGTGGTTTCAGTTGCATAAAGTGACTACACCTGCCTGAGGGAAGGATAGCTCAGTGCTGGTGAAGGAAGGGAAGGACCCCCACCCTGGGAGATCTGCGGGGCTCCCAAAGGCACTGTGGTCAGGTGGTAGCAAGGGAAACTTGTGAGGAGGGAGCTTGGAGGTGTTTGACCATTGGGAGACCATCAAGAGGAGAAGATACTTCTCAGTGGGTGAGTGTAACCTGTCTGGCGTTAATGGTACGGTTTCAGGAGATCACTGAGGCAATGTAAGTGGTAAGTTGGCAAGGTGCTGGACAGGACAGCCCTACCTGCCATGGCTGCACACTCACGAGGCTTCTTTTGAGGTGTGTGGGTGGTTTTTTTGACTGCACAGAACTGATTCAGGGAGCAGAAACATAGTAGAAATCTGACATTACCAAGAAGAGGTGAACAGTTTTCTTCCTGAGTTAATATGATACTTTGGTGAAGCAGGAGGAACAGTCCCTTTGAATTCATTGAAGTGAGTCATTCTCTCTTACTTTGTTCCCAGTGTGACTGATGAGAAAATACTTAGAAATGAGAGAAGAGACTGGTTTGATTTTCATGCCTGATATTAAAGCAAAGAACAAGAAAAATTGGATAAATGAGAGTTGGACATGCAGTAACACAAATGATTTATGCAAAGGCGAAAAGAGGGAAAACTAGTAGTAGAACACTAGTTGTGTAGGTGCTACACTATCAAAAATACACTTACTATAGCAAGAAAAGAGGATGAGGTCAGGGAGGAAAAGCAAAAGATACTTTTATTGTCCAGGCCGTCTTTATACAAAATTAGACCAACGAGTACTAAATGTGTAGCCAGATACAGATGCCGTGGAAACATGATCAAATACCATTCATGGCCTGAAGGCAAATATTGAAAATTATGCAGAAAATGAGTAAGGTGGTGTGAATGAAGTTGGCACCATGTAAAACAAACAGTAACATGGACACAGTAGACTCTATTTGGCCAAAATCACTTTGGGAAGGAATTACATGTTGTAGACTTTGAGCCTGGATTTATACACAGACAATGTAGTAGCAATATGAGAGAGGAATACTAGTAGGAATAGTAACATTATGGATAGGCTATGTAGTAGGCCAGATCTATATCTGAGCACAAATGATGATATAATGATGTCATATTTCTGTTAATAGTTTTCTTACCAAAAGAGTAATTCAGAAGAGAAGTTGTGTTTTTTGGACTTGGAAGAAATTGCTGACCTTACAGAAAACATGATTGTATATTAAAAAAAGAGAAGATATGAACTGTGTTTATTTGATTTAAGTTAAATGGGATGACAAAAAGTCAGTAACTATTTAAGATGAACATGTGTTAAATTAGAAGTGGTGAGTGAACGTAGGTGAGCTGAAGTACTGAAGGCTTAAATAGAGAAAAGGTTCAACCTGAATCCCAAGTAAAGGAAAAGGAGGATTGTGGGAAGTTACCTTATCCTTCTAGCAGAGAACGTTTTCCTGGGAGGGATATTGTCAGAGAAAAAGTAATGCAAAAAGAAGGAGTAATGTATCAAAGAAAGTCACTTGGAAGTTGTCATGAAACAAGAACTAAAAGTATTAAGCTGAATTGGAATTCATTTAAACGTCTTAAGAATGAAAGCAGTTACTAAAAGTTTCCTTAGACACATAAATTGAGAAAGAAGAAATCCTTCTATTGTATAGAGAGAGTGGTTTCAAATTAGAGAGAGCCTTTTTTGTTCAAAAGCTAAATAAATACTTTTGCACACTTCTCAGTAAGAAGAATAACAGTGTGGGGATAGTGACAGGATGATGAATGGAAACAAGGTTATGAACATGACTACGGTCATGGTGGGAATTCAAGACAGAAACTAATTCCAAGAAATAAAGATGTGAAAATGCAGTGTACCAGCTGCATTGTGGTTACTGCCTATGTACCAGTTCTTTCTCTACTGTAAAGTTACTTGCAGTAGCTCACACTTTCTTATAAGCATTGTATATATGTAGTGTATATGGCTCTTCATTGTCTAAGAGCTGAAGTGCAAATCTTTAAAAAATAGTGTTTTGTAGATTTATTTTGAAGTTCATTTGTGTTATGCTGAACTTCAAAAAAAATTTGTGATGCTGTAGAGTTTTTTACATAAAATGTTAAGGAACACATTCTCATCTCAAAAGTTGCCGTTTCCACTGTGTATGCCCTGGAGCTCATTGAACCTTTCTGTGAATAGATTTAGCTCAGTGGAAAAACAAAAATCTTTCTCTGTTTCCTCTTCCTCTTATCCTCCCCCCTTCTTTTTAAACGGAGTTTGTTTCCTGTCAGATTAGTGAGTTAAATTGGCTTATGGGGAGAACCAAAAGAAGTGCCAGATTTGGTGCAAGATAAGCCTCTAGGAGCAGGAACAAGCCCTTGAGGTCAGCAGGAGCAATGGTGAGGTGTTTTGCAAGTGCCCAGTCTTCAAATTCTGTGTTAGTGCAGCAGATCTGCATCTTGCTCTCAGAGGGGCTGTTGTTCAAAGTAGTGGGGATTTTGTGTTGGGCTTTTTTTTCCGCATTCTGCCTGCAAAAATACATGGTCTTCACAAATCTACTAAAATGGAAGTTTGCTGGACAACAAAAGTCCGTGTAGCAGGACTTGTATCATGCAACTCATACTATTTTGCAGTGGTTTTGACCTATTGCAGGTAAGAGCATTAGTATGCATCCAGTGTGAATTGTTTTACTTCTGTGTCATCTTACTGTGTGCTCTTGGTTTACTCAATGGTTGCTGGCTCTTGACGAAACTGTACAAGGTTGTTTTGGAAAGATTTTCTTAAAATCGTTATTGTTCCTGGGCTTCAGGATATGCTTTCCTTCATGTCTGCATTTAATTGTAGATAATTTTGGAGGGAAAACAGTTTTCTTACTTTGGGAAACCTGGCACACTAGTGGCGTCTGGTCAATGTACTAAGCAATCAATCAATCACTAGATAAAAAGGGACAGAAATGAGAGATACAGAAAATAAACGATGTAAGCAGAATGCTACCAAGTAAATTTCCCCTCCCTCTTCTGAAGTATTTAATGTCGGCAACAGCAGTTGTTCACAGTCCTGACTAGAAATGGCAAAGTTGTTGTGAGCAGGCACTTACTCCCCATACATTACTAAAAGTAATGCACACATATCTGAGGCAATTGGGCCCCTGTAATGATCCTTAATTCTGAACTTCCTTTCTTTTGTAGAGCCTGGTGAGAGCTGTTGAGGGTCCCTGACACTGCCCAGGAAGTGGTACTTTTCTTTGGGGACCATATTGCTAATGCTGTTTATATTTGTTAAGTTTTGATTTTTGTTTTATAGTAGGAAATACTTTCCATGAACTTGCAATCATGGATTTTTCCATTCCTATTTGTTGTTGCTAATACTACTGCAAAATTGCCAGCACTTTGGACCAAGCCATTGCTTGTGACAGAGGTGGGTGATATTTTACATAGCAGGCTAAAATACCAAGAAATAATAGGATATCTATTAAAAAGAAAAAAAAAAGCACAGCAAAAAAAAACCACCAGAAATGTCCATGTCAAGTTAAAAAAGAGAAAGAAAGAAGCTCTAGTCTGAAATCACTGTATTGACTGCTAGTAAAAATAACAGTAAGGTCTCTGACAGCTGAAAGAGAGAGAGGCAAGGAAAAGCATGTTGCTTTTAAGTTTTTTCCCTTTGTTCCGTGGCGGTGTGCCCATATACCCCATTCAGGGCACTAGAAATGGTTCACTGACTTGAAACTCTGGCTGCTTTTAATTGTGTTGGTTTTATTTGTTTAAGTAATGTGAGGAAAAAAGTAGGTCTCTCAACATTAAATTATCAACTTTACAGGCATTTTTTGTCCAACTCTTTAGACAAGTTAAGAGTGATTCAGGTTTTAGATTTGTTTTGCTGGTTTCCAAATGCCATTTTTTCACAATGGCTTTAAATTGGTGTTGCACCCTCAGAGAATCTCACCATGAGCTATACATTGGCACAATAAGTCAGCACCAAATCCATTTCTAACATTGAAAAGTTATTGAGGTGTATTCAACGGGAGTACTGTGCAAGTCATTTGAAGTGGTTTTTTCAACATTTTTGTTGTTAAAAGTGCTTGAAAAAAACAAACATGCCAAAAATGTACACCTGCATAACGTGATTCATGAGAGCTTAATTGTTCCTTTACTTAGGCTTTTAAATATGTTTACAAGTCTCTCTTGCAAATAGAGTGCTTTATTTGAAAAAGGAAGTTTGTTGCTAAAAGTGAAATCAAAAAACCAAACACACTTTAGAGTACTAATAATGCTCTTTTTAAGTTATGTTTTAAGCAAATACTTATTCTGAAGTAACATAGAAGACAATATTATGTGCATAGCCAATGTCAACCTTTTGGCATTTTTTTAATAATAGTGAAACTCAGAAAAGAAAAATGCACGTAACTTTTCCTGAGACTTAACTATATCTTCATTAAGTTGTAATTAAACAAAAAGACTAAAGCATCCATGCTTTGTTCAGTATTGCAAGAAAATAAGGGCTTATGCCTTTGAGGTTCCTTTGTGATTAGCACCCATCTGTGTTGTCATTATTGTCTACTTTTGGAACATTCCACTACATTCTCTAGTTTGGAACAGAATACACAGTATTCTGTTCTTACTTTTTAACAAGGTTTTCCCTGATGGCTGCTGAAGACTGAAGAGGTGTGGATGGACCTAGAGATGGATTCACACCACAGGCAGTATCTGTTGTTTCAGCTGATGAGTGGTGGTGTCTTCTTTGGGCATATACTCAACTTGGTTGTTTCTTCATTGTGACAAGTATCCCCATATTGCTATACAGACATTGCAAAGTGGAGGCCTTGCTTGAAATAATACTGCCTGCCTGGGTGGCTTGTTTCATTGGTTTGTTAGAACTACTGTCTTCATTGGTAAGAATACTTGTATATTTTTTTGTACCTTATATTTTCACTTTTTAAAAAAGCCAAGCTTATGATTAAAAGAACAGATATTACATATTTTTTCTGTCATGTGTCCTGCAAAATCCCCCCCCTGCTATTTCTGCCCCCTCCCTTTTTTAAATAGTGCTCAATCTATAGCCTACAAAATCAACTATTTGTTTCTTGCTTTACACTGTTACAACATTTGATGGAAGAACCATGCATGCTAGAACTGCACAACTGGATAAGCAAAACCAGCCTTTGTCCTAAGCAGTGCAGCTGTGTTCTTGCTTACTTTTGACTGCTGGAAAATTATAAGCATGTGAGCCACCTGGTCAGACTGATGTTGGTAGTGTCTTCTTGTGCTGAGTAGATTGTGAGAACTGGGCTGGTCTGGGTTTTCGAGAAGCTGAGGCATGTGTGCTTTCACATGGTTTCATTAAAATAAATATTCTCAATTATTTTGTAATTCATAACTTAGTCTACTAGTTCTGTCAGAAATGGACTTTGCAGTGGTGTCCCTCTTCAGAAAGACAGGGAGAAGTTAAGTGACACAGGTCAAGTGACACAGTTAAGTGACAAGGTAACTCTGCTGCAGAACCAGGAACTGGAATACTGTTTTCCAGTCTCATCAAGTATGATTCAGCACTGGGTTAAGATCTCAATCACAGAAAAGCCTAGTTTGGAAGGCACCTCTTGATCTCATCTGGTTCAACCTTTTACTGAAAGCAGGGATTAGGTTATTCATTGCCCTGGTAAACTGAGTCTTAACTATTTCCAACAAAGGGAGCTATACTACCACTTTGAGCTTCTCTGTTTCATTCTTTTATAGTGAATAACTTCTCCTTCTGACTGGATGAAGTTTCCTCTGAAGCAGAGGAAGAATTTACAGTCAAGTCTAAGTGTGTGAGAATTGATGGATTTTGTAATAGTTTCTGCAAGTCTAACTGATCTCATTCATGTGCTGTGTAACTTCTAAAATAAAAATATAGTGCAACCAGTGTTTATCACTTTATCTCCAACCACTCCACCCAAAAAAACCTCCAAACCTGTCTCATTTAACTTGATGATCATTTTATTTAAGAGTTTGATTCATCAGATTTGTCCTGGAGTGTAGACTTACTATTGAAGATAATACATTTGGAATTGTGATGAAAATTTTCATTGTATCGGAATCAGTGGTAAGCTCCTGTTGACTTCAGTTTGTCCAAGATTTTGCTGCTGCAGTGTAATATCAAAAGATTTATCACTATTTGTTTCACTTGCCCTGGTGCTGATAATTTTCTTTTCTCTGAATTAAAATACAAATCCATACATAAATCATGCTAAGTAGATAACATTTGTTGCTGTGGTGAACAGAAATTTAACAGCTCACTAGAGATATTTGAATTGTCCATGTCAGTGGACTTTGTTCAGAGTGCCTTCCTCCTGCTTCTTGTACTTGCTCTGTCTTTGATTCATTTGCAGAGCAGCAGAGCCATGTCCCAGATGTAAAGAATACAAATTATTAGAATTTTTATCATTAATTAGCTTTGAAGTTAACTTTTACTCTCTTTCCAGGCTTTTTCAGTTCTGAACACCCGTTAGGGATTTTAAGAATACAGCATTTTTTCTGCTTCTTACACCTATAGCATTCATCACAGAAAAGGAAAACATTATTTCAGTTTTATTGATACTGAACATAGGTTTTTGTTGCTTGTTTGGTGTTGAATAGTGTTTTCAGTGTATCCAGGACTATACTTTGTAGTATTGTCTGCTACAGCTGACACAGAGGAAGCTGTTACCCAACTTATATGTATTGTAGGGTGGTAGACGGGTTAATTTGTCCTATTGATTATAAATGTAAATACTGTTTTTAAGGCAACAGTAACCAAGAGTATTTTTCCTATTTACAGAGCAAGCTTTACATGGAAGGATTTAGAAGCCTAAAAGAAGGAGAACCAGTGGAATTTACTTTTAAGAAATCTTCCAAAGGCCTTGAATCAATACGGGTAACAGGCCCTGGTGGGAGCCCCTGTTTAGGAAGTGAAAGACGACCCAAAGGGAAGACAGTACAAAAAAGAAAACCAAAGGGAGATAGGTAATTACCTTACTTTGCTATTCCCCCTCCTTTTTTTTCTTTGCAAGTTTTTATTGAAATTATGTTTTCAGCATTTATTTGTTTGTGAAATGAAACCTTTCTGTGTAAACTTGGCTTTTACATGTAGCTTGGTAATTTGATTAAAGCTCTATCTATACAACTACATTAATCACCCACTGATTAGTTTTACTTGGAAGGTTTTATTAAATTAGAGGAAGCCTGCAAAGGAATGTCATATTATTTTGAAAATATTGCTGTTAGACTGAAAAGAGAGGTCAATCTGAATACAGGTGAAAGAATGTCATGTTTAGGTGAGAATTGTGCATGCTAAAGAGACTATTGTGTGCAGTGGGGTTTTAAACTGTACACAGAAACAAGTGTAGGTGCTGCAGTAAGGGTTGACATGTATATAATTGAGTTAATTCTGAACAGAGTATAAGATGTTTCCAAAAGTTTTAATGCCTGGTGGTCTGAAGTAACTGTTGTAATAATATTTTTAAAAATTCAGTTTAATATTGATTGTTGCACTTCTTTCTAGAAATGTGCAGCAGTCTGACTTGCAGTGCACTGTTACACTTTTCTTCCTGCCTCTGATGGCTTGAAGAAGTTCCATAATCCTCTTCACTACAAAGTTACCTGTGCCTAATTCACCAAGGACAGCCTTCCTGTCCAAAAGCTCTCTATTTTGGTGAATTTTCCTTTTTTCACTCATGCTGTTACCCAGCCCAGTAGCTGTAATGACTGAGACCAAGAGGAATATATATTTTGTGAAGGATCCTAGTAAGAACATCCAAACAGCCAAGTTTTGCCTGCAATATTTAATGTATGGAATGACCGAGAGGTGATGGCTCTCTTCCATTGCAAATTATGAAGCAAAGAGTAGCTTAGGAAAATGGGGTCACCTGGAAAGGTGGTATAGCCCAGCATTGAGAAATTTGGGATCAGAAACCTTTACTAGCTGCAGATGAACTCCACTTGTCCTCATGTCTGTTAAAGGGGCTTTTTTCTTGTTCCTCTTTTTTTCTTTTTTAATTAAAGACTGGAGACAACATGATATTTGTCCCTCTTTCATCCTCTTTGTAAAAGCTAAAGGCCATAAACAAAATTTATTGCTGCTGTAACAGATCAGAGTCCATAACCACAACAAGGAGAAACTTTGTAAGCCGGACAAAGCTTTCTTTTTGGTTGCTCCCCATATCTGGCCTTTCAGAGGTGTATTGCATGCAGTGGCTGTGAACTTTTTTTTTATTTCGAGCTAGGCTTCCAGTGTTGTTCTTATTTAAACCATTGGTTTTTCCATGGACTGTGATTACTTATCTATTTAGGGTACTAGCATTACCATTTTTCTTGATGTTTCATACTTTGGCAGCAAATAAAAGCCACAGTCATTCAACTGTGATGCTGTGCACCTGTTTGTTGCACATGTACATGAAGAAAGACAGTCCTTGCTCCAAAAACCTTGATATTTAAATGGACAGGTGATATGTAGACAGGAAAAACTACATCTTGAAACAGAGAGGGATTGGAACAAATGTAGATATTTACAGTACACAGTATAGTCGATGCAGAGGAAGTGGTACTTTCCAAGTGCAATTCATCTTATTCTAGGGAAGCATCTAAATGTTGGGGTTGAGTCTTGCCTTGTTGCTTTTTGTCTTCAGGGGCTCCACAGGGACTCTAGTTCCAGTGCTGTACATGCTTCCCTTGCAGGTCTCTAAAGTGAAGTGAGTTCTGCTTTCAGTCATGTTTTTTCATAGCTGAAGCGTAATAAAAATTGAACAGTTATACCCTGAAAAACAGTGCGGAGGGGTGATCTATGAGACAGTGTACTCTCTAATGTTCACTTGCCTTTAAAAAAGGAAAACTCAAAATTAATTTGAATTAATTTGAATGTGAAAATATGAGCAAAAACATCTACCCACTTCTGTCTCAGAATTCTTACACTTTAGTCATAAGACACCAAAAAAGTCTGAATTTTTAAATGTTTGAAGCAGCATTGACATTATCACTTGGTGAGAAGCACTGTCTTTGCTTGATGGAAAATTGGTTTTGAATATCCAGCCAATAAAAAAGGTGCATCTCTAATGTGTAGTGAAAAATTTCTTGAAGATTGCTGTTATACTGTGAGAACTGCCTCCATTTATGAAAGGTAATTCCAACTTCTTGTGTTTGTCTCCCTTTATGTTATCAATGTAATAGTGTGAGGGCCCAGCCTCATTGTATCTTTTTATATGGATCCCATTTGAATGGATTCTGTTACTCCAATTACTGAAAGGAGTTAGAGCAAAGATGAGGGGGAAAAAAGGGAAAAGCAGCAATGTGTGGAGACAGGGGAGGGAAAGTCATGACACTGAGGCTACCAGGGTTGGTAGATTTTGCGGGGCTTCCATAGTACTCAGGGACTCTGTAATTTGCAGTCTTGTCACTGCAGGGATCTTGGTATGGTAGCATTTCCCCGTGATTAGTTTTATAACATAGATGAGAAGTCTTTGTAGTTGTCGCCAGTGGTGTTGACTGCTTAGTCATTCTTTCTCAGTCAGCACATGCCAGAACAAGGAAGGGAAAGTTTTTGTGGTCCACATGGAACGAAGCTGTGGCTGTGAGCAGCCTGCAGGCTTTAGGTTGCCAGACCTTACCTTAAGCTATTGTAATACAAGTGTGTCATATGTATATACTTTTTCACAGTATCTAGAGTAATCTGGGCTAGAAGGGAGGTTTCTAAATGAGACTGAGCTGGGATTTGCATCTGACAAGTTCTGGGTTCAGAAGTGGTGTTCTGTGGCAGAGATGCATAGTGAAGGTGCTGATCTCTTCCTACCTGAGTAAACTGGGGGATGAATTTACAATGAGTTACATTGAGACAGGTTGCAGTTCATTTTTTTGACACATGCCAGACATAGTATGTTTTGCTCAATTTTGGCAGTGAGCTGACACAAAAGCATGCTGTGCTGCTCTCTAGGAATGACCATGGGGATCTGTTGTAGAAAAGATGAAGTACTCTTAATTCACACTCTAATCAAGTGTTCAGTAACTTGTAGACAAGTCTGTGATCTAGAGTAGAATAAATGAAATCAGAACCTAGCCCACCTTCTCCTTTAGAGGGGAGAAAAGGGAAGAAGAAATAAAAAATTATGTTAGTGGATTTTTTCCTTTTTTTTTTCTTGAACAGGCATTCCCAGTGTTTCTATATCAGCTAAAATGAAACTTGTTAAAGGACCATTTTATGAGTTGTAATTATTTATAGAGCTGGGATAATGTTTGTTAGCACAGAGTACATTTAAATAAATTTGACCCACAGACCTTTGGCACAATATTAACAAGTTGCATGATACTCACAGGACTAGAAGCTAGAGAGTTATCTTTGGTATCCAGTATCTGTAAATATTCCCAGTAGGGGCTCAAAGTTGAATGCTTTTTCAGCAGTGTCTGTAGTGCTGTGTCTGCTTGGCTTGGCACTTGTTCCATGTGGAGTATTTCAGGGGAGATGGGAAGAATGACAATTTTGCTTTTGTTTTTTTCTTTTTTGATCTTGAAATCTTTACACCAAAATGGAAGCAATAAAATAAAACAAGGAAGGAACAGGGAAAAAAATAATTAAGGTTATAGCTCCATCCCTCTGTGTTCTAATTTAGGACATTTCAGTCCTCTGTTACCCTCCACTAATGTCACATTCATGGCAGGGAAACTTTCTGGCACAAATGACCTGTATCAGAAGTGGTTTAGATTCAAATGTGTAATAAATAAGCATTACATTGTGAGATTTGAGTTTGACGTGAAACATTTCACTGTCTTAGTTTTAAATGCAGCCCTGAAAATAAATGGTGAGGGAGGGATTTGGGAGCTCAATAAACCATTGCCACTGGATAAATGACGATGCTGAATTATGTCCTGGGAATATGGCTGGTGAAATAGCTGTGTATTTCTAGCTCATCTGGCTAAACCGTAATGAGCACTGCAGCATCGATGTAACCCTTCAAAACCCTTTTTCCAGTGCAGATCTTTATGAAGGAGGAACGATTAGAAAAGAAGTGATTTTGTGTTAAGGTGTAGTAAACAGTGTTTGCCAGTAACTCTTGAACATGACCAAAAGCATAATTTTCAAATGAAGAAAAACATAGTTCTAAACTACCAATTAAGTGGAAATATAGCCACTTAAGGAAGAGGTTGGGGAGGGGAGCTATAATTAAATAATATCATTCTTCTCTGATGAACTGTCACTTAAAATTAGTTTGTGTCTGAGTTAGACAGAAAATGGTTTTAATAATATCTGAAGACATTCTGTGGATGATCTGAAGTCAGACTATAATAAGAAAATCTTAAAAGTCTTCTTTAAAAGCTCATGATCTGCGCAAACAGCCACTAAACTGGTAAGATGCAGGCAGAGATGACAGCATGGTAGAGTGCTGTGGAGGACACTGGAATTAAAGTTAAAAGGACTAGGAGAGTTAGTTTAGGACAGCAAAGTTACATGATACTGAGATATTTCAAACTTCATATTATATCAATTCCATCTACTGACTGAATCACACTTAATCTAATTTTCATAGGAAAGCCTCCTACAGCTTGAACCGAGCAGATTTTTGTGAAGGAGATGTGAATGCTGATATGTAATAGTGGCATGGACTGAGAAGGAGAGACCTGAACTAGTACCAAGATAGGAGAAGCATATAAAACACATGCTTATCAGACAGATGAGGGCCAGGGTGGATGGGGAAAGCCTGTCAGTCCCTTCTCCTGAGAGCTAGGAAGTAAGGCCAGGCTGGTGGTCACTGCGCACAGCTATGACAAAGAGGGTGTGTCCATTACTGCCCTTGGCCAGCCCCAGGGACCCACTTTGGGCAGGTCCTGAACAGCACTGGAGTGAAATGGGGAGCAGACAAAGAGAGTTCAGCCAACCAGAAAAACAGATGAAAATCTCAGGGAGCTGTAGCCTATGGCACAAAATGGTGTCAGCATGTCATTGTGAAAGGTTGGAATATTCCTGCTCCTTTTCAAGGTAGATCACGTCCACAGTTCTGCCATTTTCTAAAGAGGAAGCTGACAGAGATGTAATGCAAAAGTTGCATGAGTTTTACACTAATTTCTTAGAGATACAGCCTGGCAGAAGTAGTTTTCTCAAGGGTGGCGTTTCAGCAATTAGAACAGGAACACCTCTCCTCCCTGACTCTCTTGCACCTGGTGTTAAATGGCAAGAATTTCTTCACTGCAGTTTTAATTCTTGCTTTTCCATTTTGCAAGCATAGGGCATTTTCTTGACTGTTTGCTCTTTCCCTGCTTCACAGTGATTTTGTTGGGTATCTGGTTCCTCGCTCCAGTGATGTCTGAGACCCCCTCTTAGGCTTAGAATGCGAAGACAGCCATGATTTTGTTCTCTTACATGACATTGCCATGTGAAATGAGTTCACTGGGGCCTACTATCTTTTTTCCAACAAGGGCGTACATTTAGGGAGAGACTGTTAAAAATCAAGAGGTATGGGCTTCCATCTCTGGCAATTACGGGTGTAAGTATTTCTTCAGTATTGGCAACTAACCTGCAAAAGACAGATAAGTGTTAAGTACCTGAGTTTGCTGGTGCAACTTCCTTTTGGATCCACAAGCAAAGCTTGATATTATTTGTGCAGAGATTTATACAATTAACAATTTGCATGTTTAGACAATAGGCTAGAATGGAGATAAACACCAGTCTGAAATACGCTTTCTTACATAATCTTAGGATTGATATTTGCTGATTGTGCCACACTGAGCCACTAAACTGGTATGAACTGCTTTTAACAGGAACAGCAGAACGCTGCTAGATAAATAAAACAAACAAACAAAAAACACCCCACCCACAAACAAAACCAACCAACCAAAAAAAAGCCTGAGAGCTTTGCACTACTCCAGTATTTTAAGAAGATTGTATCTTTGCTGGACTGCCACCATTAGGGATAGTTTTCCATCCTTGCTCTTTTTCTCAGGCTGACAGCTTTTTGGGAAGGCTTAGCAGGGTTTAAAGTTTTTCCAAGAGGAAGATAAATCCAGAAAACCGGAGGGCCTGTCAGTAGGGTTAAAAAGTAGGTAACACTTAAACATAGCTGCCACTTGGTGCTGTGCATTGGAGGCTTGAAAGCTGGCTTGGAGATGGATCAGAGTCTAGGGCTGGAGGTTAATCTTTGCTCGTCTTTGTGTAGACCCATCCAAGTCTTAAGTTAGAAGCCTCTGAAAAGTGTTACTGCATATATTCATTAGGCAGCCCTTGTTAAAATCTACATCATCCATCTATGTTTAAAGGGACTCAGCAGTCACAGCCCTCCTGCATAACAAACATATAGTGTGCTTCTAGGACTTGGTCTATCTAGTCTGATGAGGATAGAATCAGATCTCCAAGACCGTGTATTTTCTACACAAAAAAAATGAAAGGAAGGTGGCTTGAGGAAGGAAAGTGAAAATAACTACCACTGCCTGGTGTGTTTAGCACCCAGTATCTATGGATCATATGCTATTTGGCATGATTTCATCTCTGGCATAGGGTGTAGCTAAACCAGACTTCTGGAAATGCCAGATGTAGAGCTACTGTAAAGTGCTCCAGAGTTGAGAGCACCTCTCAGAAGACAGCAAGCCATGGTAAGGCTAGCTTCTACCCCCAGATCCAGCACACAGCATTGGGAGTTGCCTTCCTCAAAATATAATGAATTTCTCTTCCTGCCTAATTCTTTGGCTCAGTCATGAGCCAGGAGGCAGAGCTGAAAGATCAGTGCTTGCATATTTGAGCAAAGTGTAGAAATACTTACAGTTGTGTGTGTAATAATATGCATAATCTTAGAATAAAAGGGTTTGTCTTTCAGAAGACATGAAAGAAATCCCATTCAAAATTTTGAATGTAGAGAACATGGTTTGATTTGCAAAGCCATCATAGTTAGATGCAGGCTGCAAAGCTTAATTTGATCCAAAGTTAATTAGAGTTACTTGAGAGTATTCTGGCACACTGTAACGTGCTGGGTGGTAATACAGGCAATTCCTTATTCATTTGAAAGGCCATTTTCTGGTTTCAGACAATTTAACTACCAAATGCATCACAAGACAACTTGAAAGTAAGGGCTCTTTTCAGATCCTGCATTGCTGGTAAACTTGCATGACCATGTGGTGTTTCAGCCTGCTAGCTTGGGTCCAAGCAGGAACTGGGCTTTGCTTGCTTTAGGCCTACAAATCATCAAAACATGTACAAATACGTGCCGCCTTTCCATCATGTGCCTTCCGATAAGGATATTCATGTGCTACAAGTAAGTGCAAATATCTGTGCCAAAGCAAGAGCTGGGAACCTGGTAGCAGTGATACCACTAAGTAGTATCCAAGCCTGATTTTCATCATTGCAGGCTTGTATTAAGAACAGAGTAGAGCCTGAAGAAAGCTGTCTCTGCTATGTGTTTGTATGTATGTACAGTTAAGAAGAGATAGGCCCCAAATTTTTCATAGTGTTTATAATAAGAAATCCAAATTTGATACTAAAGTAAGTAGATACAATTCTGAAAACGTACAAGGAACAGATGAAGTGAGTAGGAAGGTGTCATTTTTATGCAGCCTCATGTAGAGTAAAGCTGTCCCTGCACAGCAGATGGGTTTCTTGAGTACATACGCTGTTTTGGAATGCAGAATATTTTTCTTTAATTGGATGTCTTCCCTAGGCCTCGTGTTTTCTGACTCTTCCACTCTCTTTCATCAGGGGATGAGCTCTCTCTCATTTAAAGTATCAGCGTATATTCAGGCCTTTGCCCATACTGATATACCTAATGATCCCACTGCATACTTATGTGTAGTAATGAATCCCCATATCTGAAGGAATTTAGAAGCATGAAAGAATTGAGAACTCTGCTCAGTTTAACTGAGATATGCACAAATTCAATAGAGTATAGGTCAAAAGTATTTCAGTAAATAATTTTCAAAAAATCATTTCTGTTTTTTAAAAAAAATCTTCCTAATATAACTGGCATCTTCTTCCTCAATTCAACTTTATTTCTTGATGTGTGATTTCTTACTAATATACTATTTTCAAGTAGGCAAGAATAAACAAAAAAGTGGATACATTTTCAGGGTCCAACTCAGTAAGTACTTAACTTTGTACTTTGAAAGTGGTAGAAAAGAAAGAATTATTTGAAAAGATTTCCCCGATTGTGGAAATTTCTGTGTAAGTTGATACTGATCGTGACTACAGACTGTGCTTTCTGCTCATATGACGTGCTATAGCTATCAATCAGTGAACTGGGAACAGACCTGCTCACAGGATGAATTATCTTTTAAAAAGATGCATGCTGTCTGTGCTGTATTTTGCTGCAAAAAATATTCAGTGTAAATAATTAAACCCCAAATCTTCTATTTTAGGAAAGCAGTTGCATTTTTTTGATATGTTGCACCC
Organism: Sclerurus mexicanus; assembly: GCA_013396755.1. Classification (NCBI taxonomy): domain Eukaryota; kingdom Metazoa; phylum Chordata; class Aves; order Passeriformes; family Furnariidae; genus Sclerurus; species Sclerurus mexicanus. The sequence continues at coordinate 382,708 of VWZF01005477.1, read as the reverse complement.
CAGCATCACCTAACAAACATAATCAAGGCACATAATAAATATATAACCCTGAGAAAAGATTATAATGGTGATTCCAGATGAAAAAAATTGCCATATTGCTTGGCCTTTTGAAAAAGTTGCCAAAATCTCAAAAGCTGTGGAAAAATGAATTATAGTATAGCTGCTAAATCAGATATTTCCAAAACGTTGCCTTTGATTTACTGCTGTTGATGAATCTGAAGCTCTTCTGAAGGAATAAGAAGTTTTGGAGCCCTTTTACTTCAAATTATTAAAGTGTGCAGTAATATAATTCCAAATTGCTACAGCTGTTTCTTTTATTAGCTATGGCTTCATGTTTCTGTCCTTGACACTTAAAGATCAAACCTACTTAAATATGAATCATTTAAAATGTGAATTTACTTCAATATCTTATTTTGTGAAGAAGCTCAGCAGCTCATTATATAAGAGGAATGTGTCACGGAGGTAGTCATCTCCATAGTGGTGGTGCAGGCACGCTACTTCTGTTCCCACTCGGCACCCCCCATTCCCAGAAGTGCACCTGCAATGTGCTAGAGCATTTCTCAAGCAGGTAATAAGACATAGACTATGTTCTGAAAGAACTAATGGGTTTAAGGGCATAGTTACACCAAGAAAGGTAGAATTATTTCAGGAAAAAAGTGCCAGTTTAAACCACCCCTGCACAGCGATGTGGCATCCTCCATCCAGAAGTAGCATGACTGAGTGGGACTTTGCAGTTGCTTCTTCTGGTTACGGCAAGCTGTTCGGTGAAGAGGCAGTGGAGCTCAAAGAGAAATGGTCCTGTGATGTCCACGGTCCCTCAGGCAGGGTGATAGGAAGATATTTCAAAGACAAAAGGTAGGGAGAAGATTAGGAAGGAGCAGGAATATGAAAATGCAAATATGGGGAATATGAGGAAGGAGATGAATGAGAAAGGACGTGCTCAGAGTTTTTTCAGGCTCCAAATGGTTACCTCAAAGCTAGTAGTTCAGGCACTCTTAAGGGACTGCAGACAAGCCAGAAACCCCTTAAGCACAATCAGGGATTGAATTGAATTTTCCTCCATTTTGAAAGATGGCTGCAAGTCAAGAGCTAACGCACAGGGAGCTGAGGCGTAGGTGGGATGTACGCTCCTGCTCTGCAGTATTGTGACAACTGTGGTGACTCCAGCAGATCTGGGAGGGCTGATCTGAAGTGGGACTTTTTGCAGTCTGCTTATTGCGTATTCCTCACGTACCAGGTGACAAACGTGACACATCTGGAGTTTGTCCTGCAGAACCACCAAATGCTCCCAGCCATCACAGCTGCTCAGTTTGAGCTTTGCCCTAAAATGTATTGGGTGCTGTAAAAGAGTAAGTGCTGTATGAGCTCTAGTGTTTCAAATTGGGCACCTAGAATAAGGCTCCTCTGGAAAATTATTTTGGCTTTCTTTCTTGTGCTCCAGAATACTGTGCATTTTGTTGAGACCAACTAAACCACGCAATTTCATAGAGACATTGCAAAGTAATTAGTATTTGCAATGTTTGAAAGCCCCAAAGGCAGTACTTCTTTCAGTAAGCCAAAGAAGAAGAACGCAGTAAGTTATGTTTCATGCAGCAAATGAGAAAAGATTATATAGGAGAACTCAGATGTTGGTTCACAGGTTGTTACTACAGTGTAAATTGTTTCCCTCTCTTTTGAATGCTGAATTTGTAGCTAATGGGATTTGTAGAAATTAGTCTGCATGCTCCTGTCATTAGCTTAGGGATTTGGACTAGTTTTTGTTTGAAACTGTGATGTGACACTGTAGGATGAGGATGAAGAGACTGGTTTCAAGAAAGAAATTGCACATACATGTACAGGAGAGAGCGAAGGTGGCCATGGCCGAGCTGGAGGAATACCGAGCTGAGCTTGGTGTTAGTGATTGAGAAGAGGGAGCTGGGTTTGCTCAGTAACAGACTCGCAGAATGTTTAAGGAAGAAAGAGTTGTGAAGGTTCATTATGAAATATGGCAGTGAGCTAAACAATTTCTTTTCTTTGATCTGCATTAATTTATAATCTTATTGGTGTTAAGATTCCTGGCACTGGAGCTTTTACAATGAATAGTTGAAAGCACAAAAATTAATTTAAATTGCACTGATCTTGTGCTGAATGGCTTTCTTTAGCCTAGAAATCACTTGGAGTTTTATTCTTCTAGCTGTTGGACAATTAAAATGCTAAACATTTAATTTACTTCAGATAGCCAGCCCTGAAAAAATAGCAAAATACAGACTGCTCAATTAATGTTGCTACAGCCTTTGCATCAAAGTTTAACGAGAATGCTTTGATTTTTTCAATGATAAATGGATGTATTTTCACCAGTATAAAAAGCTGAAATAGTTTAGTGTTTCAAATTCAGCTGCAGATTTTCTAGTGTTTAAAATTAGTATCTCTGCCTTTTTGTTGTGCTAAACTAATACCGTAAAACAAAACAATAGACAATGTGTGTCAGTCTGTGTCTGCATAATGAGATGAGTTGTACTACAGAATTATGCAGTGTACTTCTTCCATCAATGAGAAGGGATCATCAATAGTTGCAATAGGATTAGAAGTTGTATGTAGCTCAGATGTAAGCCTATTAATTTACCTTTTAAAAGTTTAATTTTATTTGCATTCTTTTTCCCTAGTTTTTATAAATCACTTCTTTCTAGGAAGTCCATGAAAAATCTTCAATTTCCTGTTGATCAGACTCATTTTTTTCAAGTTTTTGTCCTTCAATATATTTTTTTGAGAATCATGGGTAGCTGCTCAAATAATTGCTAGAAATATGTGCCTACATCTCCTTTTAATAATTACTTAAAATGTACTAAGCACTTCAGTTTTCTAAGTCAAAAAAAGAATCCTCAGAGGTTTTAATTTACTTGTTGTTAAATAGTTCAGTGTGATTTTATGTTATTAAATGTGGGAGTATCATTACTCACTTCTAGAATTTTTGCCCTTATGTGCATTCTGTAACATACAAATTTTACTTGGAGCTCAGAAATTATTTTATCAAATGCTTCATTCTTGTTATTTCTAACTCCCTGAAGCCTCCTGAAGTTATCTTTCTCCTTTACAATTTTATACATTTCTTTTATACATAGAAAAGAAACATCTGGCATTATTTTAATGAGAGCTGTACACTCATTGATGAAACAAGCAGCAAGGAATCTGTTGTATGGCTGATTGTTGCAAGAAAATGAGGTAGTAGTCTCACTAATAATCAGTAAAATTTGTATGAACTGGTGCTGTTTCATTTTCTGAGTTAGCTAATCTCATACTTCCACCCTTACAAGAAAACAAATCATGTTTAAAAATTCCCCATATGGAAAAATGGGACTTTCAAATGTAGAGATTAGAAACATTTAAAACATACATATCTGTAGTTAAAGATGCCAGCTCTTAATTCTCTACTGTCTAGAGCTTTCCTTTTTTATCTTTGAAGTTCAGTCATTATTCCACGTCAATTGCATTGGTTTATTTCTGCATCCTACAGAAATTAATTCAGACTGTTTAGATCCCATCTTTTTTAGAATATTTATGAATGTAACTTATCAACAAGTTTACATTTTACGCAGCCTGTGGAACTGGATTTTTCGAATTTGCTTTTTTAGTGATTCTTTTGTGAAAGAGAAATTTTTCAGGCATGAATTAATAGTCCAGATCTTTTGAGGTCTGTCTGTGCTAACCTATGACCTCGGTTCTTAGGAGGTCAACATCTGAGGGCAGGAGATTAAGGCAGTTAAAAGATTGGAATGGGAACTGGAATGGAAAAATTAGCCAGCACATTTTGGGTGGAAAACATCAAAGTCATCAAACAATTTGCTTATTTTAAACTCAGTTTAAGGGTAACAAGCTAATTGTAGTGTGTTTGTTGATGCAAGCAATTTATATTATTTGAGAACATTAACACTGAAGAATTTTTTTTTATTGGAGAAACATAATGACTCTTCCATATAAATGCACTAGGTATTTTCTTTATTAAATGGTTTTCTGCAGCATTTTTAGGATAATAACTCAGGATCTGATCATACAGTCTGTATGCACTTAATTATATGTATTTCTTACAAACAGCAACAGTAAGTGCTGTGGAATCTGAATCTTACTTGCAGTCTGCTGAAGACCCCTTTTTGTCATTGGAAAATACAGGTGCTCTTAGTACAATGGAAAAATTATTCCCATATTCAAATTTTCCAACTCCAATGCTTAAAATATTTTGTAAGCATCTCTTTTTGTTTCACCTTTTCAAATGTGAATTCCTTTCCAATACAAATTTGTGACCAAGAAATGTTCTTTTATAGATTATAAATTGACTGAGAAGAAAAGACGGCATTGTCTGTTTGTTCTTGCCTGACATAGTTCAAAATTCATTAGCGTGTGTTTTTAGAAGAGTGACAACTTCATCTTTCATCTGTACATTGATTTCAAAGACATTATTATCTAGAAAAAAGCACCTTCCCACATCTGAACAATTATGCAAGTTCAAGGATCTGTGTAAGCAATCACATTTTTGTCTTGCTTGTTTAAAGTGCAAATCAGTATAATTGGCAAAAGCCAGACTAGTGTTTCAGCGTGCAAACCCACCTAGCAAGAAAGAAAGCACAAGTTACACGTGCCTCTCAGCTCAAGCTCTAACAGTGTATGAATTATAGTACTTCTCCAATAGGTTTGGCTGCTAATTAAATTAAAGTACTATAATACAGCTAAATGCAGGTAGACAGCCATCTGTAAGCCTCGGTCTAACCTCCACATGTTATTATTGTTCTTTGGGTAGTGAAGTGATATGAAATTTGAACCCTTTTGCAAGCTTATAACTTCCCAAACTATTCCCCTAAAGGTTAAAACCTTCTTTTTGCAATTTTTAGCCCTGATTCGCACCTGAGGGGAAATGGAGCAAAATTATCACTGTAATTTCTTGCCCTTTAATAGAAGGAAAAGAAAGGAAAGCAGGAGGAGCTATTGTGGACTGCAGCAGCCCATGGACTGTTCCCACAGACGCAGCCACTGCTTTGTTTCCTTCCTGCCATTTCACTGGGTTGGCTGGAGAAGCTCTACCAGTTGCAGAGGTGGCTATAGCTGGCTGTGCTCCACAATCCCCATGGTACTGCTGTTACTGGATGTGTCCTACATCCTCCGTGGTACTGGCACAGCTAGCTCTGGACTGCATCCCTAGGAGTACCACAGGTGTAGGGAAACAGCGTTTGAAGGGGCAGAGCCAGCCCCGAAGGCTGTTGTATCTTGGAGATCTGTTCCCCCTTTTAATGGGTAGCTTCTGATCAGCCATTTTGGGATTCTGGCTTGTTGGCTCTCTCTGTGGTTAAATGATTGATGGATGGAGAGCGAATTCTGTTTTACAGAATGTTTTTGGTTACCCACTTGTGAGAACATGTGAATCCTTGTGAAGGAATAGAGGATGTGTTAATAAAGAAAAGAAGTTAAGCAACTACAAAGATAGTGTGCCTGACATGACTCAAGACAACTTGCTTGTTTGCCTAAGCCATTTCTATACCTTCCTTCTGTTCTGTATATTTAGACAATAAACTCTTCAATGCAGTCCTTCTTAATACATATAATACTTATAATCACTGCTGGTTTTAATTGTAATTGTAATTCTTGGCTATTTGAATTATTAGAGAGCAGTGCTACACACACATTTTTTTTAATCTGGAAGACCTGCTCCCTAGGATTTTTGATGGATGTGTATATCCTCTTGTTTCATGATTTAGATGATTCGAGCATTCTGTCCACAAGTCTTCATTTCTTCATATCTTTTGCTCGCTCTTTAAAAGTAGTCTATAGATACCTGAGATCTACAGATTGAAAACCACTCTAGTGGAGAGCAGGGTGCTGAAGGTTTTTCATTCCTTAGTTATCGTTGCATTAGTTCTACATGTACTAAGGACTGCCTCCAGGTTTTTTGTGGAGTAGCTTGCATGGCAGAGTAGAGTGCTTGTTGAGTTTGTGGAAGGGGTAGTTAAAAACTCAAAGAAGTTACGGTGCAGTTTTTTGATTACTTAGAAATTTGCTTGATCTTTGTGAGAAATAGCTAGATAATATTTCCTTGGTTCCCTTACATGTTCTTTTCACAACAAAAAAAAATGCTGCAGAGCTAGACAAAACTGATTAGAATTACTGCAAAGAGTATTTTCAGGCTTATGTGTTTGTGAAGGTTGAAATTTCTGGCAATGCAGCTGTGCCAGATTCCTGACTGAAGCCCCCAGTGCTTGTGGAATCAGTGTCTCCAAATGGGCTCTAATTTGCCTCAGCTGAGTCACTTCCTTACCATGAACTGCCATAAAGAGATTATTACTTCTGCTTTGCTTTCTAGGGTTTAGCCTGCACTGCCCCCCTCCTTTTCAAAGTAAAAACTCATCAGAAAATACCTTTTGTAGTAGTGCAGTTGAGTTCAGAATGTTTCAGAAATCTGGATTATTGGTGGCCTTTTTTGTATAAGGGACTATTGGGGTTTGTGTTTCTCATGTGTTTCTAGCTGCCAATTTGAATGAGAAGCCAGCTAAAACGCATGTTGGTTTTCTTTGTAAGTAATGACTGTAGTTGTTTCCAACTACCAGGTGAATGTGAATGTCTACGAAATACTTCAGGTGACAGCTATCCATAAAATATTTAGAAGTATATGGTGATGTATCTAAGCTGTTATATGTAATTTTTCTTAATGGCCCATATTTCTTGCTTAATTCTTCCATACAATATGAATGAGTCAAATCTGAAAGCTTTTGAATTTGTCAGAGTAATAAGTCTTTATACCAGTGTAGTGTTAAGATGCCTTTCATAGAAGATTGACTTTAATTGTCAAAAGGAAAAAAATTATTAAATCTGTTGTATGCATGTGTTGTGTGTATATATAGCGAGTATATGCATAAATGTACATGTAATAGATATATGAAAGATTGCCTCAGCTACATTGAAGAAATTGGGTACCAAAAGGAAGATAACTTAAGATATTGGTTCAGTACACATTGGTGACCTAGTCGATTACAAAAAAAGAAAACCCCACAAGCCACCAAACATTGTTTATAATTGTAGGGTAAAACTGACAGGAACTGATTAGTGCGTCTTTCTAACAATGATACTCCCTCTCTGTTCCAAACTTGAGCCAGGTGGGCTTGGTATGAAGAGTCATGCAATCAAGTGACACTGTGGAGTGTGGAGAATTCTGGTTTTGTAACCCAGTTTAGTTTGTTACAGTGCTGGTAGCTAAGATGCTGCATTGACTGGCTTCTTCTAAAAGATGCTGTATGTCTTATATTAGGAGAATATCTTCCTCTAAGGAGCTGACAGTCCCCTGTCTATGTCTGTGTAGTCAGTGTGGCCACAGCATGTGCTCCTTTCTCCCAGTTGTCTTTGCTGGCACATCCTAGTTGTGCAGTGTTACACATTATTCCCCTCTTGCAGTATGAGTGTTAGACAAAATGAAGCTGTACCAATGTAGATGTGTTAACTTGCTATCATTAGGCCAGGTAACAACAGAAGTAATGATGTCAAGACATGCCCCTTTATCATCTAGGGAATTGCCTGTGTAAGGCTGGTTGAGAGTTTTCACAAATCTGCAAAAAATTCTTTAATTGCAGATTCTGGTTGAGACTGCAAGTGCAAAAGTATATGAAGATGGTATTAGTACTGGAAATTAATTGTGACACTGTATGCACACTAACCACTTTAGTGAATCATCTGGCTGCTATAATGAGATGCTGTGTTGTGAACGGGATACCACCATGTTCCCTTTCTATGGTAGCAGGTGGTGAATTTGCTTAAGCTTGCATATTTTGTTACATTGTAGAGGAGTGCACTTTGTGTGTGGCATATAAATCCATTTTCATTTAACTTGGAAATGTTTTCTTAAAGCAGATTCTCATTTACGCAAAGAAAAAAAAAAAGATTCCACACAGACAGGTCTATGTGTCTTTTTTATTACTATCATTTAAAACAAATCTGTGTTTGGGTTTTGGTTTTTTTTCTTAGAAGGGACTGCTTTATTAAACCAGGTTCAAGTCTGTTAGTTTAAAAATCCTTATTTCCTTGAAGTAGCCAGTTGTTACCTCTGAAATGGTTCATTCCTATCAGTATGTAAAAGTTAAATGTGCCTAATAGAAGCAGAATCAGGGTGGAAGTGAAGGTTGGGTGTGAAGAACTGGAGATGGGAAGGAAATGTAGTAAAAGGGATCACTGGTTATGAACTAGGTAGTTTGTAGGACTGGGGGTGACTGAATAAAGAGAAGTGGTGGGTGGGCAGTGTTTACTACTTCACAGCAGATGGAAGCAGGGCTGCTTCTGACCTGATGCTTTCTGTGGACTGATGACTACCAGTGCCTGTAGATGGGCTTTCAGCATACTTCTGCCCCTAATCAGGCAGAATCTAGTGCTCACTTTCCTTTTGACCCCATTTTCCCCCCAAGAAAAGGTGAACAATAGTTACAGAAGCTTTAAAGTGCATATTTCATGTGATTCAGAGGAAGTGGAGTACCAAACACGGGTCAGCTGCAAGCTGTTCAAGAGCCAGAGAACAGCACAGGTTGTAGCTGAGTGCTTTTGGTCCAAAGCGCATGGCTGACCAGGGCTCTGCCTGGCTGGGTACAGCTCTTTGCTGGGGCATGCTAGGTGTAGCCACCCAGGGGCTGTGTGTGGCACGTGGAAGCCAGCACAAATGAAGGTGTGTGCCACAGCTGTGGCTGCACTGGAATCTGGTGGGGCAAGGGCTTGGCATTGACAGCCAGGCTCCCTGTGGTTGTGCTGTGGCTGGAGTCCTAGGGTGGCCTCTCCTGGGAGTGGATGGGCTGCACAGTGCTCTCTGTGAAAAGACAGGCACTTGTGAAATTTTCCCTCCTGGTTTTGTTTTTTTTTCAGACAGGCAGCACTCATGACACTGCCAAAAACACACACAAGCTGAGACTGGTGAGATAGTCAAGCAACATGGCCAGGAGTATTCTCCTGAGGATGGTGTAATAGACACAGCCCTAGAGACCTGTTTGGCACAATGTGCCAGTAAGTTAATTCTGCATATGTTGCAGTTCCTTTCTACAAGGGAAAAGAGCCTTTCTGAAGAAAGTTGAAAATGGGGAAGCTACAGATAGGGCCTTGGCCCAACTCCAGGCCATACCCTTTCTCAGGTCAGGGGTGATTCAAGAAAAATTCCTTCATATTTGGGGTTAACTTAAAATTTCTTGCATCAATAAGAGTTCTAAAACATACAGTAAATGGGTACATCTAGATTATTGTCAATATAGGCATTGAACATACTGAGATTTTTTTTTTCCTTTGTATGTGCTTGTAAATCATATATATGGAACATCTAGAGTGTAAACTTCCAGAAACTGCTTCTGTATCTCATGCTGGTGTCCATTAATAGATAGCTGTGTTTTGGGACTCTCCTTTTCACATGCTGACATTCTTTTGGGGGACACAGCTGTTGTTTAACTATGTCTGGTTACCAAAACTCTCCCCACCAGCTGCACCAAAATTCTTCAGCCAGAACTGTGTTTCACAATCAAACTGATTTTGGAGGAGGGTTTTGTTGGATTTTTTTTGTTGGGTTGGGTTGGAGTTTTTTTGTTCCTTTTTGGGTTTTGGTTGCGTTTTTTGTTGTTTGTATTGTGGTGGGATTTTTTTTTTGTGGCTGACAAATTATGCTTTTCAGGGTGTTAGAGAGGTACCGTTAAGCTGAAAATAGTTTAAATTTTGGAAAGCAATGCTGCACTAGTTTTAAGTATAAAGCATATGAGGTTTTTAGCTGTTGATTTTTCTGCACTGTGCTGTACAAGCTGAAGAAATGGGAATCTCCCAGATTCTGGACAGCATTAAGAGATTGAATCCCTATTTATTATTTTTCCCCCCACAGGGGAACTGTGACTTCAAAAGAAAGGGATGCTGCCCCTGACTCTGAAGCCAGGTCTCTGACAGGGTGCAGTTTCAAATTATGGGGGACCATGGCCCCCTGCACCCCCCAGCCAGCATTAACCTCTCCCTGCAGGGTCGCTGGTGCTCATCCAGAGCCACAGAGTGCCGGTTCGGGGACCGTAACTGAGAAAAGGTACTGAGGAGCAAATAGATAGAGAGATGACAGAGTAGGGGATGAATCTTGGTTAACAGCTCTGCATTTGGTGGGTCTATCTGGAGTAAGAAACCCTACAGGGAGGTCCACATGAAACATGTGCTCTCTGCTCAGTGTGGCAGAGACAGAGACCCTGCAACCTGGCGACAGCTTTTTGGGCTCTAGTAAGAGCAATACAAAGTCTGCCCTCACTGGTGGCAGGTGGTGATTTAAGAGCCAGCGGGGTTCATGGGAGGAAAGTGTCAGGAACACAAAACCCAGCAGGGAGTTGGGTTTGCCCTCCAAAAGGCCAGAGGTGTAATTAGGCATCAGCGAGACCTCGCAGAGAGTTTGGGGAGTGTCCCAGGCAAGGTCTTTTCTATTTGAGCTTCCTCGGTCGGACTGCCAGGCAGATCTGAAGTATCAGATCCCACTGCACAGTTCCCCACAAGAACGATGGTCTGTGCTTTTAGCAGGGCTGCAGCTTGTGGTTTTCCTGGCCAGGGAAAGAAAACAGGATGTGAAAAGCAATCCTACCTATTTTAGATGCTTTGGTGCCACCACACCATTAACTTGTCTATGAAACTGTACAGTGCCAGGAAGTTGGCGACTGACTGGGAAGGCAAGCCGCATTCCTCAGCTCTGTGCCTGACATTCCTGCGGGGCTGGGGAGCAGCCTTTAAAAGGTGCAGTGATCAGGCTCAATTCACTGTTAACTTCGTTTGGCGTTTTAGTACAGCAGAGCAGCACGTATGCAGTGGTCATTTCTCAGTTCCCTTCCTGCCTTTCAGCAGCGGCTCCTCAAAGCTTGCGAACTGCAAGCGATAGGCTTGGAGGAGTCAGCATGTGGTGTCATCACAGCTCTTCCTTCCCTGCTGGCTTCCGCTAAGCAATCTGTGTAATTTTTTTCCTGCTTCTCTTGCATTAGTTTGAAGGGCAGTGAATGATGTGAAGACAATTGAAGATACGTACTAAAACTAGCATTTCCTGTTGTAGTGTTTTGCTATTTCTCATCAATCATGTTATTCCAAGTGTGCTACAGTCTGAGAGTTTTACTTTGGAACTTAAATGTACTAAAATTATAGTCTGCCTTCTTCATGACAAGGAAAAAAATAACAAAGTTCACATACAGTAGCAGAAACCATATTCTTTCCATCTGATTTTACCACATGCATGAATTATAGTGTGTTTGTATGTCATACACAAGAAGTTACAGTTTCACATTTCTTAACGACAGTGCTTTAAAGGAAATTTTCTCACTAAATGGGAAAGATTATATAAAATCAGCACTTACTGTAATACTGAAAGGCAGAACTAAGTGTTGGTAACTTTGTGAAACTCAGTATAAAGTACACTCAATGTTGTGTTTTTTCCTCAAAAAGGAAAACATATTCCCTGATATTTCCAGATATGCATATTTTCCTTGTCTTTTCTAGGAATCAGTGAGTTTTCAAAGTATTCATAAATGCTGACCAAGTATAAAAGTAAGTTACAGAATTCTATTTTGCAATGTTGAGATAACAAACTAGTCGTATTGCAAATCTTTCAATCACCCTCAGTTACCAGGAAAGTTAAACAGCTGTCTTAAAAAAAACCCAAACAAACAACCAGTTCATTTTTAAGAAATTAATTTATGGTAAAGCTCTACAGTGATATTAATGTTATTCAGAGTTCCTTTTGTATAGAGTGTGGTAGTGGCAGTTAAAGTCCTGATTTATTGATGACTTCCCCTTCTATAAGGCAGCTCATGGTTTTCTTCTAGTCATCATCATTGGAGGAAAGTTACCAGCAGAACTAATTAATTCCATAAGGCCCCATAGGAAAAATAATTTTGCAGCTATTTTTTCTGATGCGCATGTGATTTAAACTTTGGTGGCAAGAGGCAGTGGAAGGTATGAAAATGCAGACAGCTGCCTCTGAAAGAAACAAAGCTTCAAGGAAGCTTAACATGCTGGAATCAAGGGGAGCATATAATCTCCATCCTAGGGTGCTAAAGTACTGAGTGTCACATCAGTCTGGGGTTATTAACAGCTTTTGCTTTAGGATATGGACTTAGGACTAAAGAATGCTCATGAAAAAAGGACATAAAAAGTGCAGGCAATGGTAAGCAATCCAGTCCAATCTCAAAATAGGTATGACAGCCTTGCATCCTTCTAATAGAGAAGACATGGGAAAATCAGAAGTGGATGAAATGCAATGTTAGATTATCATTTGCAAATTGTGTCTTATTTTTATTATTGTAGCTATTATTGTATCTAGTATTTCCCTAACTAGATTATTTTCTTAGACGATGGAAATGTACTAAAAAACAGATCCTTCAAAAAGTATGTTATGTGTTACAATGTGCAAGGGAAAACTATCAGTTAAAAGAAGGTCTACCACATGAGCTCTGAAATGGGTAAAAAAAAATAGTTGATTTTGAACCTTTCATGCTCCCTTGTAATTTATTATTTGAAACTAGAAATTTTTTTAAAAACACAGTGAATACAGAAGTGCTGTGCCTGATGCAGTGTCTCTCACTGAGCCACCTTATACCACCTAGGCATCCTTTAAGGGCAACCATATTAAAGAAATATTCAAGTTAAAAATAACTTTCCTAAGTTGCACCTTACTATTTATGTAAAAGATAAAGGGGTCATGGACAGAATTTTTAAACTTGACATTTGTGGGGGAAACCAGAGGTTATCGTGTCCTGACTTTCCTGCTGATGTGTCTCCTATGGTTACCCATGTTCATTGGGGAACGTTGGGGTTGATTAGTCTTCCCCTTTGGCAGCCAGCCATGGTTGCCCCAAAGCTTTTGTGTCAGGCTATATCCTATAAACCCCAGGAAGGAGTTTAGCTGGCATTTTTCTGGTTTTGGGGAGTATGTGTGAGGGTAGAAGCTGCTCTTCCTGATAACATCTAGAGCAGTTTGGGGAAAGAAGATAAGAAAAACTATCAGATCCTTGACTCCTTACTCCAGTTCATCAGGCTCAGTGTTTCTGAACTTCAGATGCCTCCTGACTCCTCTTACTAAAGGCACACAGAGCATCTGGGAGTGGCATGAACATAATATATTTCAATAAGTAAGCATGTCTTCTATACCAGATGAGGCACTGACCTAGGGATCTTGTAGTGGGATTTCCTTCCCTTCCTTACTCTGCCAGTGTAGTGCAAAAGCAAGTCACTTTGAACAGATCAGGGAATTTGCTCTAAAGTGCTGATTCTACATCACAAGCACTGTACAAATGGGTCTCAGTGTGTAACAATTTGCAAGCATCCCCTTATTTCTCAGGCTGAATCATCTCTTGTGGGCTATCTTTACTCAAACTCCTTTTGCTTCCATTTTCATTTTAACAGCACAAAAGAGTCAGAACAGGGAAATTTGATCAAATTATGATGATCATTAACAAAAATTATGCAGTCACATGTTATCTGGGGTTGGTAGGAAAGAAATTATAAACTGACTGTTGATGAAGACAGTGATGATTATTTGTGTGATTAAGAACTGCTGGGGTAGAGTCTGAGGCTGCAACGGAGGGAGAATCTGAAACTTTTGATGAATATTTGGGCCAGTGACCCTGAGGTAATGTATGATGTGCTACATAGGTCAGAGTTAGGGTTTGGTTTCCCTCATGAACCGACAGATCAGGATTTTAAAAAGGGCAGGGGGAGAATAGGGGAGTAGAGTGGACCTGCTGCTGCTGCTAACAACCATTAAAAAAAATACAAAGCCAGCTGCTCTCAGAGCAGAGCTTGATCCTTTCAGTGCCTTCAGCGACACAGTATATATTCAGAGGAGAGGAATTCATGAGGCCCTATGGACCTACACCATGGCATTACACAAAAATGCAAACCCGAACAATGGGTGGCCTCAGCAGTTCCATCTGGCTCACCATTAACAAGGCTAAAGTAAAGTGGGTTTCCTTGGCTGTGTCACACACAATTTACACTTCAGATGCTTTAACTTTGGAGCCAGACCGAAGGGAGCACCACTCTAAACACACGCGACAAGGGTCGCCTAAGATGTGTGGTAAGCACATTTGGTATTGATGCTCTTTGGAAGATACTGAGTAGTAGCGTTTAGGTAGTTTGTAAGTACTGCTTGCAAAGTGCAGATATTTGGGCTAAATAATTTACAAAAAAAACCTCAGAAAATCCTATTGACAAATTAGAATTGCAGTCAAATATTGATTACTCAAAATAGTTTAAAGACACAATAATATTAGTGACTAGATTCAGCTAACAGCAGAAATTATTAGAGGCCTGAGAAATGTTGCCACCAGCATTTCTGCTATGGTAACCTTAAAACTACAATATACTTTTAAGCTAAAGGGGATATAGATACTTGTAAATGTATTCTGCTGTAAAGCATTCTGCTTTCAGAGCCACCAAAATACCTAGATAATAGCACAGTTAACCATGGCAAATAATGACCTTTGAAAAACTGCTGTAGAGAGGCAGTGGTATATCAATAGGAATGTTGGCCTGTTAATTTCTGTGCCTTTAAGTGTAATAAGGCATTGGAATTATCACAGCATTTTGCAGAAATCGTGTTCTTTTTCTTGCTTTTGAAATGTTTCAGGGGAACCTAAGAGTCCTATAGGGTGTTCCGTTCTTGAATAAAAATTAAATTGTTATTGAATGAGTATCAAAGTTGATAATTCAATTATGAAGCTGCTTTATGATCTGTAAGACAAGCATTTGAGCAGTTGAATCAGTGGTAAAGATCTAAGGTAATTCAGGGAGAGGATACACCTGTTATTTCTGCAGAAGTGTTCAAGGCATTTCGCAGAGCAGGGCAATTGTTCCTCTGGATGACAAATCCTGGAAGAAACCTAGCCATCTTTGCTGCCTTCAACCGTAAATTGTCAGTCCAGTAGCAGAGCAGAACTTCATACTCCTCCTAAAGTTAAACAATTTAACTTGCATACCATAAACCCAGCAGATATTGTTGACTCGCAGTTATCCTAGCAACGTCAGTAGTCTTGTGTAGGAAGGCCTTCAGCAAGTGTCATGCCGTGCTGAGCTTCCTCCTTGCTGAGCTATGCAGTACTGCTGTGATAGGACACGCTTCTTCTTGAGCATGCTTCCTAAAGGTTCACAATCAACCTCACCAGTGCTGAAGGGCCCTGCCATTGTTTTGTGCCTTCCAGCCTTTTCTGGCAGGTGAGCCAGTGTCTCTGATGATGGCCTCTGTTATATGTCATTAGTATAGGGATTGGTGTGGGTGGCTCTGTGCTTGTATATCGCTCTTACTCTGTTGTCCAGATCTCTGACCCACCTTCACAGCCCCTCTGTGCTGCCTTTTAATCTCTCTTACAAAAGCAGAAATATCCTTAAACATGACACTTTAGTTTCTGTGTGCAGCAGTCCATAATCATAACCATGATTATTGTAAGATGCCATTTGATGGGCATGTCAAAGTTGCCAAGCTCCTCCCAAAGGCTTCCTGCCCACTGCGTTTGAGGTAACTACAGGCAAAATAAATGGAGCTGAGAAGTCATCTCATGACTAATTGGTGACAAACCATTGACATTCCCTTCTCCTCTCCCTTTTTATCTACCAGTCTGCTGTCCTTCTATGAGCAGCAGCTTTTGACTCAAGCCCTACCTTAACAATAGCCTCAGAAAAGAGTTAGAGAGCTATTCTTGCTGAGCCCTGACAGGTGCAATGCTCCCACACCAAGCATTGCAGTGGTAAGAAAATGAAGAATAATGCAGCAAGGCAGAACCCATGAAGGAGGTGGAAGGGAAATTGTCCAGCTGCAAATGTGAGCACGTGTCCAGCTGCAACTTGCATGAGCATAAACTGTGAAATGCCCCAGCTATGCTATGTGTGAGTGGAGGGAAAGTTAACAAAAAAAGCATTATTTAACCTGAAATAGGGATGGTTGATTTATGGGGAATATGTAAAAAAAAAGGTGTAAAAACATACTTCTTTAGAAGGGGGATAGTATGCATCTCTGTGTGCTATACTTAGTGTGTATTTAACTCAAAGCACACTACTCAGCTACGCTTTGTCAGTTATTTTCCAGCTCATTATCTCTAACTGAAAGGGAATTCAGACACCACCACATAAAACTTAAGTTCAACATCTGCATCTTGTGCCTGGACTTTGAATGCATGATTCTTTCATCCACCTTTCATTTATACACACCTACTGGTGTGGATCAGGCAAATGAAGTATTATGGTTGACAACTTCATGAACCCAGGTAGAAATCCCATGTAGATTTGTGTGAAGACCATGTATATGCTATGACCAGGGGTAAATCCCAGGCACAGTGTGCCACTCCACATTGTAGTTCCTCTGGCAAGAGCATTTGAGGACAATGGAAATTTCACTGCTTAATCTACTCCCTCCCACCTCCTGACAGTGTTTATCACACCCACAGTTGTGCCAATGCAATGGTTTATGATTTTGCCTCAAAACTGGAGGTGTGATGTGAACCAAGCCAAACAAATGCTACAAATTTAAAAGAAGTAAATTAATTGACTGATTTTTTTTTTTCCTTTGAAAATTAGCTGACATTTTAATTACTGCATGGATTGTCGCATGGATCATCCTTAGGAGTTTATTAAGGTAGATCATACACCTTTGGAAGTATTGTCATCAGAAAGGGGACTGTTTACTCAGTAATTACCTTCCATTTATTTTTACACTACCCCAGGAAAAACTATGAATGATATGTAAAATAGTTGAGCTGGTGTCCTGGTCACTGTTTACAGTTCTGAATGGGTTGGAGCATTCCGGCAGGATCCCTGAGAGCTCACTGCATTCTGCCTGGCACAGCACACTGTTGCTGGCTTGTTTTGCAGTACAGAGTATGAAAACAGAAGGACGCCCCAGGAGCTGTCTCTGATGCTGCCAAGACGGCAAGCAGCTGTGGTGCTCGCTGTGCAAAGTTTTGCAGAAAACTGGAATGAAAGCTAAGCACAAGAGTTTGTTGAGGAGATTATAGTTCAGATTTTTGCATCATGTAGAAAGTGTGTGCTTTCTTCATCTGAATGGCAGATTTGTGCTTCCTGCCAAAAGGAAATGACAAATACACATGGAGGGCTTTTTGGCATTTATGTGAAGTCCAATTAAGCTCATGATAGCTCTCATTTTCTGTGTAATGTTTGGCTTGTAAATGTAATTGATATTGCTTTTCGCAACTTGTCTATGACTTTTCATGCCAATAGTTGTGCAGCAGTGAAAAAGCTGTAACAAAGAGATCCATTTCAAAATCTATTTTATTTTATTAGTTGTCCAGGATGTGCTTGAGTCCTGCGCTAGTTCAGTGAATGACAGTTTGTGACCTGATCACCATACAGTTGTATTCTGTTGTACCGTGGCTGTTTTTCCTTCCATTGGTTCCCAGATATAATACCAAGGGGCACAGACCCTTCAAAGCTATGAGGGCCTCTCTTGCCTCTGAAGTCAGTGAAAGTTAGGCACTTAAATACCTGTAAACTCTTCATTATACCTAACAGTTACACAGGCTGCCTGTGACAGAGAAAGAAGATAATGCCACGCTCTACATCACCAGCTTCTGAGCCTGAGAAGGAAGAGACTTTTCATGAGGGAAATGTGTGGGCTTTGCTTGAAGTCCAGACTCCTGGGTGGGGGACACAGTCTCGCTTTTCACTCTGTGGTTATGTGGAATTGTGTATTTGCAGGTATTTTGGATATTTAGAAGTTTTGTAAGGAGGAGGGCTAAAGGGGTCTTGATTTAGGAACAAAGCTTTCTGTCCTTTCAAGTTTTCAAGTGTGAGGTTGGTTTAATAAACACACGATTTATTCCTGGAAGTATCTAGGAAAAGTTTAGGAAGTGACAGACTTCTAAAGGTCTAGTCCCTTGTCTTCTGTGGCTAAAACTGTTCAAGTATGACTATTTCCAACCTCACAGAAGGCATTTCGTTCCTAGATTTGACATTTAGGTGCTGCCAAGAGCCTCAACCCCCAAATTTTACTTTCTGTCTGTGTCTTGTGTGAGCTGGGATTTCTACTGGACAGCCAGCAACTCAGTGCTCTAACTCAGAGCTGAGCCCCTCAAGAATTACCAGGTTGGCTCCTGAGTTCTCCCCTTCATCTCCGTGTTCCAAGCCAGTGAACACAATTTTAACCCACTCAAAAGATTCCTGAATTCACCATATACCTGACTCACTAAGAAAGATGTGTTTGAATGCAAGTCTTCCCTCCATCAGGAGGTTGTTGTAATCTTCAAATGGTCATTCTTCTGTCTTTTGAAGAAGGATTAGCAGATTGTAGGTAAGACACAGGGTTTCTCATCTGCACTCTCTGGGGAACTGGGATCAGTGACCAGTTGCAGGTGAATTACATCCAGCAATGGAAGCAGCACCACAGGATATGGGGAAGACTGTAGCTGAAGAGGACAGGCAGTGATGGCGGCTCTGGGCAGTACAGGGTGAAGAGTTCAGCTATAAAGCAGCTGCTCAGACTGGTGGTTTGGGTTTTACAATGGTGCAGTAATACAGATATCTAACACTGATACTCAATACAATTTGTTATTGCACAGATTAAGGGTTGTGGCACCCATGTGCCACCCCTCAGAAGTAGCTGTGAGAAAGGGTTCATGCCAATGGGGAACACTGGCTGTGTGGTAGGGGCCCTGCTCCAGCCTGGTGCTGAGAAGTCACCCTCCCTTGTGCTGCCTACCAGTGAACTCCCTCCTCCCATTAGACAGCAATGAGCATTTATCCAGAATGAAGAAAACAGTAGATCCAGTTCTCTGTCTATCTCTGAGTTCAAATCCACTGCCCCAGCTGCTTCAGTTTGATATTTTAAGGTCTTGTGGGAGGAGGATACTCTCAATTTTTCTTGCAGAAGATAATAATAACTAACTGCTCAATTAATAGTAAGAGTTGTCTCTATAACCTTGTAGCAAGCAGTATGGCATATAATCACTGAAGCAGGAAGAAACTGAGTTTCTCAGTCAGGGTTAATGAAATCGTATGGATTTGACATGTTATATGTTCTCTTCCCAGGCCTTGCAGTATGTCTCAATCACCTTTCTATGTCTTCTAATGTGCCCCCAGAGCCTGGGATCTGAGGAGAGCAGACAGGTTACCAGCATAACTGAGTAATCCTTTATTTTACTGGAAGTCAGGATTTGCCCTCCAAAACGGAAGAACTTGTAACCATTAACCATTCCTCTTAGAGAAATTCAGTACCTTGCTGGCCTGTGCACACCTAGTGAAGTGACTGCAGAGACATACATGCCTTCTTCCACGCCAGCCAGTGGTCTGATTTATCACTTCTGGGCTTGCATTAAAATGCATTGTTCTTTCTGCCTTCATGCACTTCCAGTCTTAATGTACAGTCTTCCTACCTTACACAGTGAGTACTACTGGATAACTGGAGGGTTGTTTGGTTCAGCATATAGATGAATTGTTAAGACACAGACATGAAGCTGGCATTAATCACTCCTCTGGTTTGCGACTGCTTTCAAACTTGTAAATTCAAGGCTTCTGTAACTGAAGTTGTGGCTTGGGTATGAATTTCTGATCAAAACTACAGAAAGCTGATTGTGCCGTGCTCAGTGAGCATTTCCATTGCACTTTCCTTTGGCCACCACCCTTGATGTCCAGCTTGTAATCTGTTCTTCCCCTGCATTGATCACAACTGGGGTGCCCTTATCTGAATTATTCTTTGCTTTCAAAGATTTTATTCAAGTGTAGGGTTCCGGTTTTATCAAATCTCCTAATGCAGAGTTCACCAGTCCTGCCAGAAAAATTGGTATTTGGCCTATAAATATCCTTAGTTTTGAAATTGTATATTCATTCTTTCTTATGCTGAAAGGCTGAGAGTCAGTGTGCAGAAGACACATCACTCATCTACCCTGGCCATAATTCTTTTGTTTTCTTTTTTAAACTTTGTGATTTATTCTGTGTTCTGCTTTCAAATGTTACATCAACAAGCAAACACAGATTTTCAGGTGGACCTGAGGATCTTCAGCCTGCATTGCTGCACTGCCTCACAGTTTGTATCAGCCTGACCTCTTCAACCAGCCTTGGCTACTGCACTGTGACTTTTAGGTATTCATACACAGTGGGAAATTCTTTTCTCTGTTACACTATTAAAGTTGACATAAAATAAGCTCAGTGAAGTCATCAAAATTGCTGTGGATCTACAGTTTTGTGACTGAGGTCAGAACTAAGACCATTAAGATGCTTTGTTTCTGGAAATATGCAATATTTTAAAAAACTTCTATCAACCTCATTGTTAGCATTTTACTGGAGTGATATCACTTAATCTACATAATCCCAACCAAGAGGAACGAAGTGATCTAGTTTACCACATATAGGGAAATTATTTCAATTATGTTCCATTGTTTTTAACTCTACACAGAATTAACAGAATTCGGAGAAATAAATATTAAGCCTGCACATAAGATCTGCCATCCTGAGGCTAAACTAAGAAAAAGGAAACACCAAATTTTGAGTTAACAATGTTTTTGTATGCACAAATATGCTTTTAATTTTTATGTATGCAATTATAGTGAGAATTAACAATGAGGATAAATCTGGTGGTGCGATAGGGCAGAATATTAGAAAATAGCATTAATTCTCTGATAATTCTTAGAGATCAGGCAGTGTGGGACAACAGAAATACCTGCCTCAGGTGGGAATTAAAAGCTTTAACATATAAGGCTTAATCCTGTTGCAGCCAGAATCCTCTTTTCATGCTTTACTGTTGCTTCTGCATGTTGATGTGAAAAGTTTCAAAATAATTTTTTTCTTTAAGATGTTCAAAACCTTTTAAAATGTGTTACAGAAAATGCTCAGCACAGACATTTAGTAATAATGTCCATTTTAGGCATCTTAAGATTCAGATTCAGAAAAGTGAATTAGGAAGTGACTGCTTTCTTTCTCAGTCAGTGCATCAGAGTGATGCAGATTCTCCTTACTAGTAAAATGTGCCTCTAGAGCATCTGAATGATTTAATTGTTCTTGAGGGGTATTGAACCTGTGAGCTTATAGGTGCTATTTCAAGGGAAACCAACCACCACACTTGATGTCCTGTTGTTACACAGTTGGGAAAGGAAGCCCTCCGTGTAATTCATGTGACATGACTTTATCAATGTCATGAGCTCTGGAAGGAACCCCTACAGAGATAGCTGGCATGGCCGCCTCATAGAGAGTGTGTCAGACAGTAACCATCCCTTTATTTCCGAAGAATTAGATGAAAATGTGAGCTGCTGATCAAATACTGCAGTCCTTAACACTTATGAAGCCTATCTTCATGCAAGTCATTTAATTCAATGAATGTAATAGGAGAATTTATTTCAAGGCTAGGATCTAAGTCACTCCATACACCTGTCACCAGATATTTCTGAAACTTTGTGCATGGTAGTGATTTAGATGGGCTGCCTAAAGTCATATGACTCTCAGCTGGTATTTGGGGAAGAAGATTATGTTTTAAACTTTCAGAGTAGCCATCCTCCTCCTCCTTCTCCTCCTCCTCCTCTTTCTCTACCACTACTTGCTTCAGTTCTCCAGCCTACTGCCAGGGTGCCATTTGCTGTTTCCTGCTGTTAAGGTGTTGGTGTTCCTTGTATTTGCTGCTAATGTTAGTGATAAAATAAGGAACAAAAGGGAAATGGCAGTTTTTAACAACTGATTCCCAGTTACCCACTGCCCTTTTATCTCATCTATGGATTAACTGATCAGTGGATGTAGAAACCCTGGAACCAGCTCTGTTGAGAGGCAGATAAGGTCAGGCGTGCCTCTTAGCTCGTGAACAGCACCTCACTGACCCAGAAAGAGTTGAGCCGGTTTTATGCAGCGTGCATCCTTATCCACATGGCTAGGAGGCTGGCTCAAGCCACCTCTGTGAAGGCTTCTAGTGTTACCGAACTATGCTTCTGTAAACAGGGGCACCGAGCAGTGCTTTCAGACACAGGCAGCCAGGTCTACTTAGTTCTGGCCACCCCCATGCCTGCCCAGCTCTGCATCCCAGCAGACTCTGGCAATAGGCTGCAGATGTGGGTACATATTGCAGGGATACCCAGAGCAGACCTTGGGCAGCCTTTCCACCAACATGAACTATAGAAAATGCTTGCTTTTTAAAAAATTACTGCATGCAGAGCTGTTTTAATTTTAAAACTGTTTTCTTTTATTATTCCCACAGAAATTAAGACTTAAAAGAGAAATTTGGTTTTGAGAATATTTGTGTGTATGGTTTCATTGTGCAAAAAGATTAACAGTAGTAGACTTACTTGAAATCATGGTATAACATTTCATGTTGGAAATATGTGATGCATGACTATTTAAAACATAACTTCCTTAACCCATTGCTGATCTTGTATCTGCTTTATCTGAATAGGTTAAAGCCATTAAAATATACACATTCTTTCTATGTTATATTGATACTATTGGAGCAAAACCATCTTTCATGTTATTTAGAAAAAAAAAGACTTTTAAAATTGTTAATTCAGGACTTTTTAGCTCTTAATGCAAAGAAACCCCTTTTGTTGTAATAAATGAAAATACATCCAAAGCATTCCTCCATCAGGCTGCATTTCCTAAGGATTTTTATGTGATTATGTGAAAAATAATTGTCTTCCATGCCTGTAAAGAGTGAATAGCAGAGGTACGATTTTGTTGAAAGGAAGAAAGAATGGAAATTATATCGTTTAAGTTATTTTTTTAAGACCTGCTGTCTGTTGTAGTCCTTTCCATTTTTGTGGAGAAAAAGACTGTATTTTGTGCATTTTGACCCACCTTTCTGTTTCATTGTTGTTCTTGGTTCTTTAAAAAAAAGAAAAAAAAAAGCCAACAAAAAACCTCCACCTTCCAGTAAAATCGTATTAGCAGATTTTAAACAATTTTATTTCCTCACAAACTTAAGCTAAATTGCATCCTGACAGGCCTGATTTACCCCACGTTGTTTGTCAGCTCCTTTGTTGGGGGGAGGGGGAGGGGAAACCCAAGCAACAAAAGACCGTAGCCTATTGATATTACTTCTGTGATACACTGGGGAAAACAGATTGATTTAGAACTAACCACAGAAAACTAGTCGATCTGATGAGTTTACAACAGAGCATTTTTATTTATTTATTTGTAACAAGAGTAAACATCATCAATATTCCACACTGCGTGTTATTGGAAGCCTTGCAGACAGTGGGTTTGTGTCAGCGTGCTGGGGTTGTCTCTAAGATGAAAGAAGGCAAGCTTAAAAAAATAGAGGGACCTTGTTTTTTCACAGAATTGAAAGTCTTGGACATCTGGTACATTATCATGACTTGTAAGATTTGCAGGATAAATAGGTGAGCATTTTTATTTTAGTTCATCTTTATTTCTTTAGGAGGTTAACTTTTTTTTAAATTATATTTCTGTTCTATATCTCAAAAAGCTACTAAAGCACAGGAAATTTTCTAACTGAATTTTACTGAAGAACCCCAGCCTGCAATTAACTTTCCCAGCATGTCGCCTCTGCACAGTTTTTTGAATGAAAGAGGGGTTCAGGGTAGCAAATACTCACAGGACCGGCACAAATTTAAATGTGGCACCAATGTGCTGTTTTCTGAATTGGTACTACAGCGTTTTACAACATTCTTGGATAAAAATAATTATAATTTTTAAAAATTAAACTGATTTTTTTTTCCTTTTTGTGCATGGAATGGTAAATGAGGGTTTTAGTGAAGTTTTCTGCCTTGGTATGAGCCTGCTTAGTGGACACACCGTAAATGCTCTGATGAAGATAAACATTCTGTTCTCGAGTTTATTTAACAAGATAATTTCACTTGACTGTAAATTATTTTTTCAGTAGTATTTCAGTATTCACTGTTTTGAATACTAATACCTTATATTAGATAGAGTGTTTTCCAAGTTACCTGTATTCTCTCCAGCATTCAGCTACAGCTTAAGAATTAAAGGTTGATAAACAGAGTGGTGTAAACTACAGCAATTTGCATGTGAGCAGAAACATTCCATCAGTTTCTCCCTTGGATGGCACGAGCAGAGTGTGTACATTCAGTGCATTTTTTGTGTGTCTTGTTAACTCACCAGCGGTTTTTGTTCTTTAAAAACAAAAAAGCTGGGCCACATTTCTGCATGTTAATTCCCCATCAGATGCAGAGAGTGGTCCAGCTGTAGGGCACAGCTTGGTAGTGAGGGAGCTCAGCCATCTGCAGTGGTGATGCTCCTTTCTGTGCCCAATGTTTTTTAAAAAGACAGGCTGGCGTTATATTTTCTGGGATTTAATGCTACTTAAAGGTGGGGGGAGAGGGTGGGACTGAAACTTCCAAAACTATATCTGCAAGGGAATCCACCAAAGTGGTGGATGAAAGACTGAAGTGTCAGCAATGCCCAGTGCAGGAGTCCCAACATCCCTATTCTTTCCCTGCTATGGGCTCCTGCTCCTGCAACTTGTTGCCTTGGCATCTGACCAAACTTATTTATTTTCCAGGGATGGTTGTTGCTTGTTTTTAAGTTGGAATGACTGCATCTTCATACTTAGTTTCAGCATTTCTCGCTCTAAAGAATGATGTCTGTGTGCACTGTTTTAAGGCTTATGGGTAATAGCCTGTTTTAAAAAATACTCAAACTGTTAGGCTGTTTTTCACTTCTAAGTGTAGGCTTCACAGTAAGGAGGATTTTCATATTATAGCTGTATCAAGCAAAAGTACTTAGTCTTTTTTTATAATACTGTAATATACAAGAGGTGCCTGCTTAGCAGCAATCACCTGTGATCCTGTCAGTCTTTGGGTGCTGCTGTAACAGATTTGATATCCGAGATATGATTTCTGGAATATTTAAGTAACCCATTAAAATATACTTCTATTTATCAAGAATAATAGAATAGTTTGGGTTGGAAGAGACCTTAAAGACCCATCTAGTTCCAACCCCTCCCCCACCATGGGCAGAGACACTTTCCATGAGACCAGGTTACTGAGAGTCCCATCCAACCTGGCCTTTCAAGTTATCTCAAAGCCAACTTGAAAGACCCTTTCAGTCCTGCTGAGGTGTTGAAGGTCTTTCTCACTCATCCCAGATGGTGCCTGAGCAAGCACACTTCACCCTGAGCTTTTCTGAGCATTCACATCCAGTAGCAAGAAGCATCCTGTTACACTGTCCCATGGCCTCATTTCAAGACAAGTCACTGAGGCCCTTGAAGAGTGAAATATCTTATTTATGCCTAAGAGCCATACTTCTGTTAGATAACAGATAGTTTAACCTCCCTTTACAGCTCTTTATAAAATAGAGGAGTTGACGTGATCTGCTGCATGTTCCATCTGCCTTTCTTTAGGTATGTTGTGAAGAAATGGCTAAGAAGACAGCACATTTAGGTAAAATCTTAAACATTTCCTTTATGCTTTAACTGCATAGTTGGCATTCACTGTATTGTAACAGCATCTCACATGCACGTGTGCCATTTTTCAAGGCATTAATGTTGCTAGATGGAGTATTGTTAGCCAAGAAGCATTTTTTTGTTGTCTGAGAGCATTCAGAAAGGAAAAACAGAAGAGGAATTGGTGTGGGGTATATCCTGATGAATTATTTTAGTCTTCCGCTGACTGTACCCCTTTCCTCCCTTTCCTATCCCTGTTACATATTAACCCCTCATTCCCCGCTCCCCCACCCACAAGTAAGTTATCAGGGTAATTTTAGAGCTTTTTCTCCCAACAGATAATACTGTGGAGCCACACATATTATTCTCTACTCGTTCTATATATTAGGTTATCATCTAAATTATAAAACAGCACAAAGAAGCAAGCAGTTGTGTTTGCCTTACCTACTGCTTAGCTGAGCTGAGCTGTTAAGTTACTGTGGTGAACATATTTGCAAGGTTGGAGGTAATGTTGTTTAAAATAGTCTGAGACTGGGGTTTGCAGTTAACTTCCCAGGAGTTAACTGCAGGGACACGGGAAAAAGCTGAAAACTAGAGAGTATTTTATTTTGCATTTGCATTTATTTGTGAAATTGAGTACTTCTAGTGAATTTCCATCATCAGCTTATGGCAACTAATACAGCATAGCTTCTGTTGAAATGTGTACACTTTTTGCTTGTTCATGTTTCCTTTAATATATATAGTTCTCTGTAATCACAAATCCATAATGAAGAATTTAGGAGTGGCTTTTCTTTTGTTTTTAACCTTGCTATATGCTGCCTTCTTTCTTTGTTAGTAGGTATTAATGTTACAGGTTTTTTGAGAGTATGGAAATACAATGCTAGACAAGTTCCTCAACGTGTTCCTTTATTAAAATGTTCACCTTTTTTATATATATATTAAAAAAAAAATCACCCTGATTCACCTTCCTGTCAGTGCTGTGGTGAAGAAAGGATTCCCTGTTAGGATAATTGCCATCTCTTTATGTTTTTGAGCCTGCAGCTACCTAGTAAATCACAGAAGCCTACTGTGAGAAAGTCCTATTTTAACAAATCCTTCTTGCTTTTGCTTCTTTGTAAGAGTTGTTTCTATTATAATTGCACTTTTAAGGGCTTTTTGTGTTTTATTCATCTCATGATGCAATTTACATATAAACTTTTATATTGTATTTAAGCTAACATGCGTTTTTTCTATGGTGCTTCTGAAGTAAAGAAATACTTGCTATGGTTGTACTAATGTAGCATTTCTGGGAACACAGTCAAATGAAAATTCACTAGTTTTCTTAGCAGGAGTCAGTTTGTGTATTGTTCTATATATTTATGTAAATAGAGATGTGAATGTGTAAACTCATATGTGTGTATCGTATGCTATCATGTTTCATTATGATGTAACCTAAGTACAGGCAGCAGAGAGGAGCAAAGAGTTGAAGCGTTAGGGACAAAAGGGTTAATACCATACTTGAATGCGTGTGGATGACAGCATGTGGTATCATTTCTGAGCTCTGAGGTGTCTGATCACTTCCATTTTGGTGTAAATCCCTTGAAAGGGAAGGCATTTCAGAGCGAGGTGTGATATGTTGTTCTGGTAAGAGTGAGTGACAAGGAACGGATAAACAGTTAAAAGAACTGAATAAATACCACCCTCCTGTTTAAGTCCGGGCACACCCTGGCTAGCATATATATATTCTAAGGCGAAACTTTAGCCAGATGCTTCAGTTGTTTGGTAGCAAAAAACAGTGCCAAAAAGCCAGCTCATAGGTTAATCACAACTTCTCCTGACAGAATTTTCCTTTATGGTGTCATTTTAGTAGTGATTTGAATACATGCAAGGAATTACAATATTTTGCAAATAGAATGTATTGACAAACATATATGCACAAGGTGATGGAGGCCACTTGAGTGGAAGCAGGGGCTCTGACAGCAGGTTCCTGGTCAATTGATGAGGTGAAATGGTTCACTGAATTGGATAACAGTGCATACCATAATGACTGATTAAAATTATTTGGCCATGGCTACTGCCTACCCTGCTACTGAGGCCCTTTAACCTATTTTCAAACTTTTTCTTTTTTAAACCACTCTAAATACATGTGATGTTAAGGGGAAAAAAGAAAGTGCAAATGCATTTTCACAGCTATGAAATTTTGTATCTGAATTATGGAAAAATACACAAGTTTCAGAATGTCTGCACACTCCTGTGTTATGCTGTATTATACTATACTTATCCCAGGAAGAAGTACATTGCTAGAAACTGATGACAAAGATAATAATAAACATTCTCTAATATAACCTAAAGCAATAGCACATTTGTGAATTCTTACATGTATTTATTGGAAGGGGAGAAAGCAAAACACTGAAGGGTTTTTTGTTTTTTGTTTTGTGTTTCTCTAATTGCAAGTTTTACTTCCTTAGTTTTTTCATCCAGAAGGTGTTTAGAAAGCTTGTGGTAGAAACATAGTGGAATGCCAGTTAAAAAGACTGAATGCTACTGTTAAGTGAGGAGTAGCTAATTGAAAATACCTGCAGTGATTTGGGGGAAAGTAACTGGATATTGTCTAATAACTTGCAAGTTGTTGTTTTGTTTTTTGGGGTTTTTTTAACTATAGGAGAAAAAAGCTTGGTGTTTTGGTCTTAGATCAGGATGTTTGTATTTTACAACATATTTAGCATGTTGTTTCCCTTCCTGTGCTAGGGAAATCAATACTTAAGCGGTAATGGGGCTTGTACATGCTATTTTCTTTGTGATTCAAGGGAAGCTTTATATTGTGTGACTCTTCATGGGTTAGTCTGTAGTATATGCATACAGACTAGTCTTCAAATTCCATTGAAAAATGACATCAAACTTCAGTGCAGTGGTGACACAGAACCAGTTCACCTAAAATAATGTTATTGCAGATGTAGAAGTGCAGCGCTCACTGTATGGGGTTTGGTTTCTTGGTTTGTGTTTCTTAGTCAGTTTTAGGGAAGATACAGCAATATAATTACAGTAATTTCTGAAAGGATAATAAAGTTGTGTTCATAATTTAACTTGTTTGAATTATAGGACAGTCTTGTAGGACATTATGGCTTGCAGCGTGCTATGATCAACTTGTGCTGTTTTTTCATTTCTCTGTGGAAATGAAGATATGGTTAGTATCCTCCTACTAGTGACAAAAAGATATATGAAGAGGGAGGTGCAAGGGATTGTTTCTTGGAGTGGATTTGCAAATGTTAACAATCATTTTGCCATCTTTTTTAAAATCACACAGGTTTTATCAATAGCATTTCTTTGCAAGGTGAAGTAAATTTAGTAGGTGAAACTCCAGCTGTACATAC
Organism: Sclerurus mexicanus; assembly: GCA_013396755.1. NCBI lineage: Eukaryota > Metazoa > Chordata > Aves > Passeriformes > Furnariidae > Sclerurus > Sclerurus mexicanus. The sequence continues at coordinate 354,040 of VWZF01005477.1, read as the reverse complement.
AACTTTGCATGGGCTGAACATCTTGATTTTGGATAAACTAGTAGTGACCACTAAATACTAGGTGAAATAGTGCCTTGTTACTTTCAAGGAATCTAAAAATTTAAAATATTTTTATGTGGGCTCAGGCCAGAACATGTTGCATTGTTTTGTACATACAGTTAATCTTTTTTTTAATCCTGAAGTTGACTCCACAGACCTAAATATTTGAGCAATTTTTTAAAAATTAGTTGATGTTTAAGGGAAAGCAAAAAAAAGTTAAAAAATATTGGTTTAGTTATTTCCAGTAGCATGTTAATTATTATAAATCAAATATCTATGCATTCAGTGCAAGTTTTATTAAACAAACAGAAACCATACAAAAATAGCCAAAATAGAAAGCTCAGTGCACATAAGGTCACCGTGCCAAAGGCGTGTAATTATTTCTTTGTATCTTGTGTTAGAATAATGTAATCCAATAACTGGCGTTCCTGGTGCGTGTTACAAGGGATTCAATAAGGAATTGCTGGAGATTTCTTCAGGACTCCCCTGGCTAACAGGGTTAATAGAAGAGCCTTTGTGGGTTTCAGCCATGTTCGAGAAGTGGGGGGATGCCCTGCCCGTGCGGCTGGAGGCGGCTCTCCGCGCCCTCCCCTCGGCTCCTGGGCAGCGCATCCCTCGGGAAGTGGCACCCCGGCTCACAGCCGTCTGCACGTGGCTGGGGAGCCTTGAGAGAAAACAAACAAACCCAGCTTTAGGGCTCTTGCCGGGCTTCACTGACTTCGTTTTGAACCGAAACCATAAATGCCCCATTACAGATCCTCTCCCCCCCGACCGTGAAAGCTTGGCCTGGCCGTGCCTTGGCCGAGCCAGAGGAGACGATGTGCCGGGTCCTGGGACGCAGCCAGAGCCGGGCTCGTGGCAGGGCACCGTGTCCCTCCTCTAGTTTGGGTTTCCCTGGCGGGAAGCACCGCATCCATCGGGACCGGCTGCGGCTCAGCCCGAGCATCTCCGCTGGTGCCGCCGCCCCGCTCCGCGCTGTTCGCCCCGGCAGGCGCTGGAACGCCGGGACTGCCTGGCCCCTGGAACACCGGGACTGCCTGGCCCCTGGAACACCGGGACTGCCCGTCCGGCGGTGCCGCAAGTAGCGGGGCGAACGGAGCCGATGGGGCGGCGATGACTGGAGATCTGGTGCCCTCTAGCGGGGCCAGGCTCCCGTGCCCGTAGAAAACCTTCCCGCTTGGCGCTGCACTGCCTAACCTGACTGTCTGTCTCTCTCTTTGGTTTCAGATGCTACAACTGTGGTGGCCTCGACCACCACGCTAAAGAATGTAGTCTACCTCCGCAGCCAAAGAAGTGCCATTACTGTCAGAGCATCATGCACATGGTGGCTAACTGCCCCCATAAAACTGTCTCGCAGCAGCCCGCTAGTTCTCAGGGAAGACACGAAGCTGAACCGCAGCCCTCCACTTCTGCTTTCCTGAGAGAAGGGGGAGGAACGCACGGCTACTCGTCTCCATCATACTCTCAGGAAGGCAGGTCAGAGGTCTTGGAGCGCTCGGGCAGGTCACCACAGGAAGCTTCGTCGAGTAAGTTGTCTGCATCGCCTGAAGAACCGAACAGAAAGGGGCCTTCTGTTCAGAAAAGGAAAAAAACTTAATGCATTTGTCATAATGTTCTATTTTCTTTATCCTCTTGGGATGTCTACCTCATGCAAGTACAGGGGAAATAATTACATTATCAGTAGCTGACCTGGAATTTTAACTACTGTTGAGGAACTGTGAATTTTTTTTTTCTTTAATAGACAAATCACTCCAAGCAAAATACATTTGAGCAGGGTGCATTATGTTTTACTGTCTGTATGTGTGTATGAGTGTGCATGTGTGTGTGTGTATGTGTACATATCTATAAATATATATTTTTCCATCAGACCATCCTCCAGCTTCTGTAAGACTTTACTGTGAAGCAATAGGCACAGTATCCGTAAATGTTCCTGAACTCATTCCTACAACCCCTCTCCAAATGTCTTCAAAAAACAAACAAGAAAACCAAAAAATCTCACTCAGAAACAACTCAAACCTGCTAAACCACACACAGAACTGAGATCGAGACTGTTATTACTTTTCTTGTGAACCAAAGGTTACTTTCATATTTTAAAGCTGCCGTATGGTACTAAAGATGCTAAGACATCCCCCATGCCATCAATTTGAGTTATTTTCTTTTTCGTCTCCACAAAGTATCAAAACCCCTCCCCATGCCAGTGCAGGGCAGTGTCATGGTTCAACACGGCTCTCATTGCCACCACCCTTTGTTGGTGAGGAGTTTAAAGCTCCAGAAAAGACAATGAATGTGTAGTTTCTGTGCTGTTTTCTCAAAACATTTCGTTAAATTAATGTGGTTGTAACTGTAATTTAGATGTCTGTTGTGTAGGGGAGAATGTATAAGTTGTTACCAAACAGACCCTTTTGAGTGGTATCAGGATACCATCTTGTTTAGCCCTTTGCATTCTGTGAACATTTAGGGGACCTTGGTGGCAGTAGTAGCAGCAGCAGCAGCAATTTCTCTTGGTCCCAAGTAGTACCCCTCAATTTGAAGGGTCTTGCCCCTTGTTTTCTGTTGTTGTCTGTTTGGGTTTTAAAGAAAACAAATTGCAAAGTTAATGAGATCCTGGGCTAAATAATTTCTTAAGAATAAATGTGGATGGGTACTTGGGGTTGCTCAACCAGCCTCCCTTGCTGATGATACAGCATGTGTGCAGACCAGCATGAGTGAAGGGACCTGCAAATTTGCCAGAAGCCCTGGGCATCATCTGCTTCTTGTGAACTGGAGGCTGTTGTTGACCAGCCTTTGTCCAGAGTGCACTAGGACCACACACCTCTGTGTTAAAGAGGAGGAAGATTGGTGGCCTCAGAGTGAGACTCCCTGGGCTGCAGGCCTTGCTCGGGGTTAATAGAGTTGGAGCCTATCAAAACTTCAAGTCGCTTTCCATTTGTAACTTTTGAATTACCAAGTCATACGTAAGATAACGTACTTTGACAAATCCCATTGTGGATGTAAGTTAATTAGAGAAACCTGTATAATCCTTAACATTGGCAATAAACACAGGCTGTTAAAGCTTGAAAGTGTCGGGTAGGTTTAAGCTCGGATAATCAAACTAAAGAAACAGCCTGCATGAAGGGCTACAGTGAGCCAAAGTCCTACCCATGGTAACTCTTTTGCAGCCGATAGTTACAACAGGTATGCAGCTGGCTCATGTGGCCTTCCCCTTCCCACTTGTCCTGCCAGATGAGACTTCTACTGGTGCTGCTGCTGCTTCAGTAAACAGGTAGTAATCAAACGCCTCAGTGAAGGGCACAATTTCAAGGGAATTCTTTTGTGTGAATTCCTTGCCAGTGTTTGTGAGAATCTCGAGGTTTATACTGAAGTTCTCAGTATGCTAATGCAAAGCTTACCTTTGACGATATTGAATGTGATATATCTATAGAGAACTTCCTTGCCTTATGTAAGGATAGTAAACTTATTTAAATTATGTAGACAAATCAAAGTGGCATTGCTTAACCTTCTAGTTGGTGTAAAAACCAGGTTAAACAGCAAAGATGCAAAACTTAGGTCACTTTGAAATTTTAAACCAAAGTTCCTTATAGAAATAGGCATTTGTGGATTTGAAAACTGGTCATTCCCTGTTTATATGTAAGTTAAAGTTCAGAGCTGAGATAAGGAAATATTTTCAACATGCAGATTATTATTGGTGCTATTTGAAATCACCATGTGCACCAAAGTCAGACTGAACTGCTAAGAGCACATACCAAACCCTACCTTATTGTTGAAAGCTTGAGGTTTTATTTTTATATATTAGAATGTTATGACTGTTACATAACATACTCAGGACAAAGAACTTTGCTCAGGGAATATACCATGTGATGTTTTTTCTTTACAGAATAGTCTACAGACCTGCTTACTCAGAACAAACCAAATAGTCTTAGACTTTTTTATCTCTATATAAGTATTATGTACTGATTAGTAACTACCTCTGAGTTGACATAGACCTACGTTTCTGATAATCAGATTGCAGCATTTTGTATTATAAGTTCCTGTGAAATGATAAAGTGGTATTCTGTACTGGTTGCTTATGTGAGCATCTGTGTCTTTACATTCACAGGGTCTGAGGTTTCAGAGATGCTGGGCAACCACAACTCCCACTGACTTCCAGTTGGAGTTACTGGTGCTTGCCTTTTCTAAGAGGGGAGGGATGGGGGACAGAGGGGTGGATGGGAAAGAATAAAAACACAAAAGCATCAATCCTACTTTGTTTACATAGGTGACAATAAAATTATTATTCTGTTTACAGCAAATGGCTACCTCATATTTACTGCATAAACACACCTTTGTGCTGCTCTAGCCTTAAAGGTGGCTGTTGATCTATGGTACATACTTTTTATCTGTACTAAATATGTAACTGTTAGTTCACCACTGCAGACATTATGGCAAATAAACTTGTTTAAGATGAAGCATCCATTTTAAATGATGAGGCATTTTCAAACATTTCTTTGAAAGTTTTTATTTTTCTGTCTAGAGTATTATGGGCACTGTTCACAAAAGTAAATGCAGCTCCAGAAGAGACAAAAATGTACATGGGTAAGCTAAACATACAGCAGCACAAGCTGAGGCAGCGAACTGCTTAGCACTGGGCTGCAGTAGGAAAAAATCTAGTTATACTCCTTCAATAGGGTGCTCCAAATAAGCCAAGAACCTTTTAAAGGAGGAGGCACATACTGAGTTTGGGATTCTTCCTTCATGTCTAAGGACAAAATTAATATTCTGCAGCATTTGCTCAGGCTAGATTTCCCCCATTCACCAGCTTGTCCTTGCCAGAACGCTTCACAATAAAACTCGTTTGAGTAGAAATAGTTCAAATATCTGCTTAGAGAGATGTATTTTTCTCCTAACAATAGTGGAGATAAGGTTAAACCCAGAGCATGAATCTCTCTCCCTCGCATTCCCCCATCCAAAAATACTTGACTTAATTGTAAGGGACATTGCAAGGTATTTTTTACTCTTCCCCAAGGAGAGGTCATGGTATTTAATTACATGCTACAAAAGTTAGGCTATGAGGAAGACTTGTATTTGGAGGAAGAGCCAAATAACTTTATGCTGCAGTTAATGGTAAATCTGACAGTGTAATACTATTTGCAATATTTTGCTTTTAGCCAGCTTTCAGGGAGTGCCAAACACCACATTTGGATCCTACCGCTTCCCTTTGCAGGCCACCTTCTTCAGCCATTTGAATCTGCACCAGTGTTATCCTGGAGTTCCTGATTGGTCATACTTAGTTTTGTTAATAGAGCCCCGTAAAAAAAAAATAAAGTGCTTATAGATCTTATAGCATTCTTTGTAAGAAGAATTATAAAAGAACATGGGAAATCTCATTGAGTCTTTAATTTAATTAATTTATCTGTATGAAATGTTTATCATAAAAAATATATATGTATTCCCCTGTGCGAGATATAAAAGTAATTGGGAAGATATGTACATGTGCAGATGCACTGATTTTAATTTACTAGAAGTCTTAATGAGATTTGAGTATTGCTTTAAAAACAAGCAGAGCCTTGTTAAATGCATCAGTCTTACTTTGCTTAGTATATCAACAGCCTCTTCTTTAAGATCTGGTGGTTGTGTTACCCCTGTTACAACTGTAGAGGTTGATCTATGAACACATGCTTCTTTTTTTTTTATAATATAAACTGGAGCTGTGTATTAGCAGCTGTGGCAGCATTTTCCTGAGAATGTTGAAAAGTAGCAAGGTGTGTGCTACCATTGTCATTGAACAAAATGTATGAGCAACCATCTCTACAAAGGATAATGGTTTTGACTACCTCTAGAATTACTAAGTTAAGCAACAACTGTCTGACAAACATCACCAGACTGGCTTAAACTAGTATGTGTTGCTTGTGGTAATAATAACAATAACCATACTAGAGACCAAAGTGAACACTGATTTCTCTATGTCTTTAATACTGTGTCTTATCTAGTGTTTTTAAATTATCTTCTGTAGTATAGATTACCTCATTGTCCATTTTGACTTGTATGTTGTTTACAAGGTGAAATAAAAGAAAAATCACTTGAATTTTGTGTTTAAAGAAAAAGACCATGAGTTGAAGTTTTGAAGGTCATTTCACCTGTTTACTGTCTTGAGGGACTAAAGCACTGATTGCCTTTCTACATATCATGTATTTTATATTCTCATTTCATGCCTAATGTCTTTTTTTTTTCCTGTCAGTCATGGATATTGTGAGGTTTAAAAGAATTACTTGATTAAAAATAAAGCATATAACGTTGACATTTACAGTGAGCCTTTGAGATTTGCTTTGTTTGCATGGTAGAAATGCACTGCACAGCCACTGGGCAGTTTTCATTTGCACCTGTGCTCACTTAGTTTTGGGATACCTTCAGAAAAGATAGTTATATAAGCTATTGGTGGGAGGAATAAATGATTAATGAACCCCAAACCCTATTCAGCTATCAAAGTTAAACTGCAAAATTACAGCTTTCAGTACTTGCTCTCTGTGAGAATACACTGGTCATTAAAGTTATCAGACATTTGGGTTATTCTCTGCGATGGAAAGCTTTTCGTGTTTTAAGCCTTATCCCATCTTTATTACTTCTTCCATAATCTGTAAGCTTGTACATACCTATTTAATTCTAATTTAAAATTAATTGAAGAGGTGTTTCTTTTTTAGAAAGGGAAGTGCTGTCATTTTTCATGACCTGGAAATTCCTTCTGTAAGTTACACAAAATCTGTTAGTGAATTGGATAGCATTAGCTCATCATTCTATATTTAAACATTTAAGGGTTTGTATATGCCAGCTTCAGTGCTTCTGTTTATACACAGGGCTCTACATATAGGTGATTAGTAGCAAAATTTAACAATCTGCTAAATACAAGGCAGAAAATACTTTATTTGTATAAATGCCTGCATGAAAGTGTTAACACCATCTACTACTCTTCTAGTTACAGAAATCTTCCATTTACTTCCCCTCACCTCACCCCTCTAACTCATGGCCTCAAAAAAAAGTGAGCTATCACATCCGGTCATGTCTGCACCCCACTCCCAACCTATAGCTAAATGGTTTCATCACTTTCCTGGAACATGGAAGGGGTGACTCTCAATCCCCTTGGCTAAAATAGCCCACGTTCCACTTCTTGGATTGGTCCTGAGGAGCAAGCCTTCTTAGGATATCTGACGTGTGTGTTCTCTGAAGAGCACAGTTCACACCAGGTTGTTACACATGCGCCTCACCCCAGTGCTTCAGGGAATGGGAGGGGACACCTTGGGAATGCCACTATCCAACTGCTGGAGCACCCTACAAGATGACACAGACAGAAGCAAGACACCTCAGGGAGTGGTGAGCAGCTCTGGCCATACACAGATGTAACAAGCCCTTGGTACATGTGAAATGGAGAAACCTCCTCTCCAGTAATGTCTAATGTTGACTGAAACCAAAGCACCTGGAAGAACAGCAACACCTATTTCTGCCCACCTCATCTCCCACATGTGCAGGCCACCCTCCCAGAACCAGTAGAAGTCAGCAGTCTTGATCCTTTCAGCAGCTCCCTCAGGACAGTAGTTAAGAATCCTGTCTTCATGTTATAGCCAGAAAGTCTTGTCTCGTGCAGTAGGCAATGGCAGATCAGCAGTAGTACCTAAATCCACTGCTGAAAGCCAAGACCTCCCTTCCTAACCTTGCAGAGAAGTGCTCACCGCCATGTGGCATTAACAACAACGTTGATTCATGCCAACAAGAAGAAATCCTTGGGCTGAACCTTCCAAATGTGTCAATAGAGTAATATCAAAATCACGGCATGAAATAGCAATAAAAGCAGCGTGCCCATTTTCTTCCCTGTTCTGTGGCTCTTGGGATGCATGCTTCCAAGCTATTTCCAGACTTTCTGTAACCCTAAGTGCCAAAACAAATGCAGGCTTTTTTGAAAGAATTGTATTTTTCTTGCAATCTGTTGGGCCCAGGAGTTGTTTACACAAATCAGTCATTACAAAATTACTCATATTTTATGAAAGACTCCGTACCTACGATCTCTTTCCCTTTACACTAGTCGACTTTTCCCTGATAATAAAAATATCCCAGAAGCAAATAATTTCATGTACTTGCAAGCTGTTTGCATAATAAGCACGCCAATTTCCTGTATACTTGCATAGGAAGACACTGGTGGAGAGGAGGGAGTTCATTCTGTGGATGTCCTCCTCGTGTATTAGTATAATTTAAGTGGTGCCCTCATTAATTAATGTAAACACCTTTTCAGCAAAGCAGTCTGCTGTTCCCAATGTCATCTGCTGCCTGCAATACTGTTGACCTCCAGGACCACCAGTGCCCTCGAGAGCAGGTTACTCTGCACCAGTTATTTTTTTACAAGTGTTGCCCACTGCATGACTGCAGAATAGTTGCCATCAAGCCCCAGGCACCTTGTTTCAGGCTGCTGATGCTCAGTTAACATTCAGCTGGTCAATTTTTGTTTGCTGGCTGTTCAATAATTGGCCCTGGGCGTTGCTTACTGTGCAATGCTTAGCCTAGATACTCAGAGCTGGAGCAGCCAAACAGTTCAAAAACCAACAAAGATGGACTAGTGATGTTACTCCTGCTGTACCAGACAGGAGAAGGCAGATTAGGCAGAGAGAATAATGAGTACTGAGCTTAGGTATCCATCCAGGTTTAGATGCTTGCAACTCGTTTAGTTCCAAATAATCCAGAATTCAAGGTGAGGAAGTACCAGTTGTTTATCTAGTTTGACCTGCTGCATGGCATAGGCTATTAATTTTGGTGCAGTTGCTATGGCATTGAATTTTAGCATTCAGCTTTAACTGGGGCCATATTTGCTTGAGTGCTTTAAGCATATTTTCCACTTGGGCTTCAGATCAGGCCTGAATGCTTCTGAGAAAAAAAGAGATGCTCTGCTCCATGACAGCTTGCTTTAATCACCCACTGCTAACAAGTAGTGCCTCATTTCCAGTTTCACTGGCCTCAACTTCCACCTCTTTGTCCACTATAGTAAAAAGCCCTACGTGCACCAGGAAGAAAATTCAACCTTCTTTATTTTTTAAAATTATGGACAAAAGCCATTTTTTTTTTGGTTGGTTGGTGGTTTTTTGGTTTTGATGTTTTGGTTTTTTGGTGATTTTTTTTCCATTTATTTGGTTTGGGTTGGGCTTTTGTTTTTTTTTTTTATAAAGTAGAGTTATCTCCTCCCTTATCATAATTTTGAGAATCTCACTACTTGCCTCCTTCAGAATTCTTCTTTAAGCTGGAATAGCATATCAGCTCTGGCTTTAAAATCAGTGTTGCTGCATTGCCATAGTCTTGGTCTTCAGTATCCCAAAGAACTAGATCTTTTGTCTTCTTTCCCTTTTAGAACTGGGCTGGATTATCATGCATGAGGTTCTTTGAAGCATTTAGCAAAAAAAAACAAAACACCAAAACCAAACCAAACAAAATAATAATTAAAAAAACCCCAAGCAAAACCACTTCAGTTTGAGCAACCAAAATATTTGAGGCTATCATAATAATGTATTGAACACTAGAATTATGTATAATAAGTTAAATCTCGAAGTATTTTGGGAGCTGCCTATAAAAGAAGGCAGAAATGCCATTTCTCCCCCAAGGCAGCACAGCAAGGGTGGGGGCTTGAAGTGCAGCAAGTTCCTTTCCATTCAGCCCCTGTTTCTTTCATCTCTCCTTGACCTACACTGACAGCTGTGACAAAAAGTCACAGTCAAGCCTGCTGAACCGTAACTTCTGTGGAGTTTCAAGCCTCAGAGTTTCTGAAAAGCAGCTGTCTTGCACAAAGCTGCACAGAGAGGAGCAGAGGCTGCCCCCACAGAGACCCTCTGCTCAGTAGATGCAGCATAGGAGGGTGAAGGGGACAGGCACAAGCACCACCCCAGCAGTCCCCAAGTGCTACGATCTGTTTCTCTGTCAGCAAAAGCCAAGGGGAATTAAAGCTGAAAGAACTGCAGGAACAGACATATGGTTTAAGCACCAGGTGATTAAAAAAAAAAAAAAAAAAGAAAAAGAAAAGAAAGTAAAAGAGAGGGCAAGGTTTTCCAGCCCCTCTGACCCAAAAATCTGGAAAAAATAAGATTACTGGCAGCTCCTGAAGTTTGGGGACAGTCTAACAGGAAGCTTCAAGGAGCAGTAATACGCTCAGGTCCCCTTCCATCTGTTTCAGTAATGCTCCATTTTCAGACCAGGGACTGTGTTTGCTTCTTCTAATGGCTCATGAAGAAGTGACAGCCCTGAACCGACCTGAATACTAAAAGCTGCAGCCTTGTTCCCCTGCCTGTATTGTGTTTGCATGGCAAGGTTTAGGTTGTGGGTGGTGACGGGGGAGTTTACAGGGGTGGCTTCTGTGAGGAGCTGTTAGAAGCTTCCCGCATGACTGACAGAGCCAATGCCAGCTGGCTGCAAGGCTGAGCCCATCAGCAATGGTGGTTGGGCCTCTGGGATAACAGTCAGAAAGAGAAGTGAGAATTTGTGAGAGAAGCAGCCCTGGAGACACTAAGGTCAATGAAGAAGTTGGGGGAGGAGGTGCTCCAGGTGCTGGAGCAGAGATTCCTCTGCAGCCCATGGTGAAAACCATGGTGAGGCAGGCTGTCCCCTTACAGGAGTTCCATGGTGGAGCATATACCCACCTGCAGCCCATGGAGGACCCCATGCCAAAGCAGGCGGATACCCAAAGAAGTCTGTGACCCCATGAGAAATCCACACTGGAGGAGGATTCTGGCAGAACCTGTGACCCTGTGGAGAGGATACCACACTGGACCAGATTTACTGGCAGGAACTGTGACCCTGTGAGAGACCCAGGGCTGGAGCAGTCTGTTCCTGAAGGTCTGCACCCCATGGAAGGAACCCACAATGGAGCAGTTCATGAGCAACTGCAGCCTGTGGGAAGGACTCACTTCACTGGAGAAGTTTATGAAGAACTGTCTTCTGTGGGAGAGACCCACACTGGAGTGAGGGAAGAGTGTGAAGATTCCTTCCCCTAAGGAGGAAGGAGCAGCAGAGACAACCTGTGATGAACTGGCCACAATCCCCATTCCTCATCCCCCTGCATCGCTGGTGGGGAAGAGGTAAAGATTTTGGCAATAAAATTAAGCCCAGAAAAAGGGGTGGAGGGGAGGTGTTTTTAGGATTTGGCTTTATTTCTCATTAGGCTACTCTGATTTGATTGGTAGCAAATTACATTAATTTCCCCAAGATGAGTTTGTTTTGCCTATGACAGTGTCTGGTGCGTGATCTCTCCCTGTCATTATCTTGACTTATGTGCCTTTCATTACATTTTCCCTCCCCTGTCCAGCTGAGGAGGGGAGTGATAGAGCAGCTTTGTTGGGCACCTGGCATCTAGGTAGGGTCAGCCCACCACACTGCCCAAAGTCAAGAGAGGCTAAGAGTATTTCACTTTGAACCAGTACTACTGAGAAACAGCCACCTCTGCAGGACACCCTTCCTCTGGGTGCTACACTCTGCATAAGAGCTCCCCATAGCCCAGCTGGATGAAGGCCATATATTGCAAAGAGGAAGGTAAAAACTCGTTCCTAGAAACCTCGCACAGATTCCAGAAAACAGCAAGGGAGGGATTAAAAATCCAGCTATTAGACCGTATAGCAGCATCTTTACAGGTAGTGACATAAAACCTCTCTGATTTTGTTTGCTCACAATTTCCTGCTGTTCAAATTGTTAAAATAACAAAGGTAGGCCTAGGGATCTTCATAATTTGGCTGCAAGATGAATGTTCTCTGAGTACTCTGGCAACTGCTGAGTTTTTGGGGCTGGACATGACAATGGGCTGATCTAACTCTGAGGCTTAAGCAGGTATTTTTCTTTACAAACACAAGAAGTTTTTCAAATCAACAACATTGACAGTGCTTTCCACAGCAGGAATTAGGACTGATTTCCAGTTGAAATTTTTTGGAGAAAAAAGCCTACCTGCCTCTTTTTACATGGTTACATGGATTTGAAGCACTGCAGCAAGATAGAGACTCAACAGGAACAGGGAAGGTAATGAAAGAAAACACACCAATCAGCATAGATCTTGAGCCCCTGTGTAGCACAAGGTATTTATTAGCTTGCAGGTAAGAGCTACATGCAGTTGTCAGAAAAACCTTATCATACTCATGAGTCACACAGGGATATGCTATACTCACTCAAAATCAAAATGAAATCATCCATTTCCTGGAACACTGCCAGCACAAAGTGTAAGTGAAGTGACAGGATACAAGAAGAAAGGGATGGTGGAAGAATAAAGAAGGTCAAGAGTGTCTTTCAATTGGTTTCCTCTGGCTACAGAGAGACTCTGGCAGGTCCCAAGAGCCACAGGGCTCCTGGGGTCACCCAGAGCCCCCAGCAGAGCTTCCCAGGCCCGTGCCAGCACTGCCAGGATCCACCCACACTCATCACCCAGCGCCTCTAAAGTGTCCATCTAACCTATTGCTTCTGAGCCTGGCTTTGTCCCCACTGAGTCAAAGGGGAAAGGATTTGGGTTACTGGGAGCTTTTGTTAGAAAGGTTCCCTAAATTAGCTCCTCTATTTGAGATAAAAAGAAGAAAGAGGTCCATCTTTATTTTCCCTATTCACCCACTGTAATTACTCTGTCTCATCCCTGTCTGCTATTCACTGGCTCTCAGCAAGGCCCCAGCAGCCAGGTCACAGGTCAGCACGGAGGACAAACTTCTGCTTCCCTGAAAAGGATTGAAATGTCTTAAGTGCAGCCTCAGCAGCTTCCAGAACCTGACAATCCCTTCTGAAAAAGCAGGCTTGGTGAACCACACCAGCAGTGACATGGTGAGAAGACCACAGGTCTGGAAATCACTGCTCATCCACTTTATTCTCTGGTTGTCACTTAGTTTGCTCAGGGTCTCAGGAGAACAGTTAAAATACCCCAACTCTCTTTATAGTGCATTGCTTTATTTTTACAGATTATATAGCAAGATACTTGCCTTGTGAATTTTCAGATTTACTCATTTGCCTTATTTGTGTCTTTATTTTTGAGTCAATGCTTAATTTTGCCATTGTTATTAAAGGTCACAGTGCAATTGTACTTTTTCTCTAAGGCCTGGGAGAAGATCTTACCTATACATTTCATACTAGATATCTAACACCCTCTCTAACTTCATATGATACTTCTTATGATATTTCTTATGATACTTCTTATGATACTCTATTTTAAGTCTTTTACACAGAAAGGATTTAATGAAACAACTAACTTTAACAATTATAAAAACACTTGATCTTGAGTTTCCGTATAGCAGTAGCTGCACCAGAAGCCAAATTCCCAGATTACACTCAGCCAGCCAAAACGAACATGATTTATTATTCCTGCAATAAGTCATCACCTCTGCATTTGAATACCCGATATAAACAACCAGGAAAACCAAATTATTCATAGAAAGGATTTGTAACAAACTATTTCCATTAGCCCACAAGTTTGGACATATCAAAACCAGGCTACCAAATGGTCCACAAATAACAGAAGTGATACATGAATCAAGAGCTGAGACCTATTAACCCAGCTGTTCTTGGGATGTAAGAAACCATGGGAAACATGAGGTTATCCCAGTGGCTGGGAAGGGTGTTCTAGTGGAGAGAGGAGTACCAACACCAAGGCTGCTCATCGCCACCTCCAGGTAACAATGTGATGTGCTGGTGTCACCAGAAATACTTCTGCAAACCAAATGATTTAGCCTCCTCTGCTCTTTGAGCACCCACCTTGGCCCTTCCTCAAGGCAGCAGCTGCCCTCTCAGGTGATCTGGCAGGGCAAACTCTGCCTTCCCTCTGCCAGCAGTGAAAGCACAAAATTCCCAAGTGGCAGCTGTAAACCTAAGCTTGGCAGAGCTAGTCCAACTGCTGGGAGCAGCTAATATTCCCTTGGCACTCTTGCCTCTGCTGCCACCATCCTCATTATTTCCAAGCATCAGCTTTCACGTCTGCTGGATTTGTCTGGGAAATCCAGGACCTGGTCTGCAGAGGTGCCATGTGTTCATAGCAACACTTAAAGCTGCTGGGCATCAATGGGACAGGGATCATGCAGGGATCCTGTAAGACAGGCACCATGTAGCTTTGCTGTGTTCACAGATGTGTACAGGTAATGGTGTCAGAGGGTCCCACTTTCTCGCTGAAGCAAAGGAAGCTCCTGGGGATGTTACTGGACAGCACACATGAGGCCATATGATTAAAACTTGACTTTGAACTATACATGACTGAAGCAGTCAGAAATACCTGGGTGTATTCATATCCTGGTTTTCTCCCATTAAAAAAAAAAATTAAATGGGCAAAAAGATTAGTGACAAGATTTTTGCTCAGACTGGAATAGGCTGCAGTCCTAACATGAGGCCATCTTCTTGAGGGTGATATTTTTTATTAATGATTTAAGCTCAAAGCAAGAGGACAATGTCGCACTATCCAACCACTGACACACACTCAGCTCACTTAGGATTTTTTGAGGCTCTGTTGAAATTATTCTACATAAAACCTGTTTACTGCCTGTACAAAGTTTCTTATTTCAGAGGTTTGCAACTAGATACACATCTAGATCCACCTCACAGGATCCTGTGAGTGTGGGATGCCCACCTACCAATTGTCCCCCAAATGAAATGTCACCTCCTTTATCCAATGGATGTTCTTGGGAAATTATAAGGACTCATAACATTTAGCTCAAGTAGAAGTAGGACTACAGAAATTACAAGCTGCAAAATAACATTCAAGAATTATTTTGAACAACTTCTTCCCAGTCTGTGAGCTGATCTTATGATTCCCAGGGGCCCAAGCCAATCTTTGCCTGCCAGCACCAGCAGGATTATTCCGCTCCTTCCCATGCTGAGCTCACTCCTGCCAGACAGAAGAACTTGCAACTGGCATTCTGAAACCTTTGCTGTTATTCTCCTTGCCAGCTGAGCCCGGAAAAGCCCAGGTACCTCAAGCATAGCCCTATGAAAAGGCTTTAGTGGGGAGATGTGAGCAGCTTTCCCAGCTACCCCAGCTGACATTGCATTACTCTGGTGCCAGAGAAAGTCCCAGACTCTGCTGTCCAGTCCCACTAATGGATCTGAGTCTCACCTGTGGTAGTTACACCACTGACCTTCCTCCTCTGAAAAGGAATCTAAAGCTCTGGTCATGGGTCCAGCCTTGTTTCCCGCTCTCGGTACTGATGGGCAGAGGATGGAAAGTGCCCTCAGAGGACATGAAGTTTAAAGGGCTGGCTGCAGGCACTTTAGAGGATATGGTTAAAGGTAAAAGATATGCATTTAGCAGGGTGGATTTCAATAGTGCCAAGCAGAGTTCAGTATCTTTCCAGAGGACACAGTGTACCTGAAGGTAATTTGGCAGCACTGGGATAAAAAACACAAGAAAATTGTGATGGGTCAGCTACTGCATGTGTATCAACAACAAGTAATTGTTGAAGCAATTGAGAAGGTACACATCAAAATATCAGAGAAGAGAATCTGAGGGAATTCTGGCATCAGTGGCAAGGACCCAGCTGGAGCAGCTTTTCTAGTTGAAGGTACCACACCATAAGGTGACAGCTTCTGGTACAAGCAATAAATGCAAAAAAAAAAACCCAACCCAAAAATAAAACAAAAACAACAACAAAAAAACCCAGCTGTGGAGGTAGGCTGAAAGAAGCAGATGTTGTCTCTCTTTTAGCAATTTCCTTTTACAGGGAGGTCTGGCTCAAAGGGATTAACAAACAGTTGTTCTCCAAGTCCAAAGGAGAGGGGAAAAACCCCCAACTAAACCAAATTTCCTTTAGTGACACTTTTAAACAGGTCGGCAGCAGGTGAATACTGGACACCCACCTCTCTGACCTTGTGATTCCTAGGTTGGGCCAGACAAACCCAGGAGAAGGGGGTTCATCTTTCCCTGCCCCATTCTGAAGGGATAGGGGCTATTGGGGAAGATAAGAGCTAGCTGGAATCTTGAATGCCTTAGGACACCCTCAGCATTACCTGCCAGGATGAATCTGCTGCCTCCCTGCTATGCTGCACAATGCAACAAAATCCTAAAGAGACAGGTTTTGATGAGGAATATCCCATTTACCTGGCCATGAGGGCAATACTCTGCAAGAGCCATGCTGCAGATGACAAAAATTTCTTTAATAACAACTCAGTAGATATTATCTTTTTCTCTTTACAGTACAGGCCAGAGCTGGGCTTGGATATTAGTGCATTTGTCCCGGTAATAGTGGCCAGGACCAGTTTGTCACTACGTGGGGGTGGCCAGGTCTTTGTATTCTACACCCTCTATGTCATTTTCTCATGGGCTGCTAACAGTGGATCATTTGCAGCTGCTGCCCAGGGCACACCTGGCCCCTCAGGCTACTAGCTGGGTGTTTAGGAACTCTATGAGATAAGGAATTTTTCCTGTCTTCACACCAATGACTCAGGTGTGATAACTCCCCTCCGGGGAGTCATTAGCACCTTCACACCCAGCCTGAGGGGTCATGTCTGCTAATGGCCCATCAAGGAGTACCCCATGACTCATAGTGTAGTAAATCACCCATTGTAAAAAAGCTCCTTGCCCTGCGGGAGGTACTGGGCACTCCCATCTGAGCCCAAGCATATATAACTTCGGAGGTTTAGGACTTCTGGGGCCACTTGTGGGATCCAGAAGAGGGTCAGAGCCTCAACAGGACTGCAACTGCACTCTTGACCAGACTGTGGACATCATCCTCACCAACAGGTTTTCTCTTTCCTTTTACTTTGCATGTAGGGGAGGGCCAGGTGGTGCTCAGCACAGGAGCTGGGGATCTCCATTCTGTTTGTGCCCCAGGGTGCTGGGTTCTACATCTGTTCTTTGTGGGTCAAACAGATTTTTCCTCTGCATTGTTGTACTTGTTGTGATCTTTTTATTAATTTGTAATTCTGACTTGCAGTGTCTTTTGAAACTTGCAATTTCTCCTGGTGGTTTACCTTTAAACCAGTACAGCATTAAGATAATATATGTAACATTCAGTTAATAGAGCTGTAAGAAAAACAAAGAGAGTGTAAAAAAGCACATAAGAAGGTATGTGCTTAAGAGGGTTTGATTTTTCATGCTGAAGTTTAGTTTAGTTTAGCACCGGAAAGTGCTAGATGACAATGTAAATTCTCTAGAAACTATTCCCCTGTTGAAAAAGAAGAATAATTTTTTCCTTACTGCAGGAGCCATTAAAACATTTCCCATGCTGTTTGCATACATCGTCTCCTTTTTTTCAGATTGACTCTGTTGGGGATTTCCATTAATTTCAGCAGTCAGCACTTTTTAGTCCTCCTAAATGCACTGTATAACACTATAAATATGATGTTGCGCAAGAGCAGAACTCAGATCAACTGCTTCAAGACACAAATAGCTGAGTGATCATTCTTTCTGTGACGTGATTAAGTTACTGCACAATTGATTTTTTTCCCTTGTCTTTTCTCAGCAGGCTCTCCTGCATCTCTTTCAGAGAGGCAGAGAAAACATTTCTAAGAGAAAGACCAGGATCAAGAAGGCATATAAGATTTAAGTTGTGCTGTCACCTGTTGTACACTGTTGTAGCTGTGGACTTCTTTAATGGGAACATCTGTCTGGGGAAGCTGTGCAGGGGCAGTTTACAGACCTACCACGTAACAGCACAATTCTGTTCACTTCAGTAGTTTTCCCAGAAGTCTGTGACCATAACTATACTTACGCACCCCAGCCTTAAGCAATGTTGCCTTGATTGCTTCCTTTGGGTACCAGGAGACATAGCCTAAGCTCATCTGGCCCATCAGCAAGCCTGAAGTTTGCGTGTACATCCACAGTCTTTGCCAAACCAAATCAGCCTCTTTCCAATTAAGTGACTTTTTTTTTTTTTTGGCTTCTCCACTGATGTCAAGAGCATTTGCAAAAAGCCTGGGAGGTTTCTCCTGGCAGAGGCTGCTGTTTGTCTGCATTTCTGTCTTCTCACATGAGAAATTTTAAAGATTTCTCCCTGATGAGCAAAACAGCACAAACTCCAGGGTGCTTTCACACACAACTCACTTCTGTTACAGTGACCAACAGTCAGAGCTCATCTGCATTCCTACCATTGGGCTGCGCTGGAAGAAACACTTGTGCTGGCTGAGTACGCCCTGGAAGCAGTTTAGGGAAAGGCTTGGCCATAATGCAAGCTTCCAGGTTTATCTTCCCTGACAAGATACCTGCAGCAGAGAAATGTTACCAGTTCAGTTCTCTCTGTTTCTTCCATTTTTAAGGTAACATTCAGAAAGCAATCAGTTTTCTGAGATGTTTATGATGAATGGAGGTGAAACTTAAAAGCAGATTCCATCCATTAAGATAGTCAATGTAAAAGGAAACTGGTTTGAGCTAAATGCAATGTAAACAACTAGTGTACAAACTGTAATTAGCTCTAGCTGGCTGACCTAAATGGTTAGAACAGAAAAAATGGGAAAATATCCACAAAACAATAACGCTGTGATCTTAATATTTACTAATCTTTAAAAAGATCTCTCTGAAGTCTTGCCTCTGAGCAGTACAAAAGTTTTCAGTCTGGCTCCCCTGAAAGTAACTGCATGTCTCATGCCTTCATACTCATCCTAAGGACCTTAGAGATCAGGACCTACCACCTTCATGTTCAATTTAGCCAGAAGCAGGTGTGTACCTGCCCTTTCTAAGGCCGTTAATCCAGCACCCCAGCCAAAGAGCAGTGTCGCCTGCCAACTCTACTGAGTGTGCCTTCATGTAGAATTAGCCTAAGGGACCAGGTTGTGAACTTGACTGGAAAATTAAATTTTCAGCCTTTTGAAAGGGATTCCCTCCTCCCTTATTTCTTTGTGGACCTATGACAGCTTTTGAAAAATAAGGAGGAAATGGAGAGAAGAACATGGATAATTGTTTGGTTTTCTAAGTAAGCCATAGCCCTCATAAGTGTTCCTTGAAAGCCTAAGTACTTGCAGACATGAGTGATGAAACCCTGGAAATTTTTAGCCACAAAGTTTTTATAGAAAAACCTTTTCATAAAGATTTGGAGAGAAGTCCAAGTACACCAAAAGGTTAAAAAAAGCACAAAGTAAAACTCTAGAGGGTGGTGTAATTAGGGAAATTATTTTTAAAAAACTGCAGGATGTGCTTTATTCATAATTTAAAAGCTAAGAGGAATCATATTTTTTCACAATATTTTGGCAGACAATGTCTATACTATCATTAAATTCCTTAGTTTTCTGGAAAAGGATAGAGCACTGAGTGACAGCGAACACAACAGTATTGATGGAATAGCATACAAGTGGATACATGTGAAGAGGCATTGCCTTTGATCTGGTTTTTGCTACAAAGGATGACAGGGAGTTGTTATCCCAAAAGCACTTTGCACAGGAAATCAGGATGTGGCTGTAACAGACATTAATCTCCCAGGAGAAAGCTCAGGAAGAATTCAAGCATGGTAAATTGCAGTGACTGAACAGTATTCAGCTACAGTAGGTGTCTGGAGATTGTAATACTACTTACGCTCATCCCTGTGGAAAGCCCTAGTTTCTACTTCTGATTTAGGGGTCTTAGAGAGGTTCCTGGAAAAGAAAGCTCTCAGGGCTTCTGGAAGTATTTAGCAAACACGCAGGCAAGGTCTGGCACAGCTGTAACTTAGATTTGTAACTGATTTAATTTGCATTAAGTGCTAAGTAAATGATTGTGTGAACTAAAATGCAGCTAATATTTAAGCTCACTGAAAATGCTTTATTCTACCTGTAGTCATAACAACTTTATCAGCTGAGAAGCAGTTTGTTTTGTTAAATGGCCCAGCAGAAGCCCATCAACTTTTGCAGTGTTGTTGAGCCCCTTGGTAGTGCTCTCCTTATTGAAAGAAATAGTACAGAGATCA
The DNA here is from genome assembly GCA_013396755.1 of Sclerurus mexicanus. Classification (NCBI taxonomy): domain Eukaryota; kingdom Metazoa; phylum Chordata; class Aves; order Passeriformes; family Furnariidae; genus Sclerurus; species Sclerurus mexicanus. The sequence continues at coordinate 334,187 of VWZF01005477.1, read as the reverse complement.
TATTGCAATCAATACCAAGTCATCCCACAACTTTTGCCTTTTGTATTGTGTCTCTGCACTCTCTAATGACTTTCATATTATCATCAACATTGCTCTCAGGAAGTTTATGTGTCAGAGCTAATTAACTAGGATGGTTTTTCTTCTGTTATTAATCCCCTAAGTACTGAAAACCCATTCCCCTTTAAGCAGAAGCAGCTGTGACCAACATGACATGAGAGACGCAAATCCAGCATTTTACTCGGAAGCACTTGCTACCACATTTCCGAGAGGATAATTAAAGTAACTGTTGATATAACTCCAGTAATAAGGTTAAAATGTGTTGCTACAATTTCGCTTCCTGAAACTCCATTCAAGTGCTCTGTGAATGTATCTGTGATAGCCTGTCATGCCCAATGTTTCTCTAGAAATTGCTGCCTTACCCATGCAAAGTTACTCTCCAGGTCTGTATTTTGCAATAGGTTCTACCTAGAACAAGGCCCTTGCCTTTTAACTGTGTAACTGTATCAGTATTGCTATTCTTTCTTTTTTCCTTTGTTTTTTGAGAAACTTCTCTTGTTTAGGTCTTCTTTTTCCTTACAAACACATATATCAAGTAAGGTAGCCTGTTTTTAATGAGATTTTAATTCAGTTGTCCTTATTTCTTGAGGGGAAGTAGTATAGAAAATGATTTTAAAAAACCCCAAAAAAACATTTAGTAATTGCATACCAGTTCAACACATTATTTTTTAAAATTTAAATACATTGGGCTTGTTTGCGAAATTATCATTTCAAAATCTGGATTATCTAAACTACATTTTTATTCTTGAAATAATTTTGACTGTTGAATTAACCCATTCTATATTTGCAAATATCCATCATGGACTAGAACCTGAGAGCAAACTTTTAGCCTGTAGAAACATCATACAGGTCATGACTAGCATGTTTCTTTACATTAATTGAGGTCCAGTAATTCACCAGCTAGACCACTGGAGCATTTTTTACCTAACTGACTTCCTGAGTCCTGGGGTACAGATGATTTTCTGAATCCTCTCTAAATGCCCAAACTAATATTTTCAAGCTTTGGCCAATTTCTTTGAAGTGGATTTACCTCTTGGGGTAAGAGCAAACAAGCTCCTGTGTTTATGAATTACAGCTTGGACAGCTCCAAGTGAAGTTCATTCCACACAATTTAAGAGTGAGGCAAACAGTGCTTTGCTATGAAAGAGGGGCAGAGCCTTAAATGTATCTCTAAAACAATTCTTGATAGAACTGATGGATATCTTTTAATTCAATCTTCCTGACTAACATGGCACTCAGAATGCATTTTTATATATGTATAAATTCACTGAAATCCAAGAATTCTTAAAAAAACCCCAAATTGGTGAAGTACCTTCCACTTTTTTTTTCCCCACAGGCATTCTGGTTAGCAAAACCAACTATTTGCTAGTATAATTTGTGTATGCTGCATAGTTACAGTTATGACCAAGAGAACATGGTTCTGATTTAAAAATATGTTGTTTTATATTTGATGTACTAATGAGACTTTGAAATGAACTAACAATTGATTGAAAGCCCATTCTACAACCCCTGCACACTCCTCTTTTAATTCTAAGAGATTACAGGGTATTTTTCCTTATCTTCTGCAACAACAGTGGAAAGGAGTACCTCATTCAATACAGAAAATCAGACTACAGTGTATTTCAACTTTTGTTGTCTGAGAACAGCTCCACTTGAAATAGCAGGGATAGAGGTAAACAGACTCTGCAAGTTGCATTTATCAAGTAACCTTCTTTCCTATTAATATTACCCATTTGTCAGGAATTTTTAAATTTCCAGTTATGTATTTTCAGGTAATGTACTGCTTCTGGTAAGCCATTATTTGCAGTGTTACTGCTGTAGCAAACCTTAGCATGTGTGATGCTTGGTTCCAGTTTCCAGGCAGCAGAAAAAGGTTCCGGGTCTTGAGTCTGGGATATGCAATGGGTACAGAGAACTCAGCTCCTCCCTGATTATTAAGACAGATTCTGTTGAGGAGATGATGTCTCTCTAGGCATTGTATATTGATTGAATTCATAGCAATGCCTGAGAAATTCTTCTGGTGAAGAAGAAAGCAGTAGAAACTTGCTCTGGTGAAGAAGAAAGCAGTAGGAACTATTTTTACTTCTTACTGGGTTTTCTGGTTATTGCTAAACTGCATGATCTCTATTCCACCAGCTTGGTTTTTCTCTTTAACGGAGTTTGACAACTAGCAGAAGTTTGGGAAAATTACGTGAGGAAAAGGACGTGTATTTCCATATTGCCTCCTAAGTAAAACAATTCCCACTTCCTCTCTTACTTGCCCAACAGCCAAAAGGCAACCTCAGAGATATGGTCACTGTCCCTGAGACATTGAAGTAATGATGCTCCTAAACTACATCACCTCCAACAGAAGTCAATGTGCTATCTTTTGCATATGTGTTGTCTAAAGATATTTTATATGTATTTACACAAATGAGTAAGTATGTCTCAGCTCTGTGTGCTATTGTTAATAATGAAAAACTCACAGAAGCACAACACACAATGAAATAATATTAAACACTAAATTTAAATTCACAGAGGCAGGAATGGTGACAATGCAGTTCAAAATTCCAGTAGCTTAATGTGAATTTTGATATAACACAAGCTTTTAAGCTTGGTTAGAGAACTTGGATGCAGGCTAATTCAAGGATGTTCTGTCAGGATGAATTTTAGAATTAAAATGGAATCACACAAACCAGAAAAACCAGACTGACACTTCTAATTGCCTGAGAGTTTACACCAAACTCTTCTTATTCCATTTATGAGTTTTGTGCAATTAATAGAACATTAGCTATTTCCTGTTATATTTAAATATACTATTTGTTGCATAACAATTTTCAAGGATTGTCAAAGCAAAGTAGTACAGCTACTACCTACATGTTTCCACCTATCACAGACAGGACTACTACATGTGCCTCTCCTAAAAGCTTCCCAATGCCTTCCTATATGAGACTGTGTTTTACTGTACTTGCAGCTACCCAGTTCTGAAATTTGAATGGGATTTCCTACATCAAGGGTCATTTGTGTGTCACTTTGCAGAAAGGTTAATTCAGAATAGCTCAATCAGTCCCTTGATAAGGCTAAGGAAAAGAATCAACTTCTGTGTAATACAGTTGCATAAAGAAGAAAAAGCTAAGTTTGAAAAGGCAACATTAAATTTAAATCTTTGGCCAAGAAAAACTAAAATTAAATTCTTTATTACATTTGAAGAGTCAAGCAGTCAGGTTGGGAAACACTAAAATTAAAGGCTAATATCTACCAAAATTTTAGAGGCAGAAGTTTGATGTACTTTTCACATGAGACTGTCACAACAATGATGGTAGCTAACAGCAACATGGCTATGTACAGAGAGTTTCAAAATCTCACTCAAAGCACTAAAGGTACAGGCTTTTAATGAAACTGGGGATATTGTCCACAAAAAAAAAAGTCTAGAAATTTCAGGCTAGTCAGCAACTTAATACTAAATTTATACTAAATATAACAATACTAAATTTATAATGGCAAGAGTCAAAGTATAAATAAAGCAAATGTCCATGTCAAGAAAGCAAAAAAACCCCAACATACAAGTTTTATTTATTTTATTTAGAAATAAAATGTGACACTTCCACCTAGAAGCCACTGACATACTGTGGTAAATTCAAACATGGAGAGTGGGTTTAGCTTTCACACTTCTCCCAAATTCAACTCCTTCCTTCTGCACTGGAGCTTTGAGCAAGCTCTGATACACCGGAGGACACATCTGTTTAAGGCAGCCGCTGGAGTTCAAACTTATCAGCAGAGGGTGCTTCGAAGACATCATCTTCAACACTTTCTTCTATTGGCTTCATCTTCGCCGAGGTTCTCAGGTAGGGAGATGTCCGGCCTGGGCCTGTCACAGTCACAAAGAAATTACTGATTAGTTACACAACATACACCTGCTGGGTATACCTATTTGTGACAGTGTGTGCACAATCTGATGATCCTGCCCTAGCTGCCTCGTGAGAGGATTTTATAAGTGAAGGTCTCTTTGTTGCCTGGCCACAGGCACCAGGAAATTCTAGACATGGGACAGCCACGCTGCTATGAACCAGCAACACCTCTAAGGTTTAAACCCTGTTGCTAACTACAGACACAGTATTGTCCCCAAATTCAGTGCAAATCCTGACTGTGCGAGGTACCCACTGCTTGTGTCCCTGGTGATCATTTTCTCACCATTACACTCACCCACTAACTCCTCTTCATTCAATTGTAGCAACATGAATGCCTGCCCTGAGTACACTTGCTTGGCTGTGGAAAAAGTTCCTCAGTGCACTTGGCAAACCCCAGGTGGGCACATGATCAAAGTCCTAAATTTGTATTTAAAGCATAGAATCAGAATATCTTGAGTTGGAAGGGACCCACTAGGATCAAAGTCTAGCTCCTGGTCCTGCACAGGACACCCCCAAGAATCACACCATGTGCCTGAGAATGTTGTCCAAATACTTCTTGTACTCTGTCAGGCTTGGTGCTGTGACCACTTCCTTGGGGATTCTCTTCCACTGCCCAGCCACCCTCTGGGTGAAGAACCTCCCATGACACAGTTTCTTAAGTTTTGTACAGCATGGTAATATAAAGATTATCGAGGATTTATACCTCGAGAAACAGATAAATCAAGATTAAGAGGCAAAAGCCACATAACTTTTGCCTGACAATGATTTTACTGCAACAAAACTACCTTTTAGAAAAGCAGCAACTTGTCTGCCAGAGCAGAGCACACACCACAGCTATTAGTGACAAGACATTAAATGGAGTTTTTGTGCAAGTTACCACTGCAAATGACCTCTATTGCAGTTAAATTTTCAGCATTAAAGTCAAACCAGAGAACCCCTTTGACATCAGTCAAACAATTTTGTTTACCATTGTTCACTCTGAAATTGCATCTGCACTTGGACTCGTTTTTCTCTCAGTGGCCTCTTCTAGAGTTAGAGCACCACAATGGTACAAGTCTGTAAACAGCTAACATACGATGACCATAAAGATTATGGAAATCTTTGAAATACTATTTGAGAAGAAAAGAGCATGAGATAGTGGTTTCTTGCCATTTTTATAATAGTTTTCTTCTGTTTAAAAGGACTTTGTTCTCTCCAGAAATCAAAAGTAAGAAGCCATAAGTCTGTTTAACAGGATACAATACGAGGTCCAGTCTTTTCATCCTGTTTGTTTCAAAGACATTCTTACTTGGTCCACATACAAAACTGTCTACTGATGCCTCTATCCAGTGTTGGACAGATGTTCAAGTGACAGTCAGACCTTCCATCCACTACATTCTGTTGTCCTTTCTTGAGGACCTAAGCCAAAATACATATTAAAACTTCCACGAAACCCAATCTTGCTTTTAAGCACAAGCTGGGTGTAACATAAGGACCATATCATTTGACAATACTGCTAAAAACATTACCAAGCCAAAACCTTTCTATCTTCCTGCTTAGCTTAGCAAATACAGATCCACAGACCAGCAAATCTGAGCTGTTTAAACCAAGTACCGCAGAGAAAAAGACTGTATCTCTAGTATGTGAATGACTATCAAGCAATAGACTGATGGAATAGAAACCAATACCAAAATACTTCTAAAGGACTGAAAGTCAGGTGAAACTATACTTGTGATCAGGTTGAACTATTTTCGCTTAACTCAAATTTGAAAAAAAGAGATACATCTATTTCTGTGTGTACATAGAAATAGATACATCTATTTCCACATACAGGTGGATCATGGATGTCAAGTACAAGTGTCACAGGACAAACAAACCCCATTTTAATACCTTTTTGAGGATGCCTGCTGAGTTAATGTGATGTTATCAACAGAAAACATCATGCTGCAAACGACTCACTCCGTAAGTATTATAGAATTCTTGTTGGTTATTTCCTTAATATAAAAGCAAACAGTTAGTTGGGTTTCTTTCTTAATTAAATTAAAAACACAGTTTTGTTAGTAATCACAGTTTGGGACCTACTAATTAGTATTTTTAATCCTTTCACTACCAAACACTTGGAAAAAAACCTTCTATGACTTTGAGAAAAAGAGCCAAAGCTTATTGTTTGTAGCACTGATAGAATAATTTTAAGAGTTGAAATTATACAAAAAATATAAACACTCATTTTTTTCAAGACTATGGAAACAAGGAGAAGAAAACTTATTTGTATAGCAGTAGTCAAATATCATACTTAAAATGGGAAGTTTTTGTCCACAGAACTATCACCTAGCAATGACAAAGCAGTATTCCAGTAGAGGCCCTGTACAAAAAAAAGTTTGTCATTTCCAAATGTTTCTCACAAAATCTTCTGATGACTGTGGATTGTGCCTGTTTGTTTGAAATAGACAAATATCTGATTCTAAAAGGAAGACCCAGGAAACAGCACTGGGACTGTAAGCCTCATCATGTGCCTTTTGCTGAATCTTAAAAAAAACCTACAAAAACCAAACCAAAACAACAACCACAAAAAAAACCCAAAACAAAACCCGCAAACAAAAAAAAAAAACCAAAAAACCCTGACTGCTGCACTGACTGCACCCAGGAGAAGACATTTGAAAACACAACAGTGGTAAGGTACACAGCAGCTTTCTTGTTTGGTTTTCCCTGTGATCTGAGAAAAAGTGCATACATTGTCACAATCCACATTGAATGCAAATCTTTAAGCAGAGCTCACCTTGGTAGCAACCCCATCATTGGCAATGACAGTGCCCAGGAATAACTAACAAGCTATCTTGGCAAAAATAAAGATGGAAGCATTACAGTTAAAGGAGATAAATAAACTTGCATGATGAATCTTTAATCAACCTTTTACAGAAGTCAGAAATTTAAAATCAAAATGCAAAGAAGATATGACAATATTTCCTGAGGTGTATGTTGCGCTGCTGTATGGGCAACCCCTCTGCCTCCCCAAAACTAAGGGAAAATATTGGACTCAGGAGGCTGCTGCCTCAATTGGACCAAGCAAATTCAGAACATATGACATTTATACCCATCTTTTGGGGAAAGTATACCCCCACACCAAAAAA